>JAMJFZ010003433.1:0-47067 GCA_026225945.1 Cricetomys ansorgei
ATCTGTTCTTGGCAAAAGGGGTCATAAAATAAAATGGCCAAAGCGGCTGTTTACAAGTCCGAAGTGACCCTACAATATTTGATTCAGGACCCACAAAATACCGACTCTCCACAATCACTACGGTCTGATCACGATCTGCTGTCGAGCATGATTCAGTCAGCTGTGACTTGTTTCTACACAGTGGTTGTCAAACTTCCTGCGACTGCCACACTTGAAGACAATTCCTCGTGTTGTGAGAACCCCAACAATGAAATTATTCTGTTGCTAACTTGTAAGTGTTGTTTTGCAAAGCTACTTCTATCAAACGTATTGCAAATGTCTGACATGCAGCAGTTCTTAATCGAAACCTGGGACACAGTCGCTCAAGCCCCAACTGGCTTGAGCCCCTCAGCATGAGAATTGCTGGCCTATATGCACAGGCCCTTTTATAACCTTTGGTTTCCTTTAAGTGGTTGAGTGTTCAGAATCAAACCCAGGACTTTGTGAATACTTGAGAGGTACGACCCGAACCTTTTCTTCCTTTTTTCCTTTTCATTTCTTTTCCTTCTTTCTTTTCTATTGTTTCGTTTCTAAATTTCCGAGTCAGGATCGTTCCTGGTTCTCTGCTCATACATTCCATCCTTCCGACTCAGTCACCCTTGTGTTTCGGTACAGGCTGTGTCCCCAAGCATTGCAGACCTTCTTCCAAACAATGATGGGATCAGAAGGTGGAGATGTGCAGGCATCATATATGAGAATTTTTTTCTCCAAGAAAACCTGCAAGCGTTTATGATGTCTGAGTGACCTCGCAGGGGCCTGGATTCAGTCCTCAGCATCTAGATGGTAGCCGCTCTATGTGGCTACCTTGCAGAAGTTCCAACATCCACATTGGTGACCCCTGCAGAGACCAGCTCCTGTAAGTTAAAAAGCTGACATTGACCCGTAATGGTGGAGGGCTCCTTGATCTTGCCCCGGGGAAAAAAGCAAAGAGTAGAGTCAGCCACAAGATCTTGTAAGCAGAAAGAACCAGGGAAAGGACCGGAAGGGGTTCCTGGAATTTTAGAGAGAGGACCCTGGGGCTCAGCAGGAGGATCAGGACGCACGGGTGAGGGTGCGCCTGAGCATAGTCAGAAGAAGGGAGGTTCTCATGGCGGCGAGAAGAGGCTCACCACGTGTCCGGAAGGGTCCTTGAATGAATTCTCTGAACCCTTCTGCCCCAGCCATGAGCAGTTACTGCTCATGGCTGGGGCAGAAGGGTTCAGAGGGCAACCATGAAGGCAACTCCCTGGAAGCTGCCTGCCTCCGCAGTGGCAGTCTGCTGCCACACGGTGGCGCACGTGTCCCACTTGATAGTAACTGCATCTGTCTCAAGCTGGTCTGGAGGCTGAACCCTAGCTTCACAGGGGACTGGAGATGTTTTTGAAGCCATTCACATGATTGTGTCTCATGGACACACAGTCGGTTTGCCCGAAATAGTGTATTCCATGGTGGGAACAACGCATGGCGCTTCTCGAGTTACAGGACAAAGTTCAGAAATGAACACCACATCCTGAGGGGATCAGCGTTGGGTTCGAAAGAACATTGACACCTGTTCATGGCAAAAGGGGTCATAAAGAGAAATGACCAAAGTGGCTGTTTACATGTCCGAAATGCCCCTACAATATTTGATTCAGCACCCCCAGTATAGCAAGTCTCCACAATCACTAAGGGCTGATCATGATCTGCTATGGAGCATGATTCACTCAGGTGTGACTTATTTCTACACAGTGGTTCTCAACCTTCCTAAGACCGCCACACTTGAATACACTTTCTCGTGTTGTGGGGACCCCGATAATGAAGTTCTTCTGTTGCTAATTAGCAACTTTTGTTTTGCGAAGCAACTTGTATGAATCTTAATGCAAATGTCTGACACGCAGCAGTTCTTAATCGAATCCTGGGACAATGTTCTTCACGCTCCACATTGGTTGTGCCCGCTGCATGAGAATTGCTGCCTCATATGCACAGGCCCTGTTAGAACCTTCTGTTTCTCTTAAGTGTTTGGGTGCTCAGGATCAAACCCAGGACTTTGTGAATCCTGGAGAGGTACGATCCAAACATTTCCTTTGCTTTCCTTTCGTTTCCTTTCCTTGTCTTTTCTATTCATTCCCTTTCAGTTTTTTGAGATAGGATCTATCTGAGCTCCCCTCACAGACAACCCATGCTTCTGCTTCAAGCACTGTTGCAGCTCGGTGACAGGCCCATGTCCACAAGCGTGGCAGAACGTTTCTACCAGCAATGAAGAAATCAGATGATGGAGATGTGCTGGCATCCAAAGGGAGAGTTGTTTTCTACAAAATCACCTCCAGAGCATTTATGATGCCTGCTTGCCCTAGCAGGGGCCTGGATTCAGTACTCAGTGTCTACATGCTAGCTCCTACATGTGGCTACCGTTCCAGTGGTTCGAACATCCAGTCTGCTGACCCTTGAAAGAAGCAGCTGGTGTAAGTGAAAAAGCTGACATTGACCCATAATGGAGGAGGGCTCCTTGATCTTGCCTACTGCAAAGATGCAAAGGGGAGCATCAGCCACAAGTTCCTGTGAGCAGAAAGAACCCGGGACAAAACAGGAAGGGGTTCGTGGAATTTAAGAACAGGGACCCAGTGGCTCAGCAGAAGGATCAGGAGTCACGGGTGGGAGTGCAAATGAGCAGGGTCTGAAGAAGGGAGGTTTTCAGGGCAGCGAGAAGAGGCTATCCATGTGTCCCGAAGGGTCCCTGAATGGATTCTCTGAACCCTTCTGCCCCAGCAATGAGCTTGTTTGCTCATTGCTGGGGCAGAAGGGTTCAGAGTCCAGGCGTGAAGGAGCCTCCGTGGAAGTTGCCTGCCTCCGCAGAGTTAGCCAGGAGCCAAATGTTGGCACTTGAGCCCCAGTTGAAAGTTACTGCCTTGGTCTCAAGCCGGTCTGGAAGCTTAACCCTCGCGTCACAGGGGACTGGAGATGTTTTGGAAGGCATTTGCATGCCTGTGTCTCAGGGAAACACGGTCGGTGTGCCCGAAATAGTGGATTCCGTGATTGGAACAGTGCATGGCGTTTCTCGATTTACAGGACAAAGTCAGAAATGAACACCACATCCTGAGGGGATCGTCGTGGGCTTGGAAAGATCATTGACATCTGTTCTTGGCAAAAGGGGTCATAAAATAAAATGGCCAAAGCGGCTGTTTACAAGTCCGAAGTGACCCTACAATATTTGATTCAGGACCCACAAAATACCGACTCTCCACAATCACTACGGTCTGATCACGATCTGCTGTCGAGCATGATTCAGTCAGCTGTGACTTGTTTCTACACAGTGGTTGTCAAACTTCCTGCGACTGCCACACTTGAAGACAATTCCTCGTGTTGTGAGAACCCCAACAATGAAATTATTCTGTTGCTAACTTGTAAGTGTTGTTTTGCAAAGCTACTTCTATCAAACGTATTGCAAATGTCTGACATGCAGCAGTTCTTAATCGAAACCTGGGACACAGTCGCTCAAGCCCCACACTGGCTTGAGCCCCTCAGCATGAGAATTGCTGGCCTATATGCACAGGCCCTTTTATAACCTTTGGTTTCCTTTAAGTGGTTGAGTGTTCAGAATCAAACCCAGGACTTTGTGAATACTTGAGAGGTACGACCCGAACCTTTTCTTCCTTTTTTCCTTTTCATTTCTTTTCCTTCTTTCTTTTCTATTGTTTCGTTTCTAAATTTCCGAGTCAGGATCGTTCCTGGTTCTCTGCTCATACATTCCATCCTTCCGACTCAGTCACCCTTGTGTTTCGGTACAGGCTGTGTCCCCAAGCATTGCAGACCTTCTTCCAAACAATGATGGGATCAGAAGGTGGAGATGTGCAGGCATCATATATGAGAATTTTTTTCTCCAAGAAAACCTGCAAGCGTTTATGATGTCTGAGTGACCTCGCAGGGGCCTGGATTCAGTCCTCAGCATCTAGATGGTAGCCGCTCTATGTGGCTACCTTTGCAGAAGTTCCAACATCCACATTGGTGACCCCTGCAGAGACCAGCTCCTGTAAGTTAAAAAGCTGACATTGACCCGTAATGGTGGAGGGCTCCTTGATCTTGCCCCGGGGAAAAAAGCAAAGAGTAGAGTCAGCCACAAGATCTTGTAAGCAGAAAGAACCAGGGAAAGGACCGGAAGGGGTTCCTGGAATTTTAGAGAGAGGACCCTGGGGCTCAGCAGGAGGATCAGGACGCACGGGTGAGGGTGCGCCTGAGCATAGTCAGAAGAAGGGAGGTTCTCATGGCGGCGAGAAGAGGCTCACCACGTGTCCGGAAGGGTCCTTGAATGAATTCTCTGAACCCTTCTGCCCCAGCCATGAGCAGTTACTGCTCATGGCTGGGGCAGAAGGGTTCAGAGGGCAACCATGAAGGCAACTCCCTGGAAGCTGCCTGCCTCCGCAGTGGCAGTCTGCTGCCACACGGTGGCGCACGTGTCCCACTTGATAGTAACTGCATCTGTCTCAAGCTGGTCTGGAGGCTGAACCCTAGCTTCACAGGGGACTGGAGATGTTTTTGAAGCCATTCACATGATTGTGTCTCATGGACACACAGTCGGTTTGCCCGAAATAGTGTATTCCATGGTGGGAACAACGCATGGCGCTTCTCGAGTTACAGGACAAAGTTCAGAAATGAACACCACATCCTGAGGGGATCAGCGTTGGGTTCGAAAGAACATTGACACCTGTTCATGGCAAAAGGGGTCATAAAGAGAAATGACCAAAGTGGCTGTTTACATGTCCGAAATGCCCCTACAATATTTGATTCAGCACCCCCAGTATAGCAAGTCTCCACAATCACTAAGGGCTGATCATGATCTGCTATGGAGCATGATTCACTCAGGTGTGACTTATTTCTACACAGTGGTTCTCAACCTTCCTAAGACCGCCACACTTGAATACACTTTCTCGTGTTGTGGGGACCCCGATAATGAAGTTCTTCTGTTGCTAATTAGCAACTTTTGTTTTGCGAAGCAACTTGTATGAATCTTTAATGCAAATGTCTGACACGCAGCAGTTCTTAATCGAATCCTGGGACAATGTTCTTCACGCTCCACATTGGTTGTGCCCGCTGCATGAGAATTGCTGCCTCATATGCACAGGCCCTGTTAGAACCTTCTGTTTCTCTTAAGTGTTTGGGTGCTCAGGATCAAACCCAGGACTTTGTGAATCCTGGAGAGGTACGATCCAAACATTTCCTTTGCTTTCCTTTCGTTTCCTTTCCTTGTCTTTTCTATTCATTCCCTTTCAGTTTTTTGAGATAGGATCTATCTGAGCTCCCCTCACAGACAACCCATGCTTCTGCTTCAAGCACTGTTGCAGCTCGGTGACAGGCCCATGTCCACAAGCGTGGCAGAACGTTTCTACCAGCAATGAAGAAATCAGATGATGGAGATGTGCTGGCATCCAAAGGGAGAGTTGTTTTCTACAAATCACCTCCAGAGCATTTATGATGCCTGCTTGCCCTAGCAGGGGCCTGGATTCAGTACTCAGTGTCTACATGCTAGCTCCTACATGTGGCTACCGTTCCAGTGGTTCGAACATCCAGTCTGCTGACCCTTGAAAGAAGCAGCTGGTGTAAGTGAAAAAGCTGACATTGACCCATAATGGAGGAGGGCTCCTTGATCTTGCCTACTGCAAAGATGCAAAGGGGAGCATCAGCCACAAGTTCCTGTGAGCAGAAAGAACCCGGGACAAAACAGGAAGGGGTTCGTGGAATTTAAGAACAGGGACCCAGTGGCTCAGCAGAAGGATCAGGAGTCACGGGTGGGAGTGCAAATGAGCAGGGTCTGAAGAAGGGAGGTTTTCAGGGCAGCGAGAAGAGGCTATCCATGTGTCCCGAAGGGTCCCTGAATGGATTCTCTGAACCCTTCTGCCCCAGCAATGAGCTTGTTTGCTCATTGCTGGGGCAGAAGGGTTCAGAGTCCAGGCGTGAAGGAGCCTCCGTGGAAGTTGCCTGCCTCCGCAGAGTTAGCCAGGAGCCAAATGTTGGGCACTTGAGCCCCAGTTGAAAGTTACTGCTTGGTCTCAAGCCGGTCTGGAAGCTTAACCCTCGCGTCACAGGGGACTGGAGATGTTTTGGAAGGCATTTGCATGCCTGTGTCTCAGGGAAACACGGTCGGTGTGCCCGAAATAGTGGATTCCGTGATTGGAACAGTGCATGGCGTTTCTCGATTTACAGGACAAAGTCAGAAATGAACACCACATCCTGAGGGGATCGTCGTGGGCTTGGAAAGATCATTGACATCTGTTCTTGGCAAAAGGGGTCATAAAATAAAATGGCCAAAGCGGCTGTTTACAAGTCCGAAGTGACCCTACAATATTTGATTCAGGACCCACAAAATACCGACTCTCCACAATCACTACGGTCTGATCACGATCTGCTGTCGAGCATGATTCAGTCAGCTGTGACTTGTTTCTACACAGTGGTTGTCAAACTTCCTGCGACTGCCACACTTGAAGACAATTCCTCGTGTTGTGAGAACCCCAACAATGAAATTATTCTGTTGCTAACTTGTAAGTGTTGTTTTGCAAAGCTACTTCTATCAAACGTATTGCAAATGTCTGACATGCAGCAGTTCTTAATCGAAACCTGGGACACAGTCGCTCAAGCCCCAACTGGCTTGAGCCCCTCAGCATGAGAATTGCTGGCCTATATGCACAGGCCCTTTTATAACCTTTGGTTTCCTTTAAGTGGTTGAGTGTTCAGAATCAAACCCAGGACTTTGTGAATACTTGAGAGGTACGACCCGAACCTTTTCTTCCTTTTTTCCTTTTCATTTCTTTTCCTTCTTTCTTTTCTATTGTTTCGTTTCTAAATTTCCGAGTCAGGATCGTTCCTGGTTCTCTGCTCATACATTCCATCCTTCCGACTCAGTCACCCTTGTGTTTCGGTACAGGCTGTGTCCCCAAGCATTGCAGACCTTCTTCCAAACAATGATGGGATCAGAAGGTGGAGATGTGCAGGCATCATATATGAGAATTTTTTTCTCCAAGAAAACCTGCAAGCGTTTATGATGTCTGAGTGACCTCGCAGGGGCCTGGATTCAGTCCTCAGCATCTAGATGGTAGCCGCTCTATGTGGCTACCTTTGCAGAAGTTCCAACATCCACATTGGTGACCCCTGCAGAGACCAGCTCCTGTAAGTTAAAAAGCTGACATTGACCCGTAATGGTGGAGGGCTCCTTGATCTTGCCCCGGGGAAAAAAGCAAAGAGTAGAGTCAGCCACAAGATCTTGTAAGCAGAAAGAACCAGGGAAAGGACCGGAAGGGGTTCCTGGAATTTTAGAGAGAGGACCCTGGGGCTCAGCAGGAGGATCAGGACGCACGGGTGAGGGTGCGCCTGAGCATAGTCAGAAGAAGGGAGGTTCTCATGGCGGCGAGAAGAGGCTCACCACGTGTCCGGAAGGGTCCTTGAATGAATTCTCTGAACCCTTCTGCCCCAGCCATGAGCAGTTACTGCTCATGGCTGGGGCAGAAGGGTTCAGAGGGCAACCATGAAGGCAACTCCCTGGAAGCTGCCTGCCTCCGCAGTGGCAGTCTGCTGCCACACGGTGGCGCACGTGTCCCACTTGATAGTAACTGCATCTGTCTCAAGCTGGTCTGGAGGCTGAACCCTAGCTTCACAGGGGACTGGAGATGTTTTTGAAGCCATTCACATGATTGTGTCTCATGGACACACAGTCGGTTTGCCCGAAATAGTGTATTCCATGGTGGGAACAACGCATGGCGCTTCTCGAGTTACAGGACAAAGTTCAGAAATGAACACCACATCCTGAGGGGATCAGCGTTGGGTTCGAAAGAACATTGACACCTGTTCATGGCAAAAGGGGTCATAAAGAGAAATGACCAAAGTGGCTGTTTACATGTCCGAAATGCCCCTACAATATTTGATTCAGCACCCCCAGTATAGCAAGTCTCCACAATCACTAAGGGCTGATCATGATCTGCTATGGAGCATGATTCACTCAGGTGTGACTTATTTCTACACAAGTGGTTCTCAACCTTCCTAAGACCGCCACACTTGAATACACTTTCTCGTGTTGTGGGGACCCCGATAATGAAGTTCTTCTGTTGCTAATTAGCAACTTTTGTTTTGCGAAGCAACTTGTATGAATCTTAATGCAAATGTCTGACACGCAGCAGTTCTTAATCGAATCCTGGGACAATGTTCTTCACGCTCCACATTGGTTGTGCCCGCTGCATGAGAATTGCTGCCTCATATGCACAGGCCCTGTTAGAACCTTCTGTTTCTCTTAAGTGTTTGGGTGCTCAGGATCAAACCCAGGACTTTGTGAATCCTGGAGAGGTACGATCCAAACATTTCCTTTGCTTTCCTTTCGTTTCCTTTCCTTGTCTTTTCTATTCATTCCCTTTCAGTTTTTTGAGATAGGATCTATCTGAGCTCCCCTCACAGACAACCCATGCTTCTGCTTCAAGCACTGTTGCAGCTCGGTGACAGGCCCATGTCCACAAGCGTGGCAGAACGTTTCTACCAGCAATGAAGAAATCAGATGATGGAGATGTGCTGGCATCCAAAGGGAGAGTTGTTTTCTACAAAATCACCTCCAGAGCATTTATGATGCCTGCTTGCCCTAGCAGGGGCCTGGATTCAGTACTCAGTGTCTACATGCTAGCTCCTACATGTGGCTACCGTTCCAGTGGTTCGAACATCCAGTCTGCTGACCCTTGAAAGAAGCAGCTGGTGTAAGTGAAAAAGCTGACATTGACCCATAATGGAGGAGGGCTCCTTGATCTTGCCTACTGCAAAGATGCAAAGGGGAGCATCAGCCACAAGTTCCTGTGAGCAGAAAGAACCCGGGACAAAACAGGAAGGGGTTCGTGGAATTTAAGAACAGGGACCCAGTGGCTCAGCAGAAGGATCAGGAGTCACGGGTGGGAGTGCAAATGAGCAGGGTCTGAAGAAGGGAGGTTTTCAGGGCAGCGAGAAGAGGCTATCCATGTGTCCCGAAGGGTCCCTGAATGGATTCTCTGAACCCTTCTGCCCCAGCAATGAGCTTGTTTGCTCATTGCTGGGGCAGAAGGGTTCAGAGTCCAGGCGTGAAGGAGCCTCCGTGGAAGTTGCCTGCCTCCGCAGAGTTAGCCAGGAGCCAAATGTTGGCACTTGAGCCCCAGTTGAAAGTTACTGCCTTGGTCTCAAGCCGGTCTGGAAGCTTAACCCTCGCGTCACAGGGGACTGGAGATGTTTTGGAAGGCATTTGCATGCCTGTGTCTCAGGGAAACACGGTCGGTTTGCCCGAAATAGTGGATTCCGTGATTGGAACAGTGCATGGCGTTTCTCGATTTACAGGACAAAGTCAGAAATGAACACCACATCCTGAGGGGATCGTCGTGGGCTTGGAAAGATCATTGACATCTGTTCTTGGCAAAAGGGGTCATAAAATAAAATGGCCAAAGCGGCTGTTTACAAGTCCGAAGTGACCCTACAATATTTGATTCAGGACCCACAAAATACCGACTCTCCACAATCACTACGGTCTGATCACGATCTGCTGTCGAGCATGATTCAGTCAGCTGTGACTTGTTTCTACACAGTGGTTGTCAAACTTCCTGCGACTGCCACACTTGAAGACAATTCCTCGTGTTGTGAGAACCCCAACAATGAAATTATTCTGTTGCTAACTTGTAAGTGTTGTTTTGCAAAGCTACTTCTATCAAACGTATTGCAAATGTCTGACATGCAGCAGTTCTTAATCGAAACCTGGGACACAGTCGCTCAAGCCCCAACTGGCTTGAGCCCCTCAGCATGAGAATTGCTGGCCTATATGCACAGGCCCTTTTATAACCTTTGGTTTCCTTTAAGTGGTTGAGTGTTCAGAATCAAACCCAGGACTTTGTGAATACTTGAGAGGTACGACCCGAACCTTTTCTTCCTTTTTTCCTTTTCATTTCTTTTCCTTCTTTCTTTTCTATTGTTTCGTTTCTAAATTTCCGAGTCAGGATCGTTCCTGGTTCTCTGCTCATACATTCCATCCTTCCGACTCAGTCACCCTTGTGTTTCGGTACAGGCTGTGTCCCCAAGCATTGCAGACCTTCTTCCAAACAATGATGGGATCAGAAGGTGGAGATGTGCAGGCATCATATATGAGAATTTTTTTCTCCAAGAAAACCTGCAAGCGTTTATGATGTCTGAGTGACCTCGCAGGGGCCTGGATTCAGTCCTCAGCATCTAGATGGTAGCCGCTCTATGTGGCTACCTTTGCAGAAGTTCCAACATCCACATTGGTGACCCCTGCAGAGACCAGCTCCTGTAAGTTAAAAAGCTGACATTGACCCGTAATGGTGGAGGGCTCCTTGATCTTGCCCCGGGGAAAAAAGCAAAGAGTAGAGTCAGCCACAAGATCTTGTAAGCAGAAAGAACCAGGGAAAGGACCGGAAGGGGTTCCTGGAATTTTAGAGAGAGGACCCTGGGCTCAGCAGGAGGATCAGGACGCACGGGTGAGGGTGCGCCTGAGCATAGTCAGAAGAAGGGAGGTTCTCATGGCGGCGAGAAGAGGCTCACCACGTGTCCGGAAGGGTCCTTGAATGAATTCTCTGAACCCTTCTGCCCCAGCCATGAGCAGTTACTGCTCATGGCTGGGGCAGAAGGGTTCAGAGGGCAACCATGAAGGCAACTCCCTGGAAGCTGCCTGCCTCCGCAGTGGCAGTCTGCTGCCACACGGTGGCGCACGTGTCCCACTTGATAGTAACTGCATCTGTCTCAAGCTGGTCTGGAGGCTGAACCCTAGCTTCACAGGGGACTGGAGATGTTTTTGAAGCCATTCACATGATTGTGTCTCATGGACACACAGTCGGTTTGCCCGAAATAGTGTATTCCATGGTGGGAACAACGCATGGCGCTTCTCGAGTTACAGGACAAAGTTCAGAAATGAACACCACATCCTGAGGGGATCAGCGTTGGGTTCGAAAGAACATTGACACCTGTTCATGGCAAAAGGGGTCATAAAGAGAAATGACCAAAGTGGCTGTTTACATGTCCGAAATGCCCCTACAATATTTGATTCAGCACCCCCAGTATAGCAAGTCTCCACAATCACTAAGGGCTGATCATGATCTGCTATGGAGCATGATTCACTCAGGTGTGACTTATTTCTACACAGTGGTTCTCAACCTTCCTAAGACCGCCACACTTGAATACACTTTCTCGTGTTGTGGGGACCCCGATAATGAAGTTCTTCTGTTGCTAATTAGCAACTTTTGTTTTGCGAAGCAACTTGTATGAATCTTAATGCAAATGTCTGACACGCAGCAGTTCTTAATCGAATCCTGGGACAATGTTCTTCACGCTCCACATTGGTTGTGCCCGCTGCATGAGAATTGCTGCCTCATATGCACAGGCCCTGTTAGAACCTTCTGTTTCTCTTAAGTGTTTGGGTGCTCAGGATCAAACCCAGGACTTTGTGAATCCTGGAGAGGTACGATCCAAACATTTCCTTTGCTTTCCTTTCGTTTCCTTTCCTTGTCTTTTCTATTCATTCCCTTTCAGTTTTTTGAGATAGGATCTATCTGAGCTCCCCTCACAGACAACCCATGCTTCTGCTTCAAGCACTGTTGCAGCTCGGTGACAGGCCCATGTCCACAAGCGTGGCAGAACGTTTCTACCAGCAATGAAGAAATCAGATGATGGAGATGTGCTGGCATCCAAAGGGAGAGTTGTTTTCTACAAAATCACCTCCAGAGCATTTATGATGCCTGCTTGCCCTAGCAGGGGCCTGGATTCAGTACTCAGTGTCTACATGCTAGCTCCTACATGTGGCTACCGTTCCAGTGGTTCGAACATCCAGTCTGCTGACCCTTGAAAGAAGCAGCTGGTGTAAGTGAAAAAGCTGACATTGACCCATAATGGAGGAGGGCTCCTTGATCTTGCCTACTGCAAAGATGCAAAGGGGAGCATCAGCCACAAGTTCCTGTGAGCAGAAAGAACCCGGGACAAAACAGGAAGGGGTTCGTGGAATTTAAGAACAGGGACCCAGTGGCTCAGCAGAAGGATCAGGAGTCACGGGTGGGAGTGCAAATGAGCAGGGTCTGAAGAAGGGAGGTTTTCAGGGCAGCGAGAAGAGGCTATCCATGTGTCCCGAAGGGTCCCTGAATGGATTCTCTGAACCCTTCTGCCCCAGCAATGAGCTTGTTTGCTCATTGCTGGGGCAGAAGGGTTCAGAGTCCAGGCGTGAAGGAGCCTCCGTGGAAGTTGCCTGCCTCCGCAGAGTTAGCCAGGAGCCAAATGTTGGCACTTGAGCCCCAGTTGAAAGTTACTGCCTTGGTCTCAAGCCGGTCTGGAAGCTTAACCCTCGCGTCACAGGGGACTGGAGATGTTTTGGAAGGCATTTGCATGCCTGTGTCTCAGGGAAACACGGTCGGTTTGCCCGAAATAGTGGATTCCGTGATTGGAACAGTGCATGGCGTTTCTCGATTTACAGGACAAAGTCAGAAATGAACACCACATCCTGAGGGGATCGTCGTGGGCTTGGAAAGGATCATTGACATCTGTTCTTGGCAAAAGGGGTCATAAAATAAAATGGCCAAAGCGGCTGTTTACAAGTCCGAAGTGACCCTACAATATTTGATTCAGGACCCACAAAATACCGACTCTCCACAATCACTACGGTCTGATCACGATCTGCTGTCGAGCATGATTCAGTCAGCTGTGACTTGTTTCTACACAGTGGTTGTCAAACTTCCTGCGACTGCCACACTTGAAGACAATTCCTCGTGTTGTGAGAACCCCAACAATGAAATTATTCTGTTGCTAACTTGTAAGTGTTGTTTTGCAAAGCTACTTCTATCAAACGTATTGCAAATGTCTGACATGCAGCAGTTCTTAATCGAAACCTGGGACACAGTCGCTCAAGCCCCAACTGGCTTGAGCCCCTCAGCATGAGAATTGCTGGCCTATATGCACAGGCCCTTTTATAACCTTTGGTTTCCTTTAAGTGGTTGAGTGTTCAGAATCAAACCCAGGACTTTGTGAATACTTGAGAGGTACGACCCGAACCTTTTCTTCCTTTTTTCCTTTTCATTTCTTTTCCTTCTTTCTTTTCTATTGTTTCGTTTCTAAATTTCCGAGTCAGGATCGTTCCTGGTTCTCTGCTCATACATTCCATCCTTCCGACTCAGTCACCCTTGTGTTTCGGTACAGGCTGTGTCCCCAAGCATTGCAGACCTTCTTCCAAACAATGATGGGATCAGAAGGTGGAGATGTGCAGGCATCATATATGAGAATTTTTTTCTCCAAGAAAACCTGCAAGCGTTTATGATGTCTGAGTGACCTCGCAGGGGCCTGGATTCAGTCCTCAGCATCTAGATGGTAGCCGCTCTATGTGGCTACCTTTGCAGAAGTTCCAACATCCACATTGGTGACCCCTGCAGAGACCAGCTCCTGTAAGTTAAAAAGCTGACATTGACCCGTAATGGTGGAGGGCTCCTTGATCTTGCCCCGGGGAAAAAAGCAAAGAGTAGAGTCAGCCACAAGATCTTGTAAGCAGAAAGAACCAGGGAAAGGACCGGAAGGGGTTCCTGGAATTTTAGAGAGAGGACCCTGGGGCTCAGCAGGAGGATCAGGACGCACGGGTGAGGGTGCGCCTGAGCATAGTCAGAAGAAGGGAGGTTCTCATGGCGGCGAGAAGAGGCTCACCACGTGTCCGGAAGGGTCCTTGAATGAATTCTCTGAACCCTTCTGCCCCAGCCATGAGCAGTTACTGCTCATGGCTGGGGCAGAAGGGTTCAGAGGGCAACCATGAAGGCAACTCCCTGGAAGCTGCCTGCCTCCGCAGTGGCAGTCTGCTGCCACACGGTGGCGCACGTGTCCCACTTGATAGTAACTGCATCTGTCTCAAGCTGGTCTGGAGGCTGAACCCTAGCTTCACAGGGGACTGGAGATGTTTTTGAAGCCATTCACATGATTGTGTCTCATGGACACACAGTCGGTTTGCCCGAAATAGTGTATTCCATGGTGGGAACAACGCATGGCGCTTCTCGAGTTACAGGACAAAGTTCAGAAATGAACACCACATCCTGAGGGGATCAGCGTTGGGTTCGAAAGAACATTGACACCTGTTCATGGCAAAAGGGGTCATAAAGAGAAATGACCAAAGTGGCTGTTTACATGTCCGAAATGCCCCTACAATATTTGATTCAGCACCCCCAGTATAGCAAGTCTCCACAATCACTAAGGGCTGATCATGATCTGCTATGGAGCATGATTCACTCAGGTGTGACTTATTTCTACACAGTGGTTCTCAACCTTCCTAAGACCGCCACACTTGAATACACTTTCTCGTGTTGTGGGGACCCCGATAATGAAGTTCTTCTGTTGCTAATTAGCAACTTTTGTTTTGCGAAGCAACTTGTATGAATCTTAATGCAAATGTCTGACACGCAGCAGTTCTTAATCGAATCCTGGGACAATGTTCTTCACGCTCCACATTGGTTGTGCCCGCTGCATGAGAATTGCTGCCTCATATGCACAGGCCCTGTTAGAACCTTCTGTTTCTCTTAAGTGTTTGGGTGCTCAGGATCAAACCCAGGACTTTGTGAATCCTGGAGAGGTACGATCCAAACATTTCCTTTGCTTTCCTTTCGTTTCCTTTCCTTGTCTTTTCTATTCATTCCCTTTCAGTTTTTTGAGATAGGATCTATCTGAGCTCCCCTCACAGACAACCCATGCTTCTGCTTCAAGCACTGTTGCAGCTCGGTGACAGGCCCATGTCCACAAGCGTGGCAGAACGTTTCTACCAGCAATGAAGAAATCAGATGATGGAGATGTGCTGGCATCCAAAGGGAGAGTTGTTTTCTACAAAATCACCTCCAGAGCATTTATGATGCCTGCTTGCCCTAGCAGGGGCCTGGATTCAGTACTCAGTGTCTACATGCTAGCTCCTACATGTGGCTACCGTTCCAGTGGTTCGAACATCCAGTCTGCTGACCCTTGAAAGAAGCAGCTGGTGTAAGTGAAAAAGCTGACATTGACCCATAATGGAGGAGGGCTCCTTGATCTTGCCTACTGCAAAGATGCAAAGGGGAGCATCAGCCACAAGTTCCTGTGAGCAGAAAGAACCCGGGACAAAACAGGAAGGGGTTCGTGGAATTTAAGAACAGGGACCCAGTGGCTCAGCAGAAGGATCAGGAGTCACGGGTGGGAGTGCAAATGAGCAGGGTCTGAAGAAGGGAGGTTTTCAGGGCAGCGAGAAGAGGCTATCCATGTGTCCCGAAGGGTCCCTGAATGGATTCTCTGAACCCTTCTGCCCCAGCAATGAGCTTGTTTGCTCATTGCTGGGGCAGAAGGGTTCAGAGTCCAGGCGTGAAGGAGCCTCCGTGGAAGTTGCCTGCCTCCGCAGAGTTAGCCAGGAGCCAAATGTTGGCACTTGAGCCCCAGTTGAAAGTTACTGCCTTGGTCTCAAGCCGGTCTGGAAGCTTAACCCTCGCGTCACAGGGGACTGGAGATGTTTTGGAAGGCATTTGCATGCCTGTGTCTCAGGGAAACACGGTCGGTTTGCCCGAAATAGTGGATTCCGTGATTGGAACAGTGCATGGCGTTTCTCGATTTACAGGACAAAGTCAGAAATGAACACCACATCCTGAGGGGATCGTCGTGGGCTTGGAAAGATCATTGACATCTGTTCTTGGCAAAAGGGGTCATAAAATAAAATGGCCAAAGCGGCTGTTTACAAGTCCGAAGTGACCCTACAATATTTGATTCAGGACCCACAAAATACCGACTCTCCACAATCACTACGGTCTGATCACGATCTGCTGTCGAGCATGATTCAGTCAGCTGTGACTTGTTTCTACACAGTGGTTGTCAAACTTCCTGCGACTGCCACACTTGAAGACAATTCCTCGTGTTGTGAGAACCCCAACAATGAAATTATTCTGTTGCTAACTTGTAAGTGTTGTTTTGCAAAGCTACTTCTATCAAACGTATTGCAAATGTCTGACATGCAGCAGTTCTTAATCGAAACCTGGGACACAGTCGCGCTCAAGCCCCAACTGGCTTGAGCCCCTCAGCATGAGAATTGCTGGCCTATATGCACAGGCCCTTTTATAACCTTTGGTTTCCTTTAAGTGGTTGAGTGTTCAGAATCAAACCCAGGACTTTGTGAATACTTGAGAGGTACGACCCGAACCTTTTCTTCCTTTTTTCCTTTTCATTTCTTTTCCTTCTTTCTTTTCTATTGTTTCGTTTCTAAATTTCCGAGTCAGGATCGTTCCTGGTTCTCTGCTCATACATTCCATCCTTCCGACTCAGTCACCCTTGTGTTTCGGTACAGGCTGTGTCCCCAAGCATTGCAGACCTTCTTCCAAACAATGATGGGATCAGAAGGTGGAGATGTGCAGGCATCATATATGAGAATTTTTTTCTCCAAGAAAACCTGCAAGCGTTTATGATGTCTGAGTGACCTCGCAGGGGCCTGGATTCAGTCCTCAGCATCTAGATGGTAGCCGCTCTATGTGGCTACCTTTGCAGAAGTTCCAACATCCACATTGGTGACCCCTGCAGAGACCAGCTCCTGTAAGTTAAAAAGCTGACATTGACCCGTAATGGTGGAGGGCTCCTTGATCTTGCCCCGGGGAAAAAAGCAAAGAGTAGAGTCAGCCACAAGATCTTGTAAGCAGAAAGAACCAGGGAAAGGACCGGAAGGGGTTCCTGGAATTTTAGAGAGAGGACCCTGGGGCTCAGCAGGAGGATCAGGACGCACGGGTGAGGGTGCGCCTGAGCATAGTCAGAAGAAGGGAGGTTCTCATGGCGGCGAGAAGAGGCTCACCACGTGTCCGGAAGGGTCCTTGAATGAATTCTCTGAACCCTTCTGCCCCAGCCATGAGCAGTTACTGCTCATGGCTGGGGCAGAAGGGTTCAGAGGGCAACCATGAAGGCAACTCCCTGGAAGCTGCCTGCCTCCGCAGTGGCAGTCTGCTGCCACACGGTGGCGCACGTGTCCCACTTGATAGTAACTGCATCTGTCTCAAGCTGGTCTGGAGGGCTGAACCCTAGCTTCACAGGGGACTGGAGATGTTTTTGAAGCCATTCACATGATTGTGTCTCATGGACACACAGTCGGTTTGCCCGAAATAGTGTATTCCATGGTGGGAACAACGCATGGCGCTTCTCGAGTTACAGGACAAAGTTCAGAAATGAACACCACATCCTGAGGGGATCAGCGTTGGGTTCGAAAGAACATTGACACCTGTTCATGGCAAAAGGGGTCATAAAGAGAAATGACCAAAGTGGCTGTTTACATGTCCGAAATGCCCCTACAATATTTGATTCAGCACCCCCAGTATAGCAAGTCTCCACAATCACTAAGGGCTGATCATGATCTGCTATGGAGCATGATTCACTCAGGTGTGACTTATTTCTACACAGTGGTTCTCAACCTTCCTAAGACCGCCACACTTGAATACACTTTCTCGTGTTGTGGGGACCCCGATAATGAAGTTCTTCTGTTGCTAATTAGCAACTTTTGTTTTGCGAAGCAACTTGTATGAATCTTAATGCAAATGTCTGACACGCAGCAGTTCTTAATCGAATCCTGGGACAATGTTCTTCACGCTCCACATTGGTTGTGCCCGCTGCATGAGAATTGCTGCCTCATATGCACAGGCCCTGTTAGAACCTTCTGTTTCTCTTAAGTGTTTGGGTGCTCAGGATCAAACCCAGGACTTTGTGAATCCTGGAGAGGTACGATCCAAACATTTCCTTTGCTTTCCTTTCGTTTCCTTTCCTTGTCTTTTCTATTCATTCCCTTTCAGTTTTTTGAGATAGGATCTATCTGAGCTCCCCTCACAGACAACCCATGCTTCTGCTTCAAGCACTGTTGCAGCTCGGTGACAGGCCCATGTCCACAAGCGTGGCAGAACGTTTCTACCAGCAATGAAGAAATCAGATGATGGAGATGTGCTGGCATCCAAAGGGAGAGTTGTTTTCTACAAAATCACCTCCAGAGCATTTATGATGCCTGCTTGCCCTAGCAGGGGCCTGGATTCAGTACTCAGTGTCTACATGCTAGCTCCTACATGTGGCTACCGTTCCAGTGGTTCGAACATCCAGTCTGCTGACCCTTGAAAGAAGCAGCTGGTGTAAGTGAAAAAGCTGACATTGACCCATAATGGAGGAGGGCTCCTTGATCTTGCCTACTGCAAAGATGCAAAGGGGAGCATCAGCCACAAGTTCCTGTGAGCAGAAAGAACCGGGACAAAACAGGAAGGGGTTCGTGGAATTTAAGAACAGGGACCCAGTGGCTCAGCAGAAGGATCAGGAGTCACGGGTGGGAGTGCAAATGAGCAGGGTCTGAAGAAGGGAGGTTTTCAGGGCAGCGAGAAGAGGCTATCCATGTGTCCCGAAGGGTCCCTGAATGGATTCTCTGAACCCTTCTGCCCCAGCAATGAGCTTGTTTGCTCATTGCTGGGGCAGAAGGGTTCAGAGTCCAGGCGTGAAGGAGCCTCCGTGGAAGTTGCCTGCCTCCGCAGAGTTAGCCAGGAGCCAAATGTTGGCACTTGAGCCCCAGTTGAAAGTTACTGCCTTGGTCTCAAGCCGGTCTGGAAGCTTAACCCTCGCGTCACAGGGGACTGGAGATGTTTTGGAAGGCATTTGCATGCCTGTGTCTCAGGGAAACACGGTCGGTTGTGCCCGAAATAGTGGATTCCGTGATTGGAACAGTGCATGGCGTTTCTCGATTTACAGGACAAAGTCAGAAATGAACACCACATCCTGAGGGGATCGTCGTGGGCTTGGAAAGATCATTGACATCTGTTCTTGGCAAAAGGGGTCATAAAATAAAATGGCCAAAGCGGCTGTTTACAAGTCCGAAGTGACCCTACAATATTTGATTCAGGACCCACAAAATACCGACTCTCCACAATCACTACGGTCTGATCACGATCTGCTGTCGAGCATGATTCAGTCAGCTGTGACTTGTTTCTACACAGTGGTTGTCAAACTTCCTGCGACTGCCACACTTGAAGACAATTCCTCGTGTTGTGAGAACCCCAACAATGAAATTATTCTGTTGCTAACTTGTAAGTGTTGTTTTGCAAAGCTACTTCTATCAAACGTATTGCAAATGTCTGACATGCAGCAGTTCTTAATCGAAACCTGGGACACAGTCGCTCAAGCCCCAACTGGCTTGAGCCCCTCAGCATGAGAATTGCTGGCCTATATGCACAGGCCCTTTTATAACCTTTGGTTTCCTTTAAGTGGTTGAGTGTTCAGAATCAAACCCAGGACTTTGTGAATACTTGAGAGGTACGACCCGAACCTTTTCTTCCTTTTTTCCTTTTCATTTCTTTTCCTTCTTTCTTTTCTATTGTTTCGTTTCTAAATTTCCGAGTCAGGATCGTTCCTGGTTCTCTGCTCATACATTCCATCCTTCCGACTCAGTCACCCTTGTGTTTCGGTACAGGCTGTGTCCCCAAGCATTGCAGACCTTCTTCCAAACAATGATGGGATCAGAAGGTGGAGATGTGCAGGCATCATATATGAGAATTTTTTTCTCCAAGAAAACCTGCAAGCGTTTATGATGTCTGAGTGACCTCGCAGGGGCCTGGATTCAGTCCTCAGCATCTAGATGGTAGCCGCTCTATGTGGCTACCTTTGCAGAAGTTCCAACATCCACATTGGTGACCCCTGCAGAGACCAGCTCCTGTAAGTTAAAAAGCTGACATTGACCCGTAATGGTGGAGGGCTCCTTGATCTTGCCCCGGGGAAAAAAGCAAAGAGTAGAGTCAGCCACAAGATCTTGTAAGCAGAAAGAACCAGGGAAAGGACCGGAAGGGGTTCCTGGAATTTTAGAGAGAGGACCCTGGGGCTCAGCAGGAGGATCAGGACGCACGGGTGAGGGTGCGCCTGAGCATAGTCAGAAGAAGGGAGGTTCTCATGGCGGCGAGAAGAGGCTCACCACGTGTCCGGAAGGGTCCTTGAATGAATTCTCTGAACCCTTCTGCCCCAGCCATGAGCAGTTACTGCTCATGGCTGGGGCAGAGAAGGGTTCAGAGGGCAACCATGAAGGCAACTCCCTGGAAGC
The DNA here is from genome assembly GCA_026225945.1 of Cricetomys ansorgei. Lineage (NCBI taxonomy): Eukaryota > Metazoa > Chordata > Mammalia > Rodentia > Nesomyidae > Cricetomys > Cricetomys ansorgei. Next base: position 20,048 of record JAMJFZ010003433.1, read on the forward strand.
TGCCTGCCTCCGCAGTGGCAGTCTGCTGCCACACGGTGGCGCACGTGTCCCACTTGATAGTAACTGCATCTGTCTCAAGCTGGTCTGGAGGCTGAACCCTAGCTTCACAGGGGACTGGAGATGTTTTTGAAGCCATTCACATGATTGTGTCTCATGGACACACAGTCGGTTTGCCCGAAATAGTGTATTCCATGGTGGGAACAACGCATGGCGCTTCTCGAGTTACAGGACAAAGTTCAGAAATGAACACCACATCCTGAGGGGATCAGCGTTGGGTTCGAAAGAACATTGACACCTGTTCATGGCAAAAGGGGTCATAAAGAGAAATGACCAAAGTGGCTGTTTACATGTCCGAAATGCCCCTACAATATTTGATTCAGCACCCCCAGTATAGCAAGTCTCCACAATCACTAAGGGCTGATCATGATCTGCTATGGAGCATGATTCACTCAGGTGTGACTTATTTCTACACAGTGGTTCTCAACCTTCCTAAGACCGCCACACTTGAATACACTTTCTCGTGTTGTGGGGACCCCGATAATGAAGTTCTTCTGTTGCTAATTAGCAACTTTTGTTTTGCGAAGCAACTTGTATGAATCTTAATGCAAATGTCTGACACGCAGCAGTTCTTAATCGAATCCTGGGACAATGTTCTTCACGCTCCACATTGGTTGTGCCCGCTGCATGAGAATTGCTGCCTCATATGCACAGGCCCTGTTAGAACCTTCTGTTTCTCTTAAGTGTTTGGGTGCTCAGGATCAAACCCAGGACTTTGTGAATCCTGGAGAGGTACGATCCAAACATTTCCTTTGCTTTCCTTTCGTTTCCTTTCCTTGTCTTTTCTATTCATTCCCTTTCAGTTTTTTGAGATAGGATCTATCTGAGCTCCCCTCACAGACAACCCATGCTTCTGCTTCAAGCACTGTTGCAGCTCGGTGACAGGCCCATGTCCACAAGCGTGGCAGAACGTTTCTACCAGCAATGAAGAAATCAGATGATGGAGATGTGCTGGCATCCAAAGGGAGAGTTGTTTTCTACAAAATCACCTCCAGAGCATTTATGATGCCTGCTTGCCCTAGCAGGGGCCTGGATTCAGTACTCAGTGTCTACATGCTAGCTCCTACATGTGGCTACCGTTCCAGTGGTTCGAACATCCAGTCTGCTGACCCTTGAAAGAAGCAGCTGGTGTAAGTGAAAAAGCTGACATTGACCCATAATGGAGGAGGGCTCCTTGATCTTGCCTACTGCAAAGATGCAAAGGGGAGCATCAGCCACAAGTTCCTGTGAGCAGAAAGAACCCGGGACAAAACAGGAAGGGGTTCGTGGAATTTAAGAACAGGGACCCAGTGGCTCAGCAGAAGGATCAGGAGTCACGGGTGGGAGTGCAAATGAGCAGGGTCTGAAGAAGGGAGGTTTTCAGGGCAGCGAGAAGAGGCTATCCATGTGTCCCGAAGGGTCCCCCTGAATGGATTCTCTGAACCCTTCTGCCCCAGCAATGAGCTTGTTTGCTCATTGCTGGGGCAGAAGGGTTCAGAGTCCAGGCGTGAAGGAGCCTCCGTGGAAGTTGCCTGCCTCCGCAGAGTTAGCCAGGAGCCAAATGTTGGCACTTGAGCCCCAGTTGAAAGTTACTGCTTGGTCTCAAGCCGGTCTGGAAGCTTAACCCTCGCGTCACAGGGGACTGGAGATGTTTTGGAAGGCATTTGCATGCCTGTGTCTCAGGGAAACACGGTCGGTTTGCCCGAAATAGTGGATTCCGTGATTGGAACAGTGCATGGCGTTTCTCGATTTACAGGACAAAGTCAGAAATGAACACCACATCCTGAGGGGATCGTCGTGGGCTTGGAAAGATCATTGACATCTGTTCTTGGCAAAAGGGGTCATAAAATAAAATGGCCAAAGCGGCTGTTTACAAGTCCGAAGTGACCCTACAATATTTGATTCAGGACCCACAAAATACCGACTCTCCACAATCACTACGGTCTGATCACGATCTGCTGTCGAGCATGATTCAGTCAGCTGTGACTTGTTTCTACACAGTGGTTGTCAAACTTCCTGCGACTGCCACACTTGAAGACAATTCCTCGTGTTGTGAGAACCCCAACAATGAAATTATTCTGTTGCTAACTTGTAAGTGTTGTTTTGCAAAGCTACTTCTATCAAACGTATTGCAAATGTCTGACATGCAGCAGTTCTTAATCGAAACCTGGGACACAGTCGCTCAAGCCCCAACTGGCTTGAGCCCCTCAGCATGAGAATTGCTGGCCTATATGCACAGGCCCTTTTATAACCTTTGGTTTCCTTTAAGTGGTTGAGTGTTCAGAATCAAACCCAGGACTTTGTGAATACTTGAGAGGTACGACCCGAACCTTTTCTTCCTTTTTTCCTTTTCATTTCTTTTCCTTCTTTCTTTTCTATTGTTTCGTTTCTAAATTTCCGAGTCAGGATCGTTCCTGGTTCTCTTGCTGCTCATACATTCCATCCTTCCGACTCAGTCACCCTTGTGTTTCGGTACAGGCTGTGTCCCCAAGCATTGCAGACCTTCTTCCAAACAATGATGGGATCAGAAGGTGGAGATGTGCAGGCATCATATATGAGAATTTTTTTCTCCAAGAAAACCTGCAAGCGTTTATGATGTCTGAGTGACCTCGCAGGGGCCTGGATTCAGTCCTCAGCATCTAGATGGTAGCCGCTCTATGTGGCTACCTTTGCAGAAGTTCCAACATCCACATTGGTGACCCCTGCAGAGACCAGCTCCTGTAAGTTAAAAAGCTGACATTGACCCGTAATGGTGGAGGGCTCCTTGATCTTGCCCCGGGGAAAAAAGCAAAGAGTAGAGTCAGCCACAAGATCTTGTAAGCAGAAAGAACCAGGGAAAGGACCGGAAGGGGTTCCTGGAATTTTAGAGAGAGGACCCTGGGGCTCAGCAGGAGGATCAGGACGCACGGGTGAGGGTGCGCCTGAGCATAGTCAGAAGAAGGGAGGTTCTCATGGCGGCGAGAAGAGGCTCACCACGTGTCCGGAAGGGTCCTTGAATGAATTCTCTGAACCCTTCTGCCCCAGCCATGAGCAGTTACTGCTCATGGCTGGGGCAGAAGGGTTCAGAGGGCAACCATGAAGGCAACTCCCTGGAAGCTGCCTGCCTCCGCAGTGGCAGTCTGCTGCCACACGGTGGCGCACGTGTCCCACTTGATAGTAACTGCATCTGTCTCAAGCTGGTCTGGAGGCTGAACCCTAGCTTCACAGGGGACTGGAGATGTTTTTGAAGCCATTCACATGATTGTGTCTCATGGACACACAGTCGGTTTGCCCGAAATAGTGTATTCCATGGTGGGAACAACGCATGGCGCTTCTCGAGTTACAGGACAAAGTTCAGAAATGAACACCACATCCTGAGGGGATCAGCGTTGGGTTCGAAAGAACATTGACACCTGTTCATGGCAAAAGGGGTCATAAAGAGAACATGACCAAAGTGGCTGTTTACATGTCCGAAATGCCCCTACAATATTTGATTCAGCACCCCCAGTATAGCAAGTCTCCACAATCACTAAGGGCTGATCATGATCTGCTATGGAGCATGATTCACTCAGGTGTGACTTATTTCTACACAGTGGTTCTCAACCTTCCTAAGACCGCCACACTTGAATACACTTTCTCGTGTTGTGGGGACCCCGATAATGAAGTTCTTCTGTTGCTAATTAGCAACTTTTGTTTTGCGAAGCAACTTGTATGAATCTTAATGCAAATGTCTGACACGCAGCAGTTCTTAATCGAATCCTGGGACAATGTTCTTCACGCTCCACATTGGTTGTGCCCGCTGCATGAGAATTGCTGCCTCATATGCACAGGCCCTGTTAGAACCTTCTGTTTCTCTTAAGTGTTTGGGTGCTCAGGATCAAACCCAGGACTTTGTGAATCCTGGAGAGGTACGATCCAAACATTTCCTTTGCTTTCCTTTCGTTTCCTTTCCTTGTCTTTTCTATTCATTCCCTTTCAGTTTTTTGAGATAGGATCTATCTGAGCTCCCCTCACAGACAACCCATGCTTCTGCTTCAAGCACTGTTGCAGCTCGGTGACAGGCCCATGTCCACAAGCGTGGCAGAACGTTTCTACCAGCAATGAAGAAATCAGATGATGGAGATGTGCTGGCATCCAAAGGGAGAGTTGTTTTCTACAAAATCACCTCCAGAGCATTTATGATGCCTGCTTGCCCTAGCAGGGGCCTGGATTCAGTACTCAGTGTCTACATGCTAGCTCCTACATGTGGCTACCGTTCCAGTGGTTCGAACATCCAGTCTGCTGACCCTTGAAAGAAGCAGCTGGTGTAAGTGAAAAAGCTGACATTGACCCATAATGGAGGAGGGCTCCTTGATCTTGCCTACTGCAAAGATGCAAAGGGGAGCATCAGCCACAAGTTCCTGTGAGCAGAAAGAACCGGGACAAAACAGGAAGGGGTTCGTGGGAAAATTTAAGAACAGGGACCCAGTGGCTCAGCAGAAGGATCAGGAGTCACGGGTGGGAGTGCAAATGAGCAGGGTCTGAAGAAGGGAGGTTTTCAGGGCAGCGAGAAGAGGCTATCCATGTGTCCCGAAGGGTCCCTGAATGGATTCTCTGAACCCTTCTGCCCCAGCAATGAGCTTGTTTGCTCATTGCTGGGGCAGAAGGGTTCAGAGTCCAGGCGTGAAGGAGCCTCCGTGGAAGTTGCCTGCCTCCGCAGAGTTAGCCAGGAGCCAAATGTTGGCACTTGAGCCCCAGTTGAAAGTTACTGCCTTGGTCTCAAGCCGGTCTGGAAGCTTAACCCTCGCGTCACAGGGGACTGGAGATGTTTTGGAAGGCATTTGCATGCCTGTGTCTCAGGGAAACACGGTCGGTTGCCCGAAATAGTGGATTCCGTGATTGGAACAGTGCATGGCGTTTCTCGATTTACAGGACAAAGTCAGAAATGAACACCACATCCTGAGGAGGATCGTCGTGGGCTTGGAAAGATCATTGACATCTGTTCTTGGCAAAAGGGGTCATAAAATAAAATGGCCAAAGCGGCTGTTTACAAGTCCGAAGTGACCCTACAATATTTGATTCAGGACCCACAAAATACCGACTCTCCACAATCACTACGGTCTGATCACGATCTGCTGTCGAGCATGATTCAGTCAGCTGTGACTTGTTTCTACACAGTGGTTGTCAAACTTCCTGCGACTGCCACACTTGAAGACAATTCCTCGTGTTGTGAGAACCCCAACAATGAAATTATTCTGTTGCTAACTTGTAAGTGTTGTTTTGCAAAGCTACTTCTATCAAACGTATTGCAAATGTCTGACATGCAGCAGTTCTTAATCGAAACCTGGGACACAGTCGCTCAAGCCCCAACTGGCTTGAGCCCCTCAGCATGAGAATTGCTGGCCTATATGCACAGGCCCTTTTATAACCTTTGGTTTCCTTTAAGTGGTTGAGTGTTCAGAATCAAAACCCAGGACTTTGTGAATACTTGAGAGGTACGACCCGAACCTTTTCTTCCTTTTTTCCTTTTCATTTCTTTTCCTTCTTTCTTTTCTATTGTTTCGTTTCTAAATTTCCGAGTCAGGATCGTTCCTGGTTCTCTGCTCATACATTCCATCCTTCCGACTCAGTCACCCTTGTGTTTCGGTACAGGCTGTGTCCCCAAGCATTGCAGACCTTCTTCCAAACAATGATGGGATCAGAAGGTGGAGATGTGCAGGCATCATATATGAGAATTTTTTTCTCCAAGAAAACCTGCAAGCGTTTATGATGTCTGAGTGACCTCGCAGGGGCCTGGATTCAGTCCTCAGCATCTAGATGGTAGCCGCTCTATGTGGCTACCTTGCAGAAGTTCCAACATCCACATTGGTGACCCCTGCAGAGACCAGCTCCTGTAAGTTAAAAAGCTGACATTGACCCGTAATGGTGGAGGGCTCCTTGATCTTGCCCCGGGGAAAAAAGCAAAGAGTAGAGTCAGCCACAAGATCTTGTAAGCAGAAAGAACCAGGGAAAGGACCGGAAGGGGTTCCTGGAATTTTAGAGAGAGGACCCTGGGGCTCAGCAGGAGGATCAGGACGCACGGGTGAGGGTGCGCCTGAGCATAGTCAGAAGAAGGGAGGTTCTCATGGCGGCGAGAAGAGGCTCACCACGTGTCCGGAAGGGTCCTTGAATGAATTCTCTGAACCCTTCTGCCCCAGCCATGAGCAGTTACTGCTCATGGCTGGGGCAGAAGGGTTCAGAGGGCAACCATGAAGGCAACTCCCTGGAAGCTGCCTGCCTCCGCAGTGGCAGTCTGCTGCCACACGGTGGCGCACGTGTCCCACTTGATAGTAACTGCATCTGTCTCAAGCTGGTCTGGAGGCTGAACCCTAGCTTCACAGGGGACTGGAGATGTTTTTGAAGCCATTCACATGATTGTGTCTCATGGACACACAGTCGGTTTGCCCGAAATAGTGTATTCCATGGTGGGGAACAACGCATGGCGCTTCTCGAGTTACAGGACAAAGTTCAGAAATGAACACCACATCCTGAGGGGATCAGCGTTGGGTTCGAAAGAACATTGACACCTGTTCATGGCAAAAGGGGTCATAAAGAGAAATGACCAAAGTGGCTGTTTACATGTCCGAAATGCCCCTACAATATTTGATTCAGCACCCCCAGTATAGCAAGTCTCCACAATCACTAAGGGCTGATCATGATCTGCTATGGAGCATGATTCACTCAGGTGTGACTTATTTCTACACAGTGGTTCTCAACCTTCCTAAGACCGCCACACTTGAATACACTTTCTCGTGTTGTGGGGACCCCGATAATGAAGTTCTTCTGTTGCTAATTAGCAACTTTTGTTTTGCGAAGCAACTTGTATGAATCTTAATGCAAATGTCTGACACGCAGCAGTTCTTAATCGAATCCTGGGACAATGTTCTTCACGCTCCACATTGGTTGTGCCCGCTGCATGAGAATTGCTGCCTCATATGCACAGGCCCTGTTAGAACCTTCTGTTTCTCTTAAGTGTTTGGGTGCTCAGGATCAAACCCAGGACTTTGTGAATCCTGGAGAGGTACGATCCAAACATTTCCTTTGCTTTCCTTTCGTTTCCTTTCCTTGTCTTTTCTATTCATTCCCTTTCAGTTTTTTGAGATAGGATCTATCTGAGCTCCCCTCACAGACAACCCATGCTTCTGCTTCAAGCACTGTTGCAGCTCGGTGACAGGCCCATGTCCACAAGCGTGGCAGAACGTTTCTACCAGCAATGAAGAAATCAGATGATGGAGATGTGCTGGCATCCAAAGGGAGAGTTGTTTTCTACAAAATCACCTCCAGAGCATTTATGATGCCTGCTTGCCCTAGCAGGGGCCTGGATTCAGTACTCAGTGTCTACATGCTAGCTCCTACATGTGGCTACCGTTCCAGTGGTTCGAACATCCAGTCTGCTGACCCTTGAAAGAAGCAGCTGGTGTAAGTGAAAAAAGCTGACATTGACCCATAATGGAGGAGGGCTCCTTGATCTTGCCTACTGCAAAGATGCAAAGGGGAGCATCAGCCACAAGTTCCTGTGAGCAGAAAGAACCCGGGACAAAACAGGAAGGGGTTCGTGGAATTTAAGAACAGGGACCCAGTGGCTCAGCAGAAGGATCAGGAGTCACGGGTGGGAGTGCAAATGAGCAGGGTCTGAAGAAGGGAGGTTTTCAGGGCAGCGAGAAGAGGCTATCCATGTGTCCCGAAGGGTCCCTGAATGGATTCTCTGAACCCTTCTGCCCCAGCAATGAGCTTGTTTGCTCATTGCTGGGGCAGAAGGGTTCAGAGTCCAGGCGTGAAGGAGCCTCCGTGGAAGTTGCCTGCCTCCGCAGAGTTAGCCAGGAGCCAAATGTTGGCACTTGAGCCCCAGTTGAAAGTTACTGCCTTGGTCTCAAGCCGGTCTGGAAGCTTAACCCTCGCGTCACAGGGGACTGGAGATGTTTTGGAAGGCATTTTGCATGCCTGTGTCTCAGGGAAACACGGTCGGTTTGCCCGAAATAGTGGATTCCGTGATTGGAACAGTGCATGGCGTTTCTCGATTTACAGGACAAAGTCAGAAATGAACACCACATCCTGAGGGGATCGTCGTGGGCTTGGAAAGATCATTGACATCTGTTCTTGGCAAAAGGGGTCATAAAATAAAATGGCCAAAGCGGCTGTTTACAAGTCCGAAGTGACCCTACAATATTTGATTCAGGACCCACAAAATACCGACTCTCCACAATCACTACGGTCTGATCACGATCTGCTGTCGAGCATGATTCAGTCAGCTGTGACTTGTTTCTACACAGTGGTTGTCAAACTTCCTGCGACTGCCACACTTGAAGACAATTCCTCGTGTTGTGAGAACCCCAACAATGAAATTATTCTGTTGCTAACTTGTAAGTGTTGTTTTGCAAAGCTACTTCTATCAAACGTATTGCAAATGTCTGACATGCAGCAGTTCTTAATCGAAAACCTGGGACACAGTCGCTCAAGCCCCAACTGGCTTGAGCCCCTCAGCATGAGAATTGCTGGCCTATATGCACAGGCCCTTTTATAACCTTTGGTTTCCTTTAAGTGGTTGAGTGTTCAGAATCAAACCCAGGACTTTGTGAATACTTGAGAGGTACGACCCGAACCTTTTCTTCCTTTTTTCCTTTTCATTTCTTTTCCTTCTTTCTTTTCTATTGTTTCGTTTCTAAATTTCCGAGTCAGGATCGTTCCTGGTTCTCTGCTCATACATTCCATCCTTCCGACTCAGTCACCCTTGTGTTTCGGTACAGGCTGTGTCCCCAAGCATTGCAGACCTTCTTCCAAACAATGATGGGATCAGAAGGTGGAGATGTGCAGGCATCATATATGAGAATTTTTTTCTCCAAGAAAACCTGCAAGCGTTTATGATGTCTGAGTGACCTCGCAGGGGCCTGGATTCAGTCCTCAGCATCTAGATGGTAGCCGCTCTATGTGGCTACCTTGCCTTTGCAGAAGTTCCAACATCCACATTGGTGACCCCTGCAGAGACCAGCTCCTGTAAGTTAAAAAGCTGACATTGACCCGTAATGGTGGAGGGCTCCTTGATCTTGCCCCGGGGAAAAAAGCAAAGAGTAGAGTCAGCCACAAGATCTTGTAAGCAGAAAGAACCAGGGAAAGGACCGGAAGGGGTTCCTGGAATTTTAGAGAGAGGACCCTGGGGCTCAGCAGGAGGATCAGGACGCACGGGTGAGGGTGCGCCTGAGCATAGTCAGAAGAAGGGAGGTTCTCATGGCGGCGAGAAGAGGCTCACCACGTGTCCGGAAGGGTCCTTGAATGAATTCTCTGAACCCTTCTGCCCCAGCCATGAGCAGTTACTGCTCATGGCTGGGGCAGAAGGGTTCAGAGGGCAACCATGAAGGCAACTCCCTGGAAGCTGCCTGCCTCCGCAGTGGCAGTCTGCTGCCACACGGTGGCGCACGTGTCCCACTTGATAGTAACTGCATCTGTCTCAAGCTGGTCTGGAGGCTGAACCCTAGCTTCACAGGGGACTGGAGATGTTTTTGAAGCCATTCACATGATTGTGTCTCATGGACACACAGTCGGTTTGCCCGAAATAGTGTATTCCATGGTGGGAACAACGCATGGCGCTTCTCGAGTTACAGGACAAAGTTCAGAAATGAACACCACATCCTGAGGGGATCAGCGTTGGGTTCGAAAGAACATTGACACCTGTTCATGGCAAAAGGGGTCATAAAGAGAAATGACCAAAGTGGCTGTTTACATGTCCGAAATGCCCCTACAATATTTGATTCAGCACCCCCAGTATAGCAAGTCTCCACAATCACTAAGGGCTGATCATGATCTGCTATGGAGCATGATTCACTCAGGTGTGACTTATTTCTACACAGTGGTTCTCAACCTTCCTAAGACCGCCACACTTGAATACACTTTCTCGTGTTGTGGGGACCCCGATAATGAAGTTCTTCTGTTGCTAATTAGCAACTTTTGTTTTGCGAAGCAACTTGTATGAATCTTAATGCAAATGTCTGACACGCAGCAGTTCTTAATCGAATCCTGGGACAATGTTCTTCACGCTCCACATTGGTTGTGCCCGCTGCATGAGAATTGCTGCCTCATATGCACAGGCCCTGTTAGAACCTTCTGTTTCTCTTAAGTGTTTGGGTGCTCAGGATCAAACCCAGGACTTTGTGAATCCTGGAGAGGTACGATCCAAACATTTCCTTTGCTTTCCTTTCGTTTCCTTTCCTTGTCTTTTCTATTCATTCCCTTTCAGTTTTTTGAGATAGGATCTATCTGAGCTCCCCTCACAGACAACCCATGCTTCTGCTTCAAGCACTGTTGCAGCTCGGTGACAGGCCCATGTCCACAAGCGTGGCAGAACGTTTCTACCAGCAATGAAGAAATCAGATGATGGAGATGTGCTGGCATCCAAAGGGAGAGTTGTTTTCTACAAAATCACCTCCAGAGCATTTATGATGCCTGCTTGCCCTAGCAGGGGCCTGGATTCAGTACTCAGTGTCTACATGCTAGCTCCTACATGTGGCTACCGTTCCAGTGGTTCGAACATCCAGTCTGCTGACCCTTGAAAGAAGCAGCTGGTGTAAGTGAAAAAGCTGACATTGACCCATAATGGAGGAGGGCTCCTTGATCTTGCCTACTGCAAAGATGCAAAGGGGAGCATCAGCCACAAGTTCCTGTGAGCAGAAAGAACCCGGGACAAAACAGGAAGGGGTTCGTGGAATTTAAGAACAGGGACCCAGTGGCTCAGCAGAAGGATCAGGAGTCACGGGTGGGAGTGCAAATGAGCAGGGTCTGAAGAAGGGAGGTTTTCAGGGCAGCGAGAAGAGGCTATCCATGTGTCCCGAAGGGTCCCTGAATGGATTCTCTGAACCCTTCTGCCCCAGCAATGAGCTTGTTTGCTCATTGCTGGGGCAGAAGGGTTCAGAGTCCAGGCGTGAAGGAGCCTCCGTGGAAGTTGCCTGCCTCCGCAGAGTTAGCCAGGAGCCAAATGTTGGCACTTGAGCCCCAGTTGAAAGTTACTGCCTTGGTCTCAAGCCGGTCTGGAAGCTTAACCCTCGCGTCACAGGGGACTGGAGATGTTTTGGAAGGCATTTGCATGCCTGTGTCTCAGGGAAACACGGTCGGTTGCCCGAAATAGTGGATTCCGTGATTGGAACAGTGCATGGCGTTTCTCGATTTACAGGACAAAGTCAGAAATGAACACCACATCCTGAGGGGATCGTCGTGGGCTTGGAAAGATCATTGACATCTGTTCTTGGCAAAAGGGGTCATAAAATAAAATGGCCAAAGCGGCTGTTTACAAGTCCGAAGTGACCCTACAATATTTGATTCAGGACCCACAAAATACCGACTCTCCACAATCACTACGGTCTGATCACGATCTGCTGTCGAGCATGATTCAGTCAGCTGTGACTTGTTTCTACACAGTGGTTGTCAAACTTCCTGCGACTGCCACACTTGAAGACAATTCCTCGTGTTGTGAGAACCCCAACAATGAAATTATTCTGTTGCTAACTTGTAAGTGTTGTTTTGCAAAGCTACTTCTATCAAACGTATTGCAAATGTCTGACATGCAGCAGTTCTTAATCGAAACCTGGGACACAGTCGCTCAAGCCCCAACTGGCTTGAGCCCCTCAGCATGAGAATTGCTGGCCTATATGCACAGGCCCTTTTATAACCTTTGGTTTCCTTTAAGTGGTTGAGTGTTCAGAATCAAACCCAGGACTTTGTGAATACTTGAGAGGTACGACCCGAACCTTTTCTTCCTTTTTTCCTTTTCATTTCTTTTCCTTCTTTCTTTTCTATTGTTTCGTTTCTAAATTTCCGAGTCAGGATCGTTCCTGGTTCTCTGCTCATACATTCCATCCTTCCGACTCAGTCACCCTTGTGTTTCGGTACAGGCTGTGTCCCCAAGCATTGCAGACCTTCTTCCAAACAATGATGGGATCAGAAGGTGGAGATGTGCAGGCATCATATATGAGAATTTTTTTTCTCCAAGAAAACCTGCAAGCGTTTATGATGTCTGAGTGACCTCGCAGGGGCCTGGATTCAGTCCTCAGCATCTAGATGGTAGCCGCTCTATGTGGCTACCTTTGCAGAAGTTCCAACATCCACATTGGTGACCCCTGCAGAGACCAGCTCCTGTAAGTTAAAAAGCTGACATTGACCCGTAATGGTGGAGGGCTCCTTGATCTTGCCCCGGGGAAAAAAGCAAAGAGTAGAGTCAGCCACAAGATCTTGTAAGCAGAAAGAACCAGGGAAAGGACCGGAAGGGGTTCCTGGAATTTTAGAGAGAGGACCCTGGGGCTCAGCAGGAGGATCAGGACGCACGGGTGAGGGTGCGCCTGAGCATAGTCAGAAGAAGGGAGGTTCTCATGGCGGCGAGAAGAGGCTCACCACGTGTCCGGAAGGGTCCTTGAATGAATTCTCTGAACCCTTCTGCCCCAGCCATGAGCAGTTACTGCTCATGGCTGGGGCAGAAGGGTTCAGAGGGCAACCATGAAGGCAACTCCCTGGAAGCTGCCTGCCTCCGCAGTGGCAGTCTGCTGCCACACGGTGGCGCACGTGTCCCACTTGATAGTAACTGCATCTGTCTCAAGCTGGTCTGGAGGCTGAACCCTAGCTTCACAGGGGACTGGAGATGTTTTTGAAGCCATTCACATGATTGTGTCTCATGGACACACAGTCGGTTTGCCCGAAATAGTGTATTCCATGGTGGGAACAACGCATGGCGCTTCTCGAGTTACAGGACAAAGTTCAGAAATGAACACCACATCCTGAGGGGATCAGCGTTGGGTTCGAAAGAACATTGACACCTGTTCATGGCAAAAGGGGTCATAAAGAGAAATGACCAAAGTGGCTGTTTACATGTCCGAAATGCCCCTACAATATTTGATTCAGGACCCCCAGTATAGCAAGTCTCCACAATCACTAAGGGCTGATCATGATCTGCTATGGAGCATGATTCACTCAGGTGTGACTTATTTCTACACAGTGGTTCTCAACCTTCCTAAGACCGCCACACTTGAATACACTTTCTCGTGTTGTGGGGACCCCGATAATGAAGTTCTTCTGTTGCTAATTAGCAACTTTTGTTTTGCGAAGCAACTTGTATGAATCTTAATGCAAATGTCTGACACGCAGCAGTTCTTAATCGAATCCTGGGACAATGTTCTTCACGCTCCACATTGGTTGTGCCCGCTGCATGAGAATTGCTGCCTCATATGCACAGGCCCTGTTAGAACCTTCTGTTTCTCTTAAGTGTTTGGGTGCTCAGGATCAAACCCAGGACTTTGTGAATCCTGGAGAGGTACGATCCAAACATTTCCTTTGCTTTCCTTTCGTTTCCTTTCCTTGTCTTTTCTATTCATTCCCTTTCAGTTTTTTGAGATAGGATCTATCTGAGCTCCCCTCACAGACAACCCATGCTTCTGCTTCAAGCACTGTTGCAGCTCGGTGACAGGCCCATGTCCACAAGCGTGGCAGAACGTTTCTACCAGCAATGAAGAAATCAGATGATGGAGATGTGCTGGCATCCAAAGGGAGAGTTGTTTTCTACAAAATCACCTCCAGAGCATTTATGATGCCTGCTTGCCCTAGCAGGGGCCTGGATTCAGTACTCAGTGTCTACATGCTAGCTCCTACATGTGGCTACCGTTCCAGTGGTTCGAACATCCAGTCTGCTGACCCTTGAAAGAAGCAGCTGGTGTAAGTGAAAAAGCTGACATTGACCCATAATGGAGGAGGGCTCCTTGATCTTGCCTACTGCAAAGATGCAAAGGGGAGCATCAGCCACAAGTTCCTGTGAGCAGAAAGAACCCGGGACAAAACAGGAAGGGGTTCGTGGAATTTAAGAACAGGGACCCAGTGGCTCAGCAGAAGGATCAGGAGTCACGGGTGGGAGTGCAAATGAGCAGGGTCTGAAGAAGGGAGGTTTTCAGGGCAGCGAGAAGAGGCTATCCATGTGTCCCGAAGGGTCCCTGAATGGATTCTCTGAACCCTTCTGCCCCAGCAATGAGCTTGTTTGCTCATTGCTGGGGCAGAAGGGTTCAGAGTCCAGGCGTGAAGGAGCCTCCGTGGAAGTTGCCTGCCTCCGCAGAGTTAGCCAGGAGCCAAATGTTGGCACTTGAGCCCCAGTTGAAAGTTACTGCCTTGGTCTCAAGCCGGTCTGGAAGCTTAACCCTCGCGTCACAGGGGACTGGAGATGTTTTGGAAGGCATTTGCATGCCTGTGTCTCAGGGAAACACGGTCGGTTTGCCCGAAATAGTGGATTCCGTGATTGGAACAGTGCATGGCGTTTCTCGATTTACAGGACAAAGTCAGAAATGAACACCACATCCTGAGGGGATCGTCGTGGGCTTGGAAAGATCATTGACATCTGTTCTTGGCAAAAGGGGTCATAAAATAAAATGGCCAAAGCGGCTGTTTACAAGTCCGAAGTGACCCTACAATATTTGATTCAGGACCCACAAAATACCGACTCTCCACAATCACTACGGTCTGATCACGATCTGCTGTCGAGCATGATTCAGTCAGCTGTGACTTGTTTCTACACAGTGGTTGTCAAACTTCCTGCGACTGCCACACTTGAAGACAATTCCTCGTGTTGTGAGAACCCCAACAATGAAATTATTCTGTTGCTAACTTGTAAGTGTTGTTTTGCAAAGCTACTTCTATCAAACGTATTGCAAATGTCTGACATGCAGCAGTTCTTAATCGAAACCTGGGACACAGTCGCTCAAGCCCCAACTGGCTTGAGCCCCTCAGCATGAGAATTGCTGGCCTATATGCACAGGCCCTTTTATAACCTTTGGTTTCCTTTAAGTGGTTGAGTGTTCAGAATCAAACCCAGGACTTTGTGAATACTTGAGAGGTACGACCCGAACCTTTTCTTCCTTTTTTCCTTTTCATTTCTTTTCCTTCTTTCTTTTCTATTGTTTCGTTTCTAAATTTCCGAGTCAGGATCGTTCCTGGTTCTCTGCTCATACATTCCATCCTTCCGACTCAGTCACCCTTGTGTTTCGGTACAGGCTGTGTCCCCAAGCATTGCAGACCTTCTTCCAAACAATGATGGGATCAGAAGGTGGAGATGTGCAGGCATCATATATGAGAATTTTTTTCTCCAAGAAAACCTGCAAGCGTTTATGATGTCTGAGTGACCTCGCAGGGGCCTGGATTCAGTCCTCAGCATCTAGATGGTAGCCGCTCTATGTGGCTACCTTTGCAGAAGTTCCAACATCCACATTGGTGACCCCTGCAGAGACCAGCTCCTGTAAGTTAAAAAGCTGACATTGACCCGTAATGGTGGAGGGCTCCTTGATCTTGCCCCGGGGAAAAAAGCAAAGAGTAGAGTCAGCCACAAGATCTTGTAAGCAGAAAGAACCAGGGAAAGGACCGGAAGGGGTTCCTGGAATTTTAGAGAGAGGACCCTGGGGCTCAGCAGGAGGATCAGGACGCACGGGTGAGGGTGCGCCTGAGCATAGTCAGAAGAAGGGAGGTTCTCATGGCGGCGAGAAGAGGCTCACCACGTGTCCGGAAGGGTCCTTGAATGAATTCTCTGAACCCTTCTGCCCCAGCCATGAGCAGTTACTGCTCATGGCTGGGGCAGAAGGGTTCAGAGGGCAACCATGAAGGCAACTCCCTGGAAGCTGCCTGCCTCCGCAGTGGCAGTCTGCTGCCACACGGTGGCGCACGTGTCCCACTTGATAGTAACTGCATCTGTCTCAAGCTGGTCTGGAGGCTGAACCCTAGCTTCACAGGGGACTGGAGATGTTTTTGAAGCCATTCACATGATTGTGTCTCATGGACACACAGTCGGTTTGCCCGAAATAGTGTATTCCATGGTGGGAACAACGCATGGCGCTTCTCGAGTTACAGGACAAAGTTCAGAAATGAACACCACATCCTGAGGGGATCAGCGTTGGGTTCGAAAGAACATTGACACCTGTTCATGGCAAAAGGGGTCATAAAGAGAAATGACCAAAGTGGCTGTTTACATGTCCGAAATGCCCCTACAATATTTGATTCAGCACCCCCAGTATAGCAAGTCTCCACAATCACTAAGGGCTGATCATGATCTGCTATGGAGCATGATTCACTCAGGTGTGACTTATTTCTACACAGTGGTTCTCAACCTTCCTAAGACCGCCACACTTGAATACACTTTCTCGTGTTGTGGGGACCCCGATAATGAAGTTCTTCTGTTGCTAATTAGCAACTTTTGTTTTGCGAAGCAACTTGTATGAATCTTAATGCAAATGTCTGACACGCAGCAGTTCTTAATCGAATCCTGGGACAATGTTCTTCACGCTCCACATTGGTTGTGCCCGCTGCATGAGAATTGCTGCCTCATATGCACAGGCCCTGTTAGAACCTTCTGTTTCTCTTAAGTGTTTGGGTGCTCAGGATCAAACCCAGGACTTTGTGAATCCTGGAGAGGTACGATCCAAACATTTCCTTTGCTTTCCTTTCGTTTCCTTTCCTTGTCTTTTCTATTCATTCCCTTTCAGTTTTTTGAGATAGGATCTATCTGAGCTCCCCTCACAGACAACCCATGCTTCTGCTTCAAGCACTGTTGCAGCTCGGTGACAGGCCCATGTCCACAAGCGTGGCAGAACGTTTCTACCAGCAATGAAGAAATCAGATGATGGAGATGTGCTGGCATCCAAAGGGAGAGTTGTTTTCTACAAAATCACCTCCAGAGCATTTATGATGCCTGCTTGCCCTAGCAGGGGCCTGGATTCAGTACTCAGTGTCTACATGCTAGCTCCTACATGTGGCTACCGTTCCAGTGGTTCGAACATCCAGTCTGCTGACCCTTGAAAGAAGCAGCTGGTGTAAGTGAAAAAGCTGACATTGACCCATAATGGAGGAGGGCTCCTTGATCTTGCCTACTGCAAAGATGCAAAGGGGAGCATCAGCCACAAGTTCCTGTGAGCAGAAAGAACCCGGGACAAAACAGGAAGGGGTTCGTGGAATTTAAGAACAGGGACCCAGTGGCTCAGCAGAAGGATCAGGAGTCACGGGTGGGAGTGCAAATGAGCAGGGTCTGAAGAAGGGAGGTTTTCAGGGCAGCGAGAAGAGGCTATCCATGTGTCCCGAAGGGTCCCTGAATGGATTCTCTGAACCCTTCTGCCCCAGCAATGAGCTTGTTTGCTCATTGCTGGGGCAGAAGGGTTCAGAGTCCAGGCGTGAAGGAGCCTCCGTGGAAGTTGCCTGCCTCCGCAGAGTTAGCCAGGAGCCAAATGTTGGCACTTGAGCCCCAGTTGAAAGTTACTGCCTTGGTCTCAAGCCGGTCTGGAAGCTTAACCCTCGCGTCACAGGGGACTGGAGATGTTTTGGAAGGCATTTGCATGCCTGTGTCTCAGGGAAACACGGTCGGTTTGCCCGAAATAGTGGATTCCGTGATTGGAACAGTGCATGGCGTTTCTCGATTTACAGGACAAAGTCAGAAATGAACACCACATCCTGAGGGGATCGTCGTGGGCTTGGAAAGATCATTGACATCTGTTCTTGGCAAAAGGGGTCATAAAATAAAATGGCCAAAGCGGCTGTTTACAAGTCCGAAGTGACCCTACAATATTTGATTCAGGACCCACAAAATACCGACTCTCCACAATCACTACGGTCTGATCACGATCTGCTGTCGAGCATGATTCAGTCAGCTGTGACTTGTTTCTACACAGTGGTTGTCAAACTTCCTGCGACTGCCACACTTGAAGACAATTCCTCGTGTTGTGAGAACCCCAACAATGAAATTATTCTGTTGCTAACTTGTAAGTGTTGTTTTGCAAAGCTACTTCTATCAAACGTATTGCAAATGTCTGACATGCAGCAGTTCTTAATCGAAACCTGGGACACAGTCCCTCAAGCCCCAACTGGCTTGAGCCCCTCAGCATGAGAATTGCTGGCCTATATGCACAGGCCCTTTTATAACCTTTGGTTTCCTTTAAGTGGTTGAGTGTTCAGAATCAAACCCAGGACTTTGTGAATACTTGAGAGGTACGACCCGAACCTTTTCTTCCTTTTTTCCTTTTCATTTCTTTTCCTTCTTTCTTTTCTATTGTTTCGTTTTTAAATTTCCGAGTCAGGATCGTTCCTGGTTCTCTGCTCATACATTCCATCCTTCCGACTCAGTCACCCTTGTGTTTCGGTACAGGCTGTGTCCCCAAGCATTGCAGACCTTCTTCCAAACAATGATGGGATCAGAAGGTGGAGATGTGCAGGCATCATATATGAGAATTTTTTTCTCCAAGAAAACCTGCAAGCGTTTATGATGTCTGAGTGACCTCGCAGGGGCCTGGATTCAGTCCTCAGCATCTAGATGGTAGCCGCTCTATGTGGCTACCTTTGCAGAAGTTCCAACATCCACATTGGTGACCCCTGCAGAGACCAGCTCCTGTAAGTTAAAAAGCTGACATTGACCCGTAATGGTGGAGGGCTCCTTGATCTTGCCCCGTGGAAAAAAGCAAAGAGTAGAGTCAGCCACAAGATCTTGTAAGCAGAAAGAACCAGGGAAAGGACCGGAAGGGGTTCCTGGAATTTTAGAGAGAGGACCCTGGGGCTCAGCAGGAGGATCAGGACGCACGGGTGAGGGTGCGCCTGAGCATAGTCAGAAGAAGGGAGGTTCTCATGGCGGCGAGAAGAGGCTCACCACGTGTCCAGAAGGGTCCTTGAATGAATTCTCTGAACCCTTCTGCCCCAGCCATGAGCAGTTACTGCTCATGGCTGGGGCAGAAGGGTTCAGAGGGCAACCATGAAGGCAACTCCCTGGAAGCTGCCTGCCTCCGCAGTGGCAGTCTGCTGCCACACGGTGGCGCACGTGTCCCACTTGATAGTAACTGCATCTGTCTCAAGCTGGTCTGGAGGCTGAACCCTAGCTTCACAGGGGACTGGAGATGTTTTTGAAGCCATTCACATGATTGTGTCTCATGGACACACAGTCGGTTTGCCCGAAATAGTGTATTCCATGGTGGGAACAACGCATGGCGCTTCTCGAGTTACAGGACAAAGTTCAGAAATGAACACCACATCCTGAGGGGATCAGCGTTGGGTTCGAAAGAACATTGACACCTGTTCATGGCAAAAGGGGTCATAAAGAGAAATGACCAAAGTGGCTGTTTACATGTCCGAAATGCCCCTACAATATTTGATTCAGGACCCCCAGTATAGCAAGTCTCCACAATCACTAAGGGCTGATCATGATCTGCTATGGAGCATGATTCACTCAGGTGTGACTTATTTCTACACAGTGGTTCTCAACCTTCCTAAGACCGCCACACTTGAATACACTTTCTCGTGTTGTGGGGACCCCGATAATGAAGTTCTTCTGTTGCTAATTAGCAACTTTTGTTTTGCGAAGCAACTTGTATGAATCTTAATGCAAATGTCTGACACGCAGCAGTTCTTAATCGAATCCTGGGACAATGTTCTTCACGCTCCACATTGGTTGTGCCCGCTGCATGAGAATTGCTGCCTCATATGCACAGGCCCTGTTAGAACCTTCTGTTTCTCTTAAGTGTTTGGGTGCTCAGGATCAAACCCAGGACTTTGTGAATCCTGGAGAGGTACGATCCAAACATTTCCTTTGCTTTCCTTTCGTTTCCTTTCCTTGTCTTTTCTATTCATTCCCTTTCAGTTTTTTGAGATAGGATCTATCTGAGCTCCCCTCACAGACAACCCATGCTTCTGCTTCAAGCACTGTTGCAGCTCGGTGACAGGCCCATGTCCACAAGCGTGGCAGAACGTTTCTACAAGCAATGAAGAAATCAGATGATGGAGATGTGCTGGCATCCAAAGGGAGAGTTGTTTTCTACAAAATCACCTCCAGAGCATTTATGATGCCTGCTTGCCCTAGCAGGGGCCTGGATTCAGTACTCAGTGTCTACATGCTAGCTCCTACATGTGGCTACCGTTCCAGTGGTTCCAACATCCAGTCTGCTGACCCTTGAAAGAAGCAGCTGGTGTAAGTGAAAAAGCTGACATTGACCCATAATGGAGGAGGGCTCCTTGATCTTGCCTACTGCAAAGATGCAAAGGGGAGCATCAGCCACAAGTTCCTGTGAGCAGAAAGAACCCGGGACAAAACAGGAAGGGGTTCGTGGAATTTAAGAACAGGGACCCAGTGGCTCAGCAGAAGGATCAGGAGTCACGGGTGGGAGTGCAAATGAGCAGGGTCTGAAGAAGGGAGGTTTTCAGGGCAGCGAGAAGAGGCTATCCATGTGTCCCGAAGGGTCCCTGAATGGATTCTCTGAACCCTTCTGCCCCAGCAATGAGCTTGTTTGCTCATTGCTGGGGCAGAAGGGTTCAGAGTCCAGGCGTGAAGGAGCCTCCGTGGAAGTTGCCTGCCTCCGCAGAGTTAGCCAGGAGCCAAATGTTGGCACTTGAGCCCCAGTTGAAAGTTACTGCGTTGGTCTCAAGCCGGTCTGGAAGCTTAACCCTCGCGTCACAGGGGACTGGAGATGTTTTGGAAGGCATTTGCATGCCTGTGTCTCAGGGAAACACGGTCGGTGTGCCCGAAATAGTGGATTCCGTGATGGGAACAGTGCATGGCGTTTCTCGATTTACAGGACAAAGTCAGAAATGAACACCACATCCTGAGGGGATCGTCGTGGGCTTGGAAAGATCATTGACATCTGTTCTTGGCAAAAGGGGTCATAAAATAAAATGGCCAAAGCGGCTGTTTACAAGTCCGAAGTGACCCTACAATATTTGATTCAGGACCCACAAAATACCGACTCTCCACAATCACTACGGTCTGATCACGATCTGCTGTCGAGCATGATTCAGTCAGCTGTGACTTGTTTCTACACAGTGGTTGTCAAACTTCCTGCGACTGCCACACTTTGAAGACAATTCCTCGTGTTTGTGAGAACCCCAACAATGAAATTATTCTGTTGCTAACTTGTAAGTGTTGTTTTGCAAAGCTACTTCTATCAAACGTATTGCAAATGTCTGACATGCAGCAGTTCTTAATCGAAACCTGGGACACAGTCCCTCAAGCCCCAACTGGCTTGAGCCCCTCAGCATGAGAATTGCTGGCCTATATGCACAGGCCCTTTTATAACCTTTGGTTTCCTTTAAGTGGTTGAGTGTTCAGAATCAAACCCAGGACTTTGTGAATACTTGAGAGGTACGACCCGAACCTTTTCTTCCTTTTTTCCTTTTCATTTCTTTTCCTTCTTTCTTTTCTATTGTTTCGTTTCTAAATTTCCGAGTCAGGATCGTTCCTGGTTCTCTGCTCATACATTCCATCCTTCCGACTCAGTCACCCTTGTGTTTCGGTACAGGCTGTGTCCCCAAGCATTGCAGACCTTCTTCCAAACAATGATGGGATCAGAAGGTGGAGATGTGCAGGCATCATATATGAGAATTTTTTTTCTCCAAGAAAACCTGCAAGCGTTTATGATGTCTGAGTGACCTCGCAGGGGCCTGGATTCAGTCCTCAGCATCTAGATGGTAGCCGCTCTATGTGGCTACCTTGGCAGAAGTTCCAACATCCACATTGGTGACCCCTGCAGAGACCAGCTCCTGTAAGTTAAAAAGCTGACATTGACCCGTAATGGTGGAGGGCTCCTTGATCTTGCCCCGGGGAAAAAAGCAAAGAGTAGAGTCAGCCACAAGATCTTGTAAGCAGAAAGAACCAGGGAAAGGACCGGAAGGGGTTCCTGGAATTTTAGAGAGAGGACCCTGGGGCTCAGCAGGAGGATCAGGACGCACGGGTGAGGGTGCGCCTGAGCATAGTCAGAAGAAGGGAGGTTCTCATGGCGGCGAGAAGAGGCTCACCACGTGTCCAGAAGGGTCCTT
The DNA here is from genome assembly GCA_026225945.1 of Cricetomys ansorgei. Taxonomy (NCBI): domain Eukaryota; kingdom Metazoa; phylum Chordata; class Mammalia; order Rodentia; family Nesomyidae; genus Cricetomys; species Cricetomys ansorgei. Next base: position 41,861 of record JAMJFZ010003433.1, read on the forward strand.
GAATGAATTCTCTGAACCCTTCTGCCCCAGCCATGAGCAGTTACTGCTCATGGCTGGGGCAGAAGGGTTCAGAGGGCAACCATGAAGGCAACTCCCTGGAAGCTGCCTGCCTCCGCAGTGGCAGTCTGCTGCCACACGGTGGCGCACGTGTCCCACTTGATAGTAACTGCATCTGTCTCAAGCTGGTCTGGAGGCTGAACCCTAGCTTCACAGGGGACTGGAGATGTTTTTGAAGCCATTCACATGATTGTGTCTCATGGACACACAGTCGGTTTGCCCGAAATAGTGTATTCCATGGTGGGAACAACGCATGGCGCTTCTCGAGTTACAGGACAAAGTTCAGAAATGAACACCACATCCTGAGGGGATCAGCGTTGGGTTCGAAAGAACATTGACACCTGTTCATGGCAAAAGGGGTCATAAAGAGAAATGACCAAAGTGGCTGTTTACATGTCCGAAATGCCCCTACAATATTTGATTCAGGACCCCCAGTATAGCAAGTCTCCACAATCACTAAGGGCTGATCATGATCTGCTATGGAGCATGATTCACTCAGGTGTGACTTATTTCTACACAGTGGTTCTCAACCTTCCTAAGACCGCCACACTTGAATACACTTTCTCTGTGTTGTGGGGACCCCGATAATGAAGTTCTTCTGTTGCTAATTAGCAACTTTTGTTTTGCGAAGCAACTTGTATGAATCTTAATGCAAATGTCTGACACGCAGCAGTTCTTAATCGAATCCTGGGACAATGTTCTTCACGCTCCACATTGGTTGTGCCCGCTGCATGAGAATTGCTGCCTCATATGCACAGGCCCTGTTAGAACCTTCTGTTTCTCTTAAGTGTTTGGGTGCTCAGGATCAAACCCAGGACTTTGTGAATCCTGGAGAGGTACGATCCAAACATTTCCTTTGCTTTCCTTTCGTTTCCTTTCCTTGTCTTTTCTATTCATTCCCTTTCAGTTTTTTGAGATAGGATCTATCTGAGCTCCCCTCACAGACAACCCATGCTTCTGCTTCAAGCACTGTTGCAGCTCGGTGACAGGCCCATGTCCACAAGCGTGGCAGAACGTTTCTTACCAGCAATGAAGAAATCAGATGATGGAGATGTGCTGGCATCCAAAGGGAGAGTTGTTTTCTACAAAATCACCTCCAGAGCATTTATGATGCCTGCTTGCCCTAGCAGGGGCCTGGATTCAGTACTCAGTGTCTACATGCTAGCTCCTACATGTGGCTACCGTTCCAGTGGTTCGAACATCCAGTCTGCTGACCCTTGAAAGAAGCAGCTGGTGTAAGTGAAAAAGCTGACATTGACCCATAATGGAGGAGGGCTCCTTGATCTTGCCTACTGCAAAGATGCAAAGGGGAGCATCAGCCACAAGTTCCTGTGAGCAGAAAGAACCCGGGACAAAACAGGAAGGGGTTCGTGGAATTTAAGAACAGGGACCCAGTGGCTCAGCAGAAGGATCAGGAGTCACGGGTGGGAGTGCAAATGAGCAGGGTCTGAAGAAGGGAGGTTTTCAGGGCAGCGAGAAGAGGCTATCCATGTGTCCCGAAGGGTCCCTGAATGGATTCTCTGAACCCTTCTGCCCCAGCAATGAGCTTGTTTGCTCATTGCTGGGGCAGAAGGGTTCAGAGTCCAGGCGTGAAGGAGCCTCCGTGGAAGTTGCCTGCCTCCGCAGAGTTAGCCAGGAGCCAAATGTTGGCACTTGAGCCCCAGTTGAAAGTTACTGCGTTGGTCTCAAGCCGGTCTGGAAGCTTAACCCTCGCGTCACAGGGGACTGGAGATGTTTTGGAAGGCATTTGCATGCCTGTGTCTCAGGGAAACACGGTCGTTTGCCCGAAATAGTGGATTCCGTGATTGGAACAGTGCATGGCGTTTTCTCGAGTTACAGGACAAAGTCAGAAATGAACACCACATCCTGAGGGGATCGTCGTGGGCTTGGAAAGATCATTGACATCTGTTCTTGGCAAAAGGGGTCATAAAATAAAATGGCCAAAGCGGCTGTTTTACAAGTCCGAAGTGACCCTACAATATTTGATTCAGGACCCACAAAATACCGACTCTCCACAATCACTACGGTCTGATCACGATCTGCTGTCGAGCATGATTCAGTCAGCTGTGACTTGTTTCTACACAGTGGTTGTCAAACTTCCTGCGACTGCCACACTTGAAGACAATTCCTCGTGTTGTGAGAACCCCAACAATGAAATTATTCTGTTGCTAACTTGTAAGTGTTGTTTTGCAAAGCTACTTCTATCAAACGTATTGCAAATGTCTGACATGCAGCAGTTCTTAATCGAAACCTGGGACACAGTCGCTCAAGCCCCAACTGGCTTGAGCCCCTCAGCATGAGAATTGCTGGCCTATATGCACAGGCCCTTTTATAACCTTTGGTTTCCTTTAAGTGGTTGAGTGTTCAGAATCAAACCCAGGACTTTGTGAATACTTGAGAGGTACGACCCGAACCTTTTCTTCCTTTTTTCCTTTTCATTTCTTTTCCTTCTTTCTTTTCTATTGTTTCGTTCTAAATTTCCGAGTCAGGATCGTTCCTGGTTCTCTGCTCATACATTCCATCCTTCCGACTCAGTCACCCTTGTGTTTCGGTACAGGCTGTGTCCCCAAGCATTGCAGACCTTCTTCCAAACAATGATGGGATCAGAAGGTGGAGATGTGCAGGCATCATATATGAGAATTTTTTTCTCCAAGAAAACCTGCAAGCGTTTATGATGTCTGAGTGACCTCGCAGGGGCCTGGATTCAGTCCTCAGCATCTAGATGGTAGCCGCTCTATGTGGCTACCTTTGCAGAAGTTCCAACATCCACATTGGTGACCCCTGCAGAGACCAGCTCCTGTAAGTTAAAAAGCTGACATTGACCCGTAATGGTGGAGGGCTCCTTGATCTTGCCCCGGGGAAAAAAGCAAAGAGTAGAGTCAGCCACAAGATCTTGTAAGCAGAAAGAACCAGGGAAAGGACCGGAAGGGGTTCCTGGAATTTTAGAGAGAGGACCCTGGGGCTCAGCAGGAGGATCAGGACGCACGGGTGAGGGTGCGCCTGAGCATAGTCAGAAGAAGGGAGGTTCTCATGGCGGCGAGAAGAGGCTCACCACGTGTCCGGAAGGGTCCTTGAATGAATTCTCTGAACCCTTCTGCCCCAGCCATGAGCAGTTACTGCTCATGGCTGGGGCAGAAGGGTTCAGAGGGCAACCATGAAGGCAACTCCCTGGAAGCTGCCTGCCTCCGCAGTGGCAGTCTGCTGCCACACGGTGGCGCACGTGTCCCACTTGATAGTAACTGCATCTGTCTCAAGCTGGTCTGGAGGCTGAACCCTAGCTTCACAGGGGACTGGAGATGTTTTTGAAGCCATTCACATGATTGTGTCTCATGGACACACAGTCGGTTTGCCCGAAATAGTGTATTCCATGGTGGGAACAACGCATGGCGCTTCTCGAGTTACAGGACAAAGTTCAGAAATGAACACCACATCCTGAGGGGATCAGCGTTGGGTTCGAAAGAACATTGACACCTGTTCATGGCAAAAGGGGTCATAAAGAGAAATGACCAAAGTGGCTGTTTACATGTCCGAAATGCCCCTACAATATTTGATTCAGCACCCCCAGTATAGCAAGTCTCCACAATCACTAAGGGCTGATCATGATCTGCTATGGAGCATGATTCACTCAGGTGTGACTTATTTCTACACAGTGGTTCTCAACCTTCCTAAGACCGCCACACTTGAATACACTTTCTCGTGTTGTGGGGACCCCGATAATGAAGTTCTTCTGTTGCTAATTAGCAACTTTTGTTTTGCGAAGCAACTTGTATGAATCTTAATGCAAATGTCTGACACGCAGCAGTTCTTAATCGAATCCTGGGACAATGTTCTTCACGCTCCACATTGGTTGTGCCCGCTGCATGAGAATTGCTGCCTCATATGCACAGGCCCTGTTAGAACCTTCTGTTTCTCTTAAGTGTTTGGGTGCTCAGGATCAAACCCAGGACTTTGTGAATCCTGGAGAGGTACGATCCAAACATTTCCTTTGCTTTCCTTTCGTTTCCTTTCCTTGTCTTTTCTATTCATTCCCTTTCAGTTTTTTGAGATAGGATCTATCTGAGCTCCCCTCACAGACAACCCATGCTTCTGCTTCAAGCACTGTTGCAGCTCGGTGACAGGCCCATGTCCACAAGCGTGGCAGAACGTTTCTACCAGCAATGAAGAAATCAGATGATGGAGATGTGCTGGCATCCAAAGGGAGAGTTGTTTTCTACAAAATCACCTCCAGAGCATTTATGATGCCTGCTTGCCCTAGCAGGGGCCTGGATTCAGTACTCAGTGTCTACATGCTAGCTCCTACATGTGGCTACCGTTCCAGTGGTTCGAACATCCAGTCTGCTGACCCTTGAAAGAAGCAGCTGGTGTAAGTGAAAAAGCTGACATTGACCCATAATGGAGGAGGGCTCCTTGATCTTGCCTACTGCAAAGATGCAAAGGGGAGCATCAGCCACAAGTTCCTGTGAGCAGAAAGAACCCGGGACAAAACAGGAAGGGGTTCGTGGAATTTAAGAACAGGGACCCAGTGGCTCAGCAGAAGGATCAGGAGTCACGGGTGGGAGTGCAAATGAGCAGGGTCTGAAGAAGGGAGGTTTTCAGGGCAGCGAGAAGAGGCTATCCATGTGTCCCGAAGGGTCCCTGAATGGATTCTCTGAACCCTTCTGCCCCAGCAATGAGCTTGTTTGCTCATTGCTGGGGCAGAAGGGTTCAGAGTCCAGGCGTGAAGGAGCCTCCGTGGAAGTTGCCTGCCTCCGCAGAGTTAGCCAGGAGCCAAATGTTGGCACTTGAGCCCCAGTTGAAAGTTACTGCCTTGGTCTCAAGCCGGTCTGGAAGCTTAACCCTCGCGTCACAGGGGACTGGAGATGTTTTGGAAGGCATTTGCATGCCTGTGTCTCAGGGAAACACGGTCGGTTTGCCCGAAATAGTGGATTCCGTGATTGGAACAGTGCATGGCGTTTCTCGATTTACAGGACAAAGTCAGAAATGAACACCACATCCTGAGGGGATCGTCGTGGGCTTGGAAAGATCATTGACATCTGTTCTTGGCAAAAGGGGTCATAAAATAAAATGGCCAAAGCGGCTGTTTACAAGTCCGAAGTGACCCTACAATATTTGATTCAGGACCCACAAAATACCGACTCTCCACAATCACT
>JAMJFZ010003434.1:0-84278 GCA_026225945.1 Cricetomys ansorgei
CCTCCTTAGTGCAGCAAGCAGCCTGTCAGTCTCATAAAAATGCAAATAAGGGCTAGAGAGATGGTTTAGTGGTTAAGAGCACTCATTACTCTTGTAAAGACTTGGGCAGCTTACAACCACTTGTATTGCAGATCCAGGGGATCCCATGCTCTCTCTGGACTCCAAGGACAACTGCATCCATGCAACAACCCCATATTTCCACACAAATAATTCAAATAAAATAATTTTTTAAAATGCAAACATGAATAGAAAACAAGTTATCAGCACACACATTGTGTGAAATTTGTAGAACACATTATAGATGGAATTCTTACCCACACCCTACAAATCAAGTATGTCACTGGTTCTATAGTTAAGAAAACTGAGAAATTAGAAATGAATATAATTTTAAAAGCTCATATAACTCTGCAGTCAGGAATGTCTTCAGCTTCCACTGATCTCTGAGCTTAACTTTTGTCTGAATAGTTTTTAGAACTGTGTTGCACCCCAGGCAAAGTGGTTTAAAATGACAGGGTTCTATTGTCTCATAGTTCTGGAATCTGGCAGTACATATCCATGGTTCCAGCCATGCCAGGCTCTGTCAGAGATACTTTCAGATGTTTCTTCTAGCTTCTGATGTCTGCTATCATCCCTGGTAAAACCTTTCTATAGATTCATCCCTATAGTCTTTGCTTTTAAGGTTCACTTGTACTCACTCCTGTCTGAACTCTCTTCTTGCAAGAATGCTAGTCATATTGGATTAAGCCCCTCTGTGCTCCAGAGAGACCTCATATAAACCAGATCTACAATGGCAATTTTCCATGTTAGATCACATATTGGGATTAAGATTACAATATTTCTTTGGCTTTCAATTTTATCACAATGCTCAGCATATAGTTGATCCCCATCAAACATAGATGTTTGCTAAATAACTGAGATGTCCACTCCTTGAGGCTTTGTGTTGGTGTAAAGATCCAAAACACATACAAAACACCATTATTCCTGTAGTTAGAAAGGCAAAAACTAATTTACAAGAAATAAATTATCAGTGGAGGATTATGTATACATGGTGAGTATGAGGAGACACTGGCATGTTAAGAAAGACATGAATTACAGAAATCTAGAGCTCAAAGGGAAGAAAAAGATGGAAATCAAAGTAGAAGCAACACACAGATAGCAGAGGAAAATAGTGAAATTTGGCAGGAACTCCAACTCTTACGGTCAGAAGAGAAATGGCTTTCTGTCAAGAAAGGTCAAAGAGTAAGTCAGAAAGTAAGAGGCCCACAACACAGACAATCTCAGGCCAGCTGAAAAGAGACAGAGTGAAACAATAGGAAAAAAGGCCAGTCTTTGTTAACTTTGGAATATGTTATAAACTCTTGAACACACTGCTTCAGTGGAGTGATGGGGGGAAAGAATCATGCTATGGATGTAGTTTGGTGAGGGCAAAAATTGTAGCTGTTGTTGAATGGAGTTCAAGGTTGCCTTTAAAATTATAACTATGAACTGATCCTTCTTACCCTCCTTCTTTCCCTGCCTTCTCTTCTTCCTCTTTCTCCTCCAGCATATCCTCATTTATGAAATACAGGATCCTGTGTATCCAGGTTGGCCTCAAATTTGCAACATAGCTGTGGATGACCTTGAATATCTAATCTTTCTGCTTCTACTATTTCTTTTTCTTTTGAGATTACAATATACATTTCTCCCTTTTCTTTCCTTTCTTCAAACTTTCCTATATATGACTCCCTACCCTCCTTCAAATTCATGGTGTCTTTTTCACTAATTGGTATTACATGCATATATAGTATATGAGTATATATTCCTAAATATAACCTGTTTGGTCAGTATAATGTTATTTGTATTTATGTTTTCAGGGCTGGTCATTTGGCACTGGATAACCAATTAGTGTGCTTTTTCCTGGCTAAGACCACCTCTCAGGCTCCTAGCTTTCCTCAGTTGCCATAGTTCTTTGTGTGGGGTTCAGGTCTCACAGGCTTTTCTCTATTACTTTGGCATGTACATTGGTGTCATCTTTGCTTAGCTCCTGTCTGGGCAGTCAATGTTGGTGAGACTTAACAGGTGTAGCTTTTGATGTTACTAGGAGACAAAAACGCACAGAAAACTCCCTGGTTCTCTGGCTCTTAAACATTTTCAAAAAACTCTTAAATGTTTTTTGAACCTTAGGCCTGGAAGTGTTTTGTAGAGATGTATTCATTAAGACTGGGCTCCATAACTCTGCATTTTGATTTTGTTGTTAGTTTTCTATAATTGTCTCCATCTGCTTCAAAGAAAAGTTTCCTTGATAGGGGATGCAGATTACTCTTATCTATTGTACCTCTTGAGTACTGGGATTATAAGCATGAACAACTGCATCCAATTTATGACATGTTAGAGGATTGAACCCAGTGCTTTGTGAATGCTCTACTGCAGAAGCTACATTCACAGCCTTCAAATGAGTGCCTGTTATGTGCCCAGTATTCCTCCATTGTATTGTTTTGTTTTGTTTTTCCTGTATCAGGAAACGGAAAGAGATGATTTCTTCCACTCTGTGCTTGTATTTCTACGGAGGAGATAGTGAGTAAGCATGCGACTAAATTACACAGGGAATGCAATTTTCTATGCTGATAAGATGTATAAAAGATAAAGCAAATGAGTGAAGTTTAGGAGTGACAAGACACATAACAGGAAGTACTGAGCTAAAATTAACATTTTTCAACTAAATGTTAAATGCAATATATATCTTTAACTCTGGTTTCTATCATGAACCCAGACACCACAGAATGTATGATAACAAATTCAGAAGACTTACTATTGTGGTTTTGGTCAGTTTGCTTAATTTTTTTCTGTGTCACCTGATTTGAAGTCTGTATTTCTCCCCTGCCATTGGATCATGATACTGTAACTCTTTCTGTAACTCTGGCTGTCCTGGAACTCACTCTGTAGACCAGGCTGGCCTTGAACTCAGATCCATCTGCCTCTGCCTCCTGAGTCCTGGGATTAAGGCATGTGCCACCAGCACCTGGTATGACTCTATTTTGTTAGAGTCCCTGTCACCTATTTGATACTTCCTTTGTTTATGTCCTGTTCCAAAGGTGCTATGAAAATGCAGACCCTGAAAGTTTGTGATCTTCTGAAATAACTGCTGTACTTTAAATACAAGTGTTTAAATATAAATAACATTTGGAATGTTTAAGAACTCAGCATAAGGAAGTTTGGGTTTTAATACTATCAACAAATTAAAGCTAAACTGTGATGTGATAGAAGAATAAAAAGCACAATGGGAATAACTCCTGTTAAATAGATTTCTTAATGTCTGCTTCTTTGATTCCCTTTTTATAGAAATGCTGGGACATGGGCTTTAGAGTCCTAGCAGGCTCTGCCATGTTCTCCTGAAGCATGTCTCTTTCCATATGTGGAGGTAATATCCATTTAAAATACATTGTGACAAGGGTGACTGCTTCCAAAGGATTTTAGTGTTGTTTCAGTTTAGTGTCTGTGAGGTTCTGGTTCTGCAAAATTATTTTGGTATTTGAGACATTTGTTTTTCGTGTGTGAAAAACTCAGCTGGCAAACACCTCACACAAAGAAAATCTCATTGCTTGGCTTTTCTGTCTAAAGAGTAATAAATCACATTTAAATATTTCATTTCTTTTAGCCTCATGCTTTATAGTTCCCCTATAAATACATGGTTTGGAAATGCCATCCCCAGCACAGATACATTATTCTGATGGAGAAAAGTGAGGTGGTAAGGGGTTCTGCCCTGATTAAGGAATGCAGAGGACAAATTGAGGCAGTGTGCTGGATCCCTCATCCTCACAATGACATCTTCCAGAAGAACATACTTTCCCATGCCTGTGCCAGTAGAATAAGGTCAATGTGCATTTGGCAGTAGGCAGATAAGCCTGGAGGAAGCAAGCTGAAACTGACTTATCACCACATATACAGACTTGGTGGGAGGACCATGCTCTCTTCTTTACTGTGGAACTATTGCTTTTCCACTGCCATCTTTCCTGAAAAGATTCAGAGTGATGGTGACCTGCGGAAGAGTCGATTGGCAGTTTCCCTGATGCTTGCCTCCCTGCCTGACTCTTTTTTGGAAAAGAACAAGGGTGAACAACAAGGAGTGTCTCATCCTCTGACTTCAGTGGTCAAGTGATCTTTTCTGTGGACCTGTTGGCTATTTTGGTTATGACTCCCTGATTGCCTGGGTCTATAGTGATGGACATTATGAAAATAGATAGAAATACAAAGTGTCACCACAAATACTCACATACATAGCCAAAGTTTGACAGTCCAAAGTATTAAACAGACATTTGCCTTTGTCGGATGATTTTTAAGTGTGATCATGACAGATGTTCAGAGAAATTATCTATCTCTACCCTGCTTCCTTGCAGCGAGTACACGTATGCCTTGCTTGAAAATAGTCTCTCTTTTATAAATAGATGAAGCTTGAGGCCTTCAGCAGTATGAAGTCAACAGTATACTCATCAAGCATGTGTTACCCCAACAGATAGATGCTTCTTTGTTTCAGGCCTGCAGCAGAAAGAGCTGCTTGGCTTTTTATGCCACAAGCTACCCGATGCTATCCAGGGGCAACTTCAAAGCTACTTTATGTCACAGAAAACTTTAAGAAGTTGTTCCTGTAATGGTAGCATACTCGATAGTAAAGATTTTTTTTAAATGTGTATTTACTTTGTCACTAATCTCCCTCCAGGGCTTTTAAAGTGAACAGGAATAATAAAAAGCTTCTTGCTGCTTTGCTTCAAATTTAAGGATTGACTACACCACATGCCTTCTCTAGACTTATTTGGTTATCTCTAAGCAAAGGCTTTTTTCCTGAAAGTTCTCACTTCCCAGTGATAGTTGAAGAGTGTTCTATTTGACACACACATTTCTCAGTTAAATTTTGACACCTCGTGTCACCATCTAATGTCACATGGAGTGCTCTAAGATTGGAAATAGGAAAGTACTGGGGGATGAAGGCCTCTTGGAAACTTCTTTAAATTGAGCATCTGTGGAACAATTGGGCTAGGAAATAATGCCTTGGTTCTGTTTGTATTTCTTATTGTTTCTTATTTCTTTAATAATTTTGTTGCATTTTCCCATTATTTGCATGTTCTAAGTAAAAAATGATATATTTTGGATGTTGTTAAAAGGCACACACACACACACACACACACACACACACACACATACATAACACTTAAATATATTTATGTTATATAAATAAATATATATTTAAATGTTAATTTTTCCCCTAGCAAACAGATTTAGGTTATAGGAAAAAAGCTGGTCAGGAAAAATTAGTGCTTTCATAATTCCAGCATGTTCCTTTGGGTGCTAAAAAGCAAAATGTGGGCAGTTCTTGAAATATAGAGCTGAACAGAGCAGCAGTGTGAGGAAGAAGCCTTACCAATAGGCAGAGCCCCTCTCCTACAAGCATTCCAGCTCCCATTCAAGCACTGCACTGCTGGAGTCCTGGGCTGTACTCAAGGGCAGGAATCCTTAGCTTGGAAATGAGCACATCATCCAGGTGGACTGTTTCTCCATAGACAGTGAGTGACCTTACATCCTAAGGGGCCTAAAGAATTTATACAGAATCACAGAACAAATTAGCAACAAGAAACAAGACAGAAGTCTGTCTTCCTCTAGGTGCCCAGGGATGTGATTCTATTGTTTTCCAAATTTAGTGGTGGTTTCAACACCATATGTTTCCAAATTCATTTTCTGAACTGATAAAGTCAAAAGGCTAAACCAATGTATCAATACAAATGTACTTTGACTGATCATTTTCTTCTTGATAAAGTCCTTTTTTATTTTGATTGTCTTTCTCATAACTCAGCATGGCTCAAATTCTAAGTTAAGTCAAGTCATCCATTTTGAATTGACTCCTAAGCACATGAACTAGAGCCTGTGTTCTGGGAAGACATCACATAGCTGGGGCTTTGGTGGACAGAAAGCTTAGAGATGTATAATTAATTTTAGTAAATAAGAGACTTATAGGAAACAATTAGGTGATAAGATGACATTTAGCACAATGTTAGATTTTGGGAAGGCTGGGAAGGCTTATGGAAAAGATGTGATTTAGATAGATTTTTAAATATGTGATTACTTTTTATACAGAAAAGAAATATTATATTATACACAGTGGGCCCCAGTGTGACTCTGCAGCCCTTGTGGTTTTAAAGGTTTCGTTTTGTTCCATTTCTCATTTCAAAATTAATTACTATGGGCTTAGTTTCCAAAATTACCAGACCAGTCAATCTTTAGGATTGCTTAAATCTCGCAAGTTTAACATTTGGATTAAATTAAATTGAGAATAAATTATGTCATTTAAAGACTTTTTGATGAATTGAAAATCTTTGTGGGTCCCTAGCTTCTCATAATTTCCTAGTTATATCATTTGGCTAATAATTTGCTTTTTGTTTTTAGTATGTCTGTGTGTACTTGAGTGTGTGTGTGTGTGTGTGTGTGTGTGTGTGTGTGTGTGTGTATGTATCTCTGTGCCTATGTGTGTGTATCTATATGTGTCTGTTTGTGTACCTATGTCTATGTGTGTATGTCTGTGTGTGCTTATCTGTATCTGTGTATGTGTGTATGTGTCTCTGTGTATGTGTCTCTGTGTTTGGTTCTGTGTATGTGTGTGTGTGTTTGTGTGTGTGTGTGTGTGTGTGTGTGTCATATGCATATATGTGCAAGTACATATAGCTGTACATTCAGCTTTTCTATGTGTGTTATGGATTCAAATTCAGGTCCTCATGATTGTGCTACAGCATTCTTACCCACTGAGCAATCCTACTCACTCCTGGAGATCCACCTGTGTGAATGCAGATCCAATGAAGACAGTTGCTTCAGTCTGTACATTGACTAGTTTCATTTGACTTTATGAACATTGTGTTTAGGTCAAATGTTATGCTAATTTGTACTTGCAATGAACAATTAAGTTGATAGGATACAAACTGCTCAATGTAAAGAAATGATCACAATAATGGATGGTTCCCAGAGAGAAGATAAAACACAATGACAGAAGCAAGGAATAACATTCCTCTTATGGAAGAAGAGCAAACCACATGTAATTTCAAAATTTACTTTGGCTTTGCTTACCAAAGACCCTCATTGTTTCCAAGAGTCTGAAGTTCCATTGGATCTATTTGCTTTTGCCTCTAAAGTCATTTGGGAGTATCCCAGGAAGACATGACTAATCTGGAGTACAAGAAGTAGCCAGCCCTCTTTACCTAAATATGTCAATTTAATGAATTCCTTAAGAATGTTTATTTATTGTATATAGTAATAAGATTAGAAGTTTGAATTTTTCTCCCTTTCCTTGACTAATGGCTGGAATTTCCTTATATGGCTGCCAAGGAGTTCTAGCTATTAGTCAGCCTGCTGTTGTGTGATATTTTCCCCTTGAATATGGGTCTGTGCCTGTGACTTGCTCATAAATAATACACCACAGTAAAGATGATGGGATGACACAGAAGATCATAATGTCTTCACTTGTAGACTTGCTAGATTTACTGGTACCAACTGCCATGTGTGTACTGTTATATGGTGGAAGGACCATGGGGCCAAACCATGAGCAGCAGTAAGCCACAAACCAGCTAAGAATGGAGGCACTAACCCCAATAACACACAGGAAATAGATTTTTCCAATAGTTATCTAGGTTTGGAAGGGCATTCTTCTCCAGTTGAACCTAGAGGTGAGACATCAGACCTACCTGTGACCTTGGTCTCAGGTATTTGAAAGACTCTGAAGCAGGAGAACCAACACCTGGACTGGATATCACTGAGGAGACAAAATGGGTGGTTTTAAGACAGTCTGGGACTTAACATTGCTACAATGATGGATAAATCATACACTTCTTGTCAGCAGCTGTGAGAGAATTGGTAGCTGCTCCTGTGAGTTATTCCCACACTTCAGTGGTCTCTTCCACAATTGTAAGTGGAAGCAAAAGACTGATCACATGATCTAGCTATCTTTCTGTTGCTCAAGCAACTATTAGGAGTCTCTTCTCTCTTCTTTCAGAGTTGCCCCCCCAGTGACTGAAGCTGGAGACTGAAGTAGCCAGCTGAAAACCAATGAACTGCAGGAGCTGAGCTCCAGGGATCTGAGGATAAGGACAACTTTCTTACTGCAGAGAGTTAGCAGAAATGGGCACAGTTAACCATCTTTATGACATTTAGAGCAATGCCTTAAAATATTCCTCTTGTGACCTTGGTAGATTTCCCAACTTCTTCATTTTTATTTCATTCATTCATTCATTCATTCATTCATTGTGTGTGTGTCATAGCATTCATGTGGAGGTCAGAGGACAACTTGCAGAAATCAGCTCTCTCCCTCCACTGTGTGGGTCTTGGGAACTGAACTCAGGTCATCAGGCTTGGGGGCAAGTGCCTTTATGCCTTTAGCTGCTGATCCATCTCACCTACAACAGCTTTCCCTACTTCTGCAAGAAGGGGATCCCCATAAAGTCAGCTGGGTCAGAGGGATAAATTTAGTACTGTATAGCTTATTTAGAAATTAGTAGCTGGGAATTTTGACTTTTATAACAATTTGGTAAGTGCTATCTTCCTTAGGATTTAGAAAGAAACTATTTGGTGAGTCCTAAATACCTTTGTAGGGCAGATGCAGTGCATCGAGAGGCTGCTGTAGTGGCCTCCTGGCTTTATGATGGCCTTTCAGCTAGCAGTTTTCACTAAGAAGTCTGACATAGATTATAGGTTTTCTTTTTCTAATTTCCAGGTATTTAAACATTTTCCTTTTATCTTGTCTTTGGAGATACCATGTAGTATTTTAATAATTCTAAATTTGTTGCAACTTGCTTATAGTGCAGCATATTTATTATAATAGAAAATATGTACTATGTTCCACAAATGATATACTTAGCTCCCTGACTATCACAGCAGCAAAGTCAAACTTGTTGACATGGGACAATGATAGAAGAGGACTAGACACTAGACATGGAAAGTTCTAAAGCCATTTGATGAGAGTTACAGGAACATCTGACTTTGAGTATCAGAAAAAGACTTCCTACTACACAAAGTAACGTAGGTGAAGTCAGAAAAGCCTGCTGTTCAGTCACATGTCAGGTGAAGCCTTAGTGGGCTCAGTGTTTCAGGCTGCAAGCACTCTTACTAGTTATTAGAATTTCACTCTTGATGGCATTATTTTGGTTCATATCTGCACATTTCAACTTTTACTTTGCTTTTAAAGCAAAAGGAATTTGAGGATAGAGGATATGTCATATTGCTGTATTCATAGAAGGAAATGTATATAGTTGTTACATTGCTAAGAATAATTATGAAGAGAAGATAAGGAGTAAGGAATACTGAATAAGTATATTTACAAACACACACACACACACACACACACACACACGTTCTATTTTTGTGGTTGCATCCCAACATGTTAAATCTTAAAAATACTGTGACCTCATTTAACACATATTTTATCCTTAGAACAACTATTACTGCTTGTGAAATTGAGAAGACATTATTCATAAACATATTGGCCTTCAGTCCATTGGCTCTGCCTGGCATCTTTGGTTAAGCTGTGAAAAGCATTTGACTACTGGGTGAGCGTCCCATGTGATACCATTGCTCATGCTTTCAGCTTTTTCTGGCTCATTCTAGAATGATGGTCTTTCCAGCTGGCAGGATGGAGAGTGGCAGGTACAAGCCCTACTGGAGTGTTTTAAAACAACATTGCATGTAACATGGGATGTAGGGATGACTGAAGATCTAATGCCTTTATTGCCTAGAATCAAGTCTACAGTGAACCTAATCTTCTACAGTCTATAGTAACCCATCTTCTCTGCATTTCTATGATACAAAATAAACATTATGGCAAATATGAGACTCTACTATAATCATTCAGATTCCATAAAATACTAAGCGCTCTTTAGAATTATTTGATTCATCTTTTTTAACTTTATTCATTATTGATTGTGAAAGAAATATAAATTCATAAAAATGAGAAAACAAAAGAGGGATTAAGCCTCCATAATCTAGTGGCACTAACCACAGCCTGAACTTCCTTGGCAGAGTCTTTCCTGCATAAATTGAGGCTACATGTCCTTTACACCAGTCCAAGAGGCTGGTCTTTGACGATTCTTACTCCAATCTTATTTCTTTGCGGAATTACTACTGATAGTTTCTACTAGAATTATCCCCAATGGCGAGGATGGAAAATTGGTCTGTATCTTGTCATCTCTCTCTGTCAAAGACAATGTTTCTGGTAGCAATTGGGGTCTAGGTTTCCCAGAAACCTCCACCTCTGTTCTTACCAAGGCTCATGTGTTTATTGGCAGTGCTCTTACCTCTTGTGCTGCTGTTCTTTGGTTTTCTTGTTTTTTCCTCATTTGGCATTTCAGTATTTCTAATTCTTTGTACAATGAGTTCATACAAATTTAATTCTCACAGTATGTCATAGGACAGAGGCATTTGTGCATATGTCACTGGACACAAGCATCAATGCTGGGTTTTGTCAACATGATCCAAATCCAGACACATATAGGAAGTGAGACTCTCAGTGGAGGAACTGCTTCTGTGGAACTGGCATTTTGGTGTTGTGAAGAGCATTTCCTTCACTGTTGATTGATGTAGGAGGGGCAGCCTACTGTGGGTGATGTCATATCTGGGTAAATGTCCTGGAGTGTATAAGAAAGCAAGCTTAGCAGGCCATGAAGAGCAAGTCAGTAAGCAGCACCTCTCCTTGGCCCCTGCTTCAGTTCCTGCCTCTAGGTTCCCATCTTGGCTTCTTTCAATGATGGTCAATATGTGGAAGCTAAAGTAAACCCTTTCCTGCCTCAAGTTGCTTTTGTCATAGTCAGTGCTAAAAGCACACAATGACAGCTTCCCTTTCATGATAGTCCAGTGATTCATACACATACTCTCAGCACATTATGCATACTCTCATACAACCTGAAGTTGTAATATCTATTTATAAGATTTATTAAGTAGTAATTTATATACAATTATATTTCCCAATTTTTAGGGTACACATGAAGGTTTTTTCTTTATGTATATGTGTGTGTGTGTGTTTGTTAGGGCTGTTGGTTCATATTTATGTGTGTGTGTGTCTGTATGTATATTGAAGCCAGAGATCAACCTTGAGTGTCCTTTCTTAGGAGGCTATCAATCTAATCTATCTATAGATCTATTGGTTTATCTATCTGTCATCTATCTATCTATCTATCTATCTATCTATCATCTATTATTTATTTATTTATTTACTTACTTATTTATTTATTTATTTAGAGACAAGATCTCTTGCTGAGACCTGGGGCTCTTCAGTTAGGCTAGTGAGTAAGACCCCAGAGATCTGCCTGTCTCTACCTCTCCAGTACCTTCTTACTCAGTACTATAAATTTTCATATTATTATACTTTTATCTGATATAAAATGGATATTTAATTAACTAGAAGTTGTTACCCTAGTACCACTGCCTTAACCAATGACTTTTCCCTCTTTACCCTATAAATGTGACTCCCCTTGCTTCAATAAACTGAGCTGTATACACTGACCTTGCCTCCAGGGAACTCTGTTTTCTGTTGGCTCTCAGCCTCTGCTCAAGATCTTAGAACCCCAGCTAGGTCCCTGCCTGAGCTCTCCTCCTGGAGGCTGAGCTGGTGGCCAAAGGCTTGGTTACAGCCTCCCCCCTCCAGTAGACTAGGGAGGAGGATCAACAGTTGTGTATTTAGGATATACATAGCTAGCCATAAAGCCAGATCCAGCAGAAGTACAGAGACTTTCTGAGAGATCTGATAAAACACTTTAAAACAATAATTCCAGATTCTGTGTTTGGATCTGCCTCTATTGGGAAAAGGAGCTTTGTAGTCTGTGCAGTGAAGACCCTTCCTCCACTGCATCAGAGTCTGCTTAACTTATTAGTGCTTTAGGTTAAGTACTAATGAATGTCCCAGATCACAGGACTTCTGAAGGAAATCTTGCACTTAGAAGAAAAACATCATGAATGTAAGAAGCAGAAACATTGTAGGGAATAAGGAAAACATCTAAAAAGGTCTTTGAGGAAGATTCTAAATTTGATAAATGAAAAAATGCTAATCAGACAATAAAATGAAGATGGCACAAAATTCATCTATTTAGATGATAAAATGATCTTAGAAGAAACAAAATTCACTAAAATTTAAAGGAAAGTGGATAGCGAAATCACGGTAAAAGAAATAATACAAAAGCTTATGTGTATGTTGGGGTGGATGGGTATGAAGTACTTTTTTCTTCTTGGGAAATGAGGATTGAATTTACAGTCTTTCACATACCAGAGAATTATTCTACCCTTGAGCTACTTCCATACCCTTTCTAAATTTTTTAAAATTTGAGAAATGATCTCTATATTGCTGAGGTGGGCGTCTAAATTGCAATCCCCCTGTTTCAGTCTCCAGAGTTCTGGGGATAGAAGAGTGCATAACCACATCCAGCAGTAGTTAATTTGTTATTTTATTTCTGTTAAATTTCTCATGGTACATAGACTTTTAGGTTCTTTCTACCCTTTGGTAATAGGAATTATCAATATTTAGCTTCTTATAGTATATATGACTAAATCTTAGCAGTGACCCTGAATTGTCTTATGGAAGTTAGAAATACATGCCTACACATTTGAAGTTACTGTGTTAAACAAATAAAGAATGTTTATATTACAGGGGCAAAAAGTTCACATGCAGACATGATGATGGAGCAGGTTATATTAACCTTTTCAAGAAGATATTTGAGACAGGCAGTTAATCCATGAAGACACTAGCTGGGAAAAGACACCACAGTCATTGCTAGCCTATTGAAGAACTGTATAAAGTGATATATGTGTGTACATATTTGGAGGTTAAAGTGGAAAAGTAGGAGCTCTTATTAAAATTACCATAGAGGTGCTTTAACCTTGAAGATGTAAAGTAGCCATGACAGATTCTTACTTGATGGGAAAGTTTTATTTACTGAGTCTGTTGTGTTCAGAGAAAATTCCTAAGCCAGCTGCTGTGCTGGGAGGGAATGCAGTAACTCTGCAAAGCTGCAGGACTCTCTTTGTAGAACAGTGTTTACAAGAGTAAGATTTGAAACCATGTACTAGCTGCCACCAGTGAGTAGGGACTTTGCATCTGATCAAATGAAGCTCGTGATTGCCTAATGAACTTTATTTTAAAGATTTCCTAAGATCATATTGACCCAAAGGTAAATTTCAAATCAAAAGAGACTATATTTAAGTAAAAACAAAAGAAAAAAAGAGATCAGAACGAGTTGATCTCTTTTGTACATGGTTTCAAATCTTACTCTTGTAAGAGACTGTAGTTTCTCAGGGACACAGCTATATGAGTCTCATTCTATACCCTTTCTACTCTTGGAAATAATTGAGTAAGAAAACTAGCCCCATTTCTTAAAAGTCTAAGGAGAGATTTGAGGTCTGAGTAGAGCAGTTATATAGACTGATTATCTATTATAATCTCTTTATTCACTTAAAAGTCCCTGAAAGAATTACTAGCTTTTAGTTCAGCAGTTAAACAGCATCAATATCACCCTTCCTACTCTTGTCCCGCCTCTTCTGTTGTTTCCCTTTTGTCTTGTTTTATGCCTTCTATACTTCTTTCATTTTCATCCTGCATTGCCAAGATTTATACAACTCAACAAGTATTAATACAAAGTATAGGTTGAATAGTAAAGAGGAAAAAGAAAATACAATATTTAAAATGAACTGGCACAAAAGTAAGAACGTAATACCACAGGACACTTTATTGCACACCATGTTAGTCAATTTGCCATTACTGTAATGAATATCTAAGACAAATCAGCTTATAAAGACAAAACTTGTATTTGACTCAGAGTTTTGGGAGTCTCAGACCATGATCCTCTGGTCTTTTATTACTAGCTTGTGGCAAGGCAGCACACCATGGCAGAAGCATGTAGGGGAACAAAGTCACTTCTTGGTCAAGAACAAAGAGGAAAGGTAAGGGCAGGGCTACACAAGATTTAGATTTTCAGAGGGAATGAATACCTGACTTATTGATATTCATTCATGCTTTTAGGTGAATAAGAGTCAGAGTTATATTTTTGAGTATTTTCAGAGTAGATGTTTAAATCAACCAGAATAATTGGCTCATCCCTTTATACACTGCAACAAACAATGCATTTTTATTTGATTCAGTACCACTTTTCCTCCCTTTTTACTTCACTGAACCACCCTTCTTGTGAAATTTTCAGTAATTTTAATTTTCACAAGGACAAATGTTAAGCAGAGACATTGTTTGTCACAATTGGCTATAATCTTTCTGAAAAATAAAACCCAGAATTGTAATTGGAAATTCTTTTTCTATAGCTTCATTTAAAAAGAAAAACCAAAACAAAACAAATGATGCTTCAATATTTACTAATGACTGTTATGATAATAAAAATGTATAATACTGCAGGTTGAACTATCTCAGAGTTACACAAAGACAATGACATCTTAGATATAACAAACTAGTACCAGTAATATATTGCCAAACATAATGCATCAGTGATGGCTTTTGAATTTATTATAAGACCTTTTCTGTCATAGCCTTTGAACAGCTGCACCTTTATCATGTCTGAATCATGTGACAGCAGTGCCATCTTTTCTTTTAACAGACAGTGAAATGTCACTGGTAAATCATTACCCTCGTCACCTCAAATAACTCAGAGTATGCCTGTCAAAATGCAGGAGTGAATTCACATGATTACAAATAGGCCGATTTCACCCATCTTAGGAAACTGGAGTAATAAGCAGACAAGCATCCACTCTAATGTCAGAACAAGAGAAGAGCTAGCTTCCAGAAGTTTGAAGATGCCTTTCTTTCAGATTCTGTATTGCATAAAGTGATGCTTTTCATTTGGCTCATAATGATTGTATACATATATGTGTGTGTGTGTGTGTGTGTGTGTGTGCGCGCGCGCACGCTCGTGCACACACACATGTGCATGTGTATGTACATTCACACACACACATATCCATATATTTATTTATTTACATATGCTATCATGTGCCTTGTATGTACTATGATTGGATCATATTATGTATTATTCAATTATCCCTAAACCCCATGGCCTCTTACAGCTCTGGATGGTATAAAAGTAATGAAATAGTAAGATGTTTAAAAGCATCATGTACACTTGAATATTAACCTTACCACTGTACCTCTAAAGTGGTACGTGGTCAGTCCCAGAGCCATAAAATTAACCCTTTATTAAGAATTCATTACATACCTACATACATACATACATCTTGGCAGACTCTTCATCAAAGAGTAAACAATCATTTGGACTTTTTCTGTCCAGTCAGCCAGCATCCTGATCAGTGGCATTCATTGTCTTCATTGCTGAGATTTAGAGCAAAAGCAGATTGAATGGTGCTGTAGCTAGTAGTTTTGCACTATCTGTGGATTATCTTAAATTCTGAATACCAATAATAACGATATCAAATGAATATGCCTCCTATATTTGAGACGAGGCTTCACCATGTAGCTCTGACAGGCCTGGAACTCACTATGTTGACCAGGCTGCCCTATAACTCGTAATCCCAGGCTTGCCTGGACTTCACTGTGTAGACCAGGATAACCTGAAACTCACTATGTGGACTAGGCTTTCCTGTAACTCACAAATATCCACCTACTTTGCTTTTCTAGTGTTTTCTAGTGAGATCAAAGGCACATGCCACCATGCCAGACATTAGTGTATATACACTTCTGTTCTATTTCCTTTGCATCGTTTTCTAGTTAAAAATTTAACTAAATTTCAGAATGAATTTCTAGGATCCTTTGTCATAGTTGCTGACTTTTTCATTTGTTAGTGTATCTTTCTGCCTCAAGAAGCCAAAAACTATTAGTATTCTGGTAGAGTCCAGATTATAGCAAATGATAGAAGCATATATCCAAATATGCCTTTTATGCCAGAGTCAGCATGCCAGTTTTCATTTCTTTAGTCAATAAAGAAATCTATTCTACTGAGAAAAAGAATTCAATAAGAAACTTCTTTGCTATATAACCATAATTACAGATTAACAATTTTCCTTATAAAGGAATGGAAAATAGTAACCTCCTTATAGATCACCCACAGGACATCAATTATTTATGAAACAAAAATGACTATATTATCATTTTCCTTTTCCATAGATATTCACAAGGGTAGGATTAAACATCTTTTTACCTAATTAAATCATAGTGACATATCATCATTCTACTATACATTCAAGAAGAATCATTGTATATTTTGACTACAGCAATAATTAAAAAAAAAACTCTGTGTTATTCCTTCAGCACATTGATTGAATTATTGAAATTCCCATCTGCAAGTTGGTTTAGGAATATTGAACTTAGCTTCCCTCAATGTCTTTCATTATAGAAACCTCCTCCTCACTGTCTAGGATACCTGTTTAATGACCTCATTACCAATGCCTTTTTTGTGTTGATTCTATTTGAACATTACCTGGTATTGTTGACTTTTATGACAAACAAAGGACTATTTGCTACATAGCAGGATATATTTCATACCTCTTTTTATTGTTCTTACTCTTGCTTTTGTTTTTGATGTACAAATTAATTTTTAAAATTCTGTGTTTTGATGGAAATCCAAATGTTGAAAGTAAAAAGCAGCTGTTTTATTTATATAGTAACTAATTGAGAGAATTTAATATGCAAAATAAGTTACAGACTTTTCTGGCAACTTTAACCTTAGTATTCTTATTCAAGTCAGGAGAAATAATTAGCAAGGTTGCTAGCACCTTTTTCACCCCTGTGTAGCCCTTCAACAATATCAATGTATAGTCATTTTAGAGACTTCCAGTACTGCTTTCTTCGGGGAGTATAGTGTAGTACAGACCAGGCATAAAACAGAATTAGGTACTCACTTTCACAGGGGCATGTGAGAATTGAAATCTCATTATAAACAATGTTTTAACAAAAAGGAAAGAAATATAAAATAATTAATCATAGGTAGTTATTTGCAGTACTTTAAAAATTATATGATTAGATAATAAAATTATTAAGTGGAATATGTTGATCCACTCATACTTCTCAAGTTTTTATTCTAATAATCATCTTTATTCACATCTGACTATTTTTTTGCGAGAGTTTCAGCTTCATTTATTGTTAACACACTCTACTGTGGATTCCTAACTTAGAATCCATTGACCCAAAGTCTAGGTGGTTGATGAACTTTCTTAAGTTGTATGGTCCATAGTTCTTTCCTATGCGAGTATTTTATTTTCATCAAGTTCTCTAAAGAACTCAGATCCCAAAGAGTTTATGACCTTTGCTCATCACAGAGAGATTTATTGGTGTGACGACAATGATAAGCCACACTGTTACCAGCTCCTTAAATCCATCAGCTTCTCGTCATCATACAAATCTGAAACTATACTTTTTAGGAAAGACTTTACTTGAGTTACATATTTATTATTTTACAATAACCACTCAGTAAGGGGCTTAGTTGGTTCCATTGACCTTAACAAGAAACCCGGAAGCCATTTCTGCTTCTTGATTTGTTACTTCCAATCTCAAACCAACCAACCATGTTGTGTGTGTGTGTAATCTTGTATATAGTGCTCAACTTTTTTATCTTCTTTCTGTCTCAAATACAACAACATGATCTTACATAGTTTGTGGAATTTGTTTCCAAATGGGTCTCAGCCTAAGATCCTAGAGAAGTGACTTGTAATGTACACATCTGTAAATCAAAAATACTACTGTTTAAAACCTTTTCTTTGTATCTGTTCCTGAACAGAGATGCTATCAACCGGCACATATGCAAAAATGCTTATAACATGTGACATGTAGAGTGAATACAACTCTTAATGCTTTTATTCTCCTGGTTAGTAATTTTATGAATTAATTTCTGATAATAGCCGAGCTATGTTTTGTTGGATTAAACTAAGTAACAATGTAATATAAACACCATTGAGAGAATCTCGTTATGCAGAAAATAACCAAACTGTCACCTTGAAGAGCTAGGATATAATTAGTCCTTAGTTGCCTCCCGAAGGGAATAGTGCTTATTTTTAAAAAGTGTTCTAAGCCTGGCAGTGGTGGTGCATGCCTTTAATCCCAGCACTGGGAGGCAGAGGCAGGCAGATCTCTGTGAGTTCAAGGCCAGCCTGGTCTTGAACTCCAGAGTGAGCTCCAGAATAGCTAGAGTTACAACAGAGAGACCCTGTCTGGAAAAAGACAAACAACAACAACAATAATAAAGTGTTCTAAATGGAAGGAAGGCACATATACAACATGCTATGATTTATCACCTGACCAATCATTAAGGTAAGGGGCAGTTTTCTGCTAAATGTTCAATGTATACTTCTAGAATTTTGATATTACATGGTGGCTTGAATAAAGAAGAACACAAGCCTTTGTTTTTTCCTGTATCCAAATACTTTGTAATACCTTCCCTTAAAAGTGAAGGAGAAAGCTCATTATTTTGAGTTTTGACTTTATTTGGCCAAAAGAACTTGGCAGAAATAACTTGTCAACCCTGCGGAGCTTTTGCAAACTTCTTCTTCCTAACTGAAATCTGTCCTGTTTCCTGGGATAAAAGCATAGGCTAGTTTTCTGTAGGTGAGTTATGATCCAGGATAAATGAATCTTCCAGACTTCAAATGTGTCATGTACCTTTAATCCCAGCACTTAGGACACAGAAGTAGGAAGATTTCTCTGAGTTCAAAGCCAGCAGGTGCTTCTGTAGGAGAAATACGGATAACAAGGAGTTCTTCACTTCTAATGCTTGTGAATGTTTTGTTCATCTCAGGCACATGACCTGAGGAGAGCACATGGATGCTCTTGAACCTGACAAGAAACATGCAAGGAAATTTGTGTTCAGGCTATAGGAGACAAGTGATAAAATTAATTAACATTATGGGTTTGACTAATCAAAGCCATCAGAGGAGTGAGGAAAATATGGAGGAATGGCCCAGAAGCTTAGAACCCAGGAGCTTGGAAACTGAAGTGGTAACATTTCTCTGTTGCTGTCTCTTGCCACTAGTCTTAAGCTTTTATATTTTCACCATACATCTGACCAAATTTCAGATTTTACTAACTAGGTAATAATACATCAGCTCTGTCAACTTACAGGTATTTTATTTTGTCTTATAAATGTGTAACACAATTTTTCCTAACTTGAGAAATGCAATGTTATCTAGTGAAAAAGCAAATTCTGTGATATTTGTCATTCTTTATTGTAAAATCCTCCTGATTTACAACTACTACTACCAACCCATTTATATTTCAAACTGATTCTTTATTTTGGTTTTAGTCATTTTAAAGCATGACACCATGATTCTATGTTTAAAAAATTAACTTTAAAGTTATTCATGTGATTGAATTAAATTCAGTTTAGTAGGCAATATCATTACCAGAGAAGTATGTTGTTGACTTTCAAAGCTATTATTATCATAAACACTCAGTAGCAAAATGATCTTTTAAAAGAAAGCATTATAAAATAAATCATCCAGAAGTAGAGACAAAGCAGAACTAACCTGAGGGAGAGTGAAATATTGGAGAGACAGAATCTGCTATTAAAACTGAATTCTGTGAATTCTCTCCCTGTTCACATGGAGGACTTTGAGGGGCCTCTGCGGGATCTGGAACAATTAGGATAAAGCAGTGACTCACATAACAGCAGTACTTATTTGAACTATATTACATCTATTTCCAGATAGCTTTTATTTACTAACAACTAGAAAAGCTGTGGTGCTGTGTTCTGCAGGGCCAGGTCCTGAAAAACTGAGAGGTGAAGGAATAAAGAAAGAACAAACACAGAGAAGTGTGAGGATTGGGTGGACTGTGCTCACTCTGATGGAGCCTCACTTGCTGTGCAACAACCCATAACATCAGCAAGTTTATTATGTAGAGCACAGAATTTCATTTTCACCCAGGAATTTCTTCACTGTCTACACTGTAGCTAGGCCATACTTCCTCAAGCCCACATGGGTGACTCTTGTTAAAATCAGTGAGTTACAAAGCAAAAATAGAATGAAACAAAACATAAAGACATGAAAATGGAACTGAAATTTGTTGTGAGGAAAGGGACAGTTGAGAGTGGGGGTGGCGAAGATGAAAGTGAGTGGAGGGTGTATGTGACCAGAATGTGTGTGCGTGTGTGTGTGTGTGTGTGTGTGTGTGTGAGAGAGAGAGGGGGGGGGGGAGTCCAAAAACCTGAATAATTCAAGATGGGTGAAGAGTAACAGTAGTAATAAACTTTCAGTGAAACATTCTTTATAGTATGAAGAAGGACCTTACAGAAGTCATTTTTTCCCATAAATTTTTCTAGAAATCTGTTTGGTAACACAGCTCACTGAGAATGAGGGAACTTTGGCCTTTCATTAGAGAGTATTGGTTCTGGTGCCCTTGAAAACAAAGGCACAATGTAGACAGTGGGAAAGACACTTGAGACCATTAGATTGTTGGAAGTTTTTTGTTTTTGTTTTTGTTTTTTCCCCAGTTATGAGAAATAGGAAAACTAATGAGAAAACAGTATTGATCAAAATGGCATGGCTATCTAAACCACAACGGTAATAAACACAACATCTTGCTTTGGCAAATACTAATAAATTCTAACCTTATGGTGGTTCTCAATCTGACTTTTAGATGATTACTAGAAATACTGAATCCCAAAACTTGGAAGTCCTTCTAAGAACCACAGGGGTGAGGAGATTTTATTCTTTCTATGGAAGTCAGTTGAAATTGTCCACCCTGATCAATTATGCCTTCTTCTCAGAGGCAATTACCCTTATTACATATTAGTTGGTAGAGATTTATCTTTTATGGTTTTCTGGAAAACTGTGGTTGATGAATTCTGATTTTGTGTGTGTGTTAGAAAGAGAGGCAAACATACAATACTTCTTAGATCTTATTATAGTGGAGAATAGCCAGTTGACCTCATGAAACAGAAGCAGAGACTGCTGAATGGTATTTAGGGGGAATCTTTTAAAAGGAGTAGACCCTTTGGACATGCTCCTGTAACCCCAGACTCCTCATATGGAGCATAAATTCTATGAAAAAAAATGCATTCACCTCTGTCCTCCTTGGTATAAAAGTCAAGTACTAGTGTAGCACAAAGTAGAAAAGTGTTTGTTAATATCTTACTGTGAGGTCTGTAGATTACCTCTGTACAAATTACTGATGTTTTCTTTAGTTATAGCAAAAAACAGTTGTAAACCCAAAGCAGGGAATATTTGCACTGCATGCTAGCTAGATGTCAACTTTCACAAAAGTTTATACTTTAATTGACGGTTTCTATGTTAATGTATATGTTTTATATTTTATATGGAATATTCATAGTTTGTAGAATGAGTTAATTTGATCTGAGTAATATTTGGTAAGCTTCAAATACATTCCCTCTAAATTTGCTGCATGACAAGTTCACATACTTATTACACTCTTAGCATGAACCATACATGGGGGAATGGAATGGCATTTCACTAACACTACTCCCATTCTTGGGGATGTCTATACATACGTTATTCTTGGTCTAGGACCCAGTTTTACTCTTATTTAGCCAAAGTTCTTATTAACTACATAATTTTAATCATTCATGATGCTTGACTCTGCACTTGTATAACAATCCTTCTTTTTATGATTTTAGAATGTACAAGACTAGGAACGTTAACACAATATAGGGTAAAGGTCAAAGTAGTTACTTGACTTCCTTATCATCTAGTATTTAAACTCAGCTAACACACGTATAAGTGTTACAGTCAAAAGCATAAATGGTAGTGAATTGTGTTTAAAAGCCTATGTGTGTTCTACACAGCCCTCCCTGGATCTTACAGTGAGATTAATCAATAGCAGAGTAAGGAATTATGCCTGTAATGTTTGAAGAGATGGTGAAGATATGCACAGAAGGCTAAACTTTCAGACCAGATTTTAGCTTAAAACTTCAAACTGCAGGAATGACTATAATTTTCATTGATTTTATTCCACAGGAACAGAATACAGCTCTTTTGGTGGAGAAAGGAGGGATAGAAACTCATGTTGGCAAGAACTAGAGTGCATTTCATGAGTCACAACAGATTCTGGGAGCAGTTGTATGTTTGCTGGGTATGCCCCACATGGAGCAAGGAAGCATTTAGTCTGGGAAGAATAAAAATTTGTTTGGAAGGTCAGTGAGGCCTCACTCCAAAGCCTGAAAGCTTCTACTGCCTGTTTATTTGGATATGCTCACTGTTGTGGACTTCATTATCCTGGATTAGCTTTTCTGTTTTCCTGAGTTGTCACTAGGAATGAAAGCTGAATCTGTTTTAAAGCATTTATTATGGAAATCCAAATTTGGAAATCTAGAGTGTCAGCCATAGGAGGCTCTTGTTTAAAGAGGATTTTCTTGAGTTATTTATTACCAATTTATTCATTGCAATGCATAGTCCAAAGTTGACTTTAAGAGAACCAAGGCTTGTAATTTGTTGCCAAACAAAGCAGTTCCTCCAGCCAAGGGAAATGTATAGATTCTTTTGACTATAGACCATAGATATTTATACGTAAATGGAAAGTTGTTTCAATTTTTGAAAAGAGAAAGCTGGGAATTTAGAAAGAAGTAAAGTAAGATCAATTTAAATGAACGATTATTTAAGCCAATCATGAAACTGGGGAAGGAGACACAATTGTAGTAGGCTGGGTTCAGAAGTTCAGCTCCAGATATTCTAACAGCAATGGTCTAAAGTTTACAAAGCCTGGGTACAATGGCAAGAAACATCCAAGAAGAAGAATCAGGCTCAGTTCCTGTCATAACTGGAGAAGAGGCTAAACTAGATATGTTTATAATATAAAATATAATATATAATTAATATAATTAATAATAATTAATATAAAATAATTAATATAAAAAATAATATAAAATTATATGTTTATAATATAAAAAGTGGTCCAGATCCCAGTAAACCACAGAGCTGAAGAATGCTGAGTGTGGAAGACAATCATAGCATGGCTGTTTTCTCACAGTCCCTTGGAAATTGGGTTTAGAAAGAAGCAGGTATGAACTTTTAAGTTCTGAAGTTCATGGGCTGAAAATTCTCCTCATTATTGGAATAAAAGGAAAATTCTTAGTGACTGGAAACCCCAGAACTGAAGTGTGTTGTGTCTGAGCAAATACCACAGTTGACGAGACAAGCAAAATCAGTCTTTCTTTGCATTCTGGAGAGAAATACTGGGGTCATAGAGAAAAGGAGCCAGACTTCAATGGTTCACAGGTGAATGTGAATTAATTGTATACAAGAAGACAGCACAGCAGATTTCTCTCAAGTCCACATTGGATCCTAGAAGGAATAGGGCTTAGTGGAGTAACATCACTGATCAAAGAACTATGCAGATATTGGGTAAAACTGTTTGCCATGCAAGTGTGAGGATGGGAATTTGATCCCTAAAACTTCTGTGGAAAGTCGGATGTTGTTGGAGGGATCTCTGTTCTCATCACTTCGGCAGGGAGATGGGAGGCAGAGACAGGAGAATATATCAGAGTATGTAGCACAATGACAGAAACAAGGGAGAGGCTGATTCTTGAAAAGTTATCCTCTGATCTCTATATGTGCACTATGGAACATGCATATCTGCATTTGCACACAAACAGTAAAAATAAATAAATAAAATTTAAAAGTGGAAAAGAACTGCATGCAATCTTGTGCATACTATTGAAGCATTCAGCATATGTGGTTATCACTCCTTGTGACCATTTGCACTCATTAGAAATAAGAGATATCTATCTGAGTATAGACTTGAAGATGGCTATTGTGCTCAAGTAACTCACAGGCAGTTTAGTTGATTATGTTTAGTTCTGAGATTTAGTTGTGTTTCCAAATCTTATGTGTGGTATTTATATGTATTTTGACAGATTCCAGGAACTCAGAACAGATTGTATTCAATTTTGGAGGAGCCCATCACAACTTCAAATGGAAATGTTCAAGGCTATGGTCATAGCAAACTACAGTTGTTTGAAAAAAAGAGCCAGTAACTGGGTTGGGGGTGAGTGAGAATTTTTTCAAGCAGAGACTGAGTTGGCATATGGGGTGTACCAGCTTTGTGACAGGCTCAGCACTGTGCCTTAACTGGCAAGATGTTTCTACCTTTGAGCTTATGTTCTAGTGGGATCTGACAAACAACAAACCATAAATGTACTAAAAGTAACTATTTGGTATGAAAAACTGAGAGTAGTCCTGAGGAGATCAGGATGCTGGATGATAGACTAGGGGTAGTGTGTAGCTTTGCTTTGGACCTATTGGTTCAAATAAAAGTGACAGTCACACAATGAGTTGAATAAATGAGGCAGTCAGCATTCAAAGGTAGATTTTGTGTGCTCCCTGCATCGACCAGATGTACATGGAGTGTTAGAGGTATGTGAGAAGCCACTGTAGCTTGATCAGAGTGAGAGAAGAGAAGCATGGAACAGAATCAGGAAGTTGTTAAGAAATGTTGCAAGCAACCTTGCTACATTAGTAAATGGCAGAATTTGAATGAAGGGATGATTTGGCGTAATTGAAAAGGATTACTGTGACTGGGAATATAGCTGTTATTGGAGTGCTGCTCAGCAGACATGAAGCCCTGATTTCCATCCCAAACACTATACACACTGAGCATAATGGTGCATACCTATAATCCCAGTAATGGGGAGGTGGAGGTGGGAGCAAGGTCATCCTTGATTACACAGTAAGTTCCAAGTCAGCCTGGTATGTGTGTCATACTCTTAAAAAGAGAAAGAAAGAATAAAGAAGAGAAGAATGAACAAAAAGGATTATCACTGAGCTTGTGGGAATACTAGACAGGATGTAAGAATAGAAGGATAGAGAGTCTAGGCCTAGCATAGCACAAAGGAGAAAGTTGGAAGTGGTTTTGGAATGTCACCAAAGACATGGAGTAGGGTGAAGTAGTGTGCACTGTGAGAGAAAGCTTATGGGACAGCTTTGTGGTATAATCAGCCAGCCAGTTGGCAGGACCTGGAAAACGGGGTGTGGGCATAGCGGGTTTTGAGTAGGAGAAAGATAAAAATATAGTCATGCAAATTTTATATGTTAAAGTGCTTTAGCCTATTTTTTACTCTTATTCATATTTGGGGGTGTGTGGAGACAAGGGTATCATATTGAATTTTAATCTCTTTGGTGACAAGGGAACTATGGAAAAATATGGTAGGATTTGAGAAATTCTTGGTTGGGGGCTATTAGCATACTTGACTGAACTGACAAATCTTTTAGATTATGATAGAGGACTATCAGTGGTACTGCCCAAGCTTCAAGAAGAAACTCAAGACAGCTTTCATTAGACTTCCCAAGTAGGTACATTGAGAAATGAAATCTGGGCTATACCACAAATGAGAAGAGCTTTTTCTGGGGATACAATAAACAGAACCAATACACAATACACTCTTTGGTGACATTCTCCCTTGAAAGTTTCACAGGTATGTAGCAAGAGAGCAGGGCCTCTTCCTTCTGGGAGGAGTTCATTCAGCCTTGGAAGGATTCATGAGCAGTACATGGCACCTAGGCCATGCCCCCTCTCCTGGTAAGTTTTATGTCAACCTGAGACAAGCTGGGAAGAGAGAAACTCAATTGAGACAATGCCCCTTCCAGAATAACCTATGGGCAAGCCTATAGACAAACCTGTGGGATGTTTTCTTGATTGATAGTTGATTTGAGAGGGCCCAGATCACTGTAGACATGGCTATTTCTGAGCCTGTGGTCCTGGGTGCTATAAGAAAGCAGGCTGAACAACCAATGGGGATCAAGTAAATAAAAAACACTATTCAGTGGTCTCTGCTTCAGTTCCTGCCTCTAGATACCTGCTCTGCTTGAGTTCCAACCCTGACTTTCCCTAGTAATGAATTGTTACTGGGAAGTGTAAGTGAAGTAAACCCTTTCTTCTTCATGTTGCTTTGGATCATGGTGTTTTTCTACAGCAATAGGAACCCTAACTAAGACATTCTCTCACTGTCAGAAACCAACACAAGGAAAGGGGTGAGACTCATGTCTAG
Organism: Cricetomys ansorgei; assembly: GCA_026225945.1. Taxonomy (NCBI): domain Eukaryota; kingdom Metazoa; phylum Chordata; class Mammalia; order Rodentia; family Nesomyidae; genus Cricetomys; species Cricetomys ansorgei. The sequence continues at coordinate 25,932 of JAMJFZ010003434.1, forward strand.
TTCTGCCTCAATCAGTAGGTGTAGTAGTCAGATGTCAACTCTAACTCTGCTTCCACACAGAACCTGATGCACTACTGTTGTCCCTTTGATATTAGTCAGACGTTCTGGTAATGGGATAAAAAAGAGGATTAAAAATCTGTATGTGTTACAATATTCTGTGCAAGGAAAGTACATATTACTTAATTGCAGATTGCAAAACTACAGATTCCATAAATGTGTTGATAGGTCTTGTTTTTACTTTTGAGAATAATTAATACACCAATGCACTAGAAATAAACAAGTTCCCCATATTAGCTGCATTAAGAAAAAAGCACCTTCAATTTTAAAGCAGATGAAAGCTCCCACTAAACTCCCAGTGGCCAGTATGTTTCTTCTTAAATTCTTATCTGATTTTTTTCCTCCTGATCAGCATTTTGGAGGTAACAATATGCATAACTCCAGCCTCAAGGCTCTTGCTAGCTCTGTTTATAGGGACATAGTTAAAAACTCCCTCCATTCTTTGAATCCTTAATATTACATGCATTAGAATGCTACACAAGTTATTAGCTATAGATAATTAAATACTGTTCACTTGGTGACCATAGCCAGACTTATAACTGTTTGGAGGTCTAAAACCTCTGTGAATTAAGGTATGGTTATGAAAGGAAGACCCTACAGGTAGTTTGTCACCCACTAGTTTGCACATATGACTGTGTTAAAGTAACATTGATAAAGATCAATGGCTTCCTTTGCAGAAGAACACAGGGACCCAATAACTAATTAGCTTTTGTCTCTCTGTTCTTGTAATTGCAAATCATGCTGGAATCAACCTTCTGAAAGTGTGAAATAGCTATTACTGTACACTGCTTGCCTCTACTTCCACACTCTATTTTTGTACTTGGGAGATTTCTTTTCTATGGGCTTAGTTAATTCAGCCAAAATTTATATAAGAACTTTCCCTCGTCCAAAATACATATATACCATTGTTCTTAAGAGTGGGGAGGAGTGAGTTTAGGTTGGCGAGTTGAACATTTGAAATCAAGAACTCCGGGCTACTTTGTTTTCAGAACAAAACTGTGCAGATGCAATCTGCTTTGGAATAAGTTATTTATTTTATTTTGACTTAAACCAAAAAGGATATCTATCTATCATTTTTCTATCTATCTATCCATCTATCTATTATCTATCATCTAACTTTCATTAATAATCATCTTCTATCATCTATCAATTACATATTCATCCATTTAGTATGTATCAGTCATATACCAAGGTATCATCACCAAATTCATTAAAACAGACCCTGAAAATGTACTGGCTTAGAGATTGAGTCTTATTTTTCCCAAGTAAAATTTAAAAATAGATGGCTAAGTAGAAGTTGCACAGTGATAAAGATACACTTGTGTTTCCATAAAATACCCCAAATAGATGGAAAAATTTCCTGTTGTATTGATTTTAACTTCAGGCCACCACCTTTCCATGCTTTGCTAAAAGCAGAATTGCATAAAAGCAAGTCTGAATTTGATATGAATATCATTATTTAAGTCTTTTAGACTTGCTGTGACATGATTCCCTTCTAGCCCTCAGGTCTTTAATGTGCTTTAATTTCTTTAATAGTTAAAGAAATCTTTGTAGACACCACTCTCTGTAACAAAAGTTTTTGTCTAGGCATTTTCTCACTTTCTCTCTGTCTCATTCCTTAAGAACACATATCATTATTCTATTTATAGAATAATATATATAGAGAGAGAAATATCTATTTCATTCTAAAATGTTATTTGTAGCTCATATCATTTTACTTCACTAAGAATTTCTGTTTACCTGATTAACAACATTAGTTAAATGCTAGGAATTTTGAATATACGAAGTAAGTAATTTCTCAATATGTGGACTAATAGAGGAGGTAATATTGTCGGTAATTGATCAACTTCATGCTGGTTTGATAGGGGACACAAAGAATTACTTGCCCTCTAGTAACTGGTACTTTAGTTAAGATGTCAGATGTTTCTAAGGAGACTTTGTTTTACAGGTGTACTCTGTAAAGCAGGGATTCAAGCTCAGAAGTTTGTTTGTTTTTTTCCCCACTCAAACTCTAATTTCTATTTTGAGCACTCATTCATTGTTGGAAACATAATTAAAGAAAAGTGATGTCATCTTCCACCCAGTTACACTTAATGAATGATATACTGAAAGATTATCCAGTGGTTGCAATTGTATAATGATCATTACTTTGCCACAACAGCCCCATCTAAGGTGCAGATCCTCATGTTTGCAAGGCAAGCAGTTTACCAACTTAGCTATTTCTTTAGTATTCTAAGTTACTTTTAATGGCCTAAAGCAAAAATTATTTAGTTTCTACTCTGTAGCTATGTACAGTTGAGTGAGGCCCAGCTGAGAAGCTACAACTCTGTTACAGGAAATGCTGAGCCGTCTGATGGATGTGTTAATGCTAATTTGACAGGTAATCTGGACTAGCTGGTTTGACTGCCTCACTCACAGATCTGACTTGGTTGGAGCTGTTAATCAAGACCTTAGTTCTTCTTAACATCTTCTGTTCCCATTGTATCTGGTTTCCAGGAGGATGAGTCTTGATGCACATGCCCTTATGCAGCTTCTGTTCATCTTGAATTTATTAATGTGCTATTGCCAGAAAAAGTCACAGAAGCAATCTGACAATCATAAAGGGGGCGGGGGTGTTATAAAAGGATATGCACTGTGGGAGAAGTGAGTCCTTAAGAGAACAATTTAGGTGATATTTACATGAGCAATAATCTCAGAAACATAGCCTTTTCAATACTGTTCTGTCTTCAAATATGACCACAATCCTGAATTTGTGTGTACAGCCACAAGGAGTCCTGGCTGTACGTAATCCTGTCAGGCTTAAGGCAGTGTTTCCTGGTAGCTCACTATTAGAAGCTTTAGTATAAAATCTAAGGCAGAGTTAAATGGTTTGTTAAGTAAATCCTTGCTGTAAAAAAAAAAAGAAGCAAAACCACGAAATATTGGAAATAACAACTCTTTTGTTCTGAGGAACAAAGAAGAACACATCAGGAATTAAGGAAGCATTTGTGGCTACTTAGAAAATCATTAGCTTAGCAAATCTTTACTTTGTAATTGATATTTGAGGCAGCTTAGTGGAAAGAGACGTTATTTTCCTTTTACTATGCATCAAATATTTAATGCATTCATATAACACACTTTGAGAAAAAAATTATCCTTATCCAAGAAGCAATCTCAATTGTGCTATGCTATCAAACTTTATTGCTCATTTGCAGTCATGAGGAAGAGCTCATAGTTCTAATGAAACAGGAAATATTTTGATTAGCATAGCAATTTTATTGAAATTTTATAGTATTTTAAAATGATTAAGTAACAGTAATTAATGCCATATTCAATTCTTATTGTAAAATAAGAATGGTTATTATTATCAGGCAGCTTAAAATAAAATGAGTTGCTTTATTTAGAATTAGGTTACAGTAAACAACATACAGACTGTACAAAGCCAATTCAATAGTCTGTTCCCTGATCATGACCATGGTGGCCCCTACTCATGATGTTCCAGGGGTCAGTAATACTGTATGCCACGCAAAACCCAGGTGTTTACAATACGGTGCAGAAGGTCTGTAAGTAAGACAAAATCAAGAATTAAAAGATAAAACAGGTTTTTCTATTGTGAAATTTTAAGATGTGAGACAATATTACCAGAGACAGAAAATATAAAAAGCCTACTGAATATATCTTCCAGTGACCCTGATGAAATTGAAAGGCTGAGGCAACCTTGCAGTCAATCCTCTAAAAGTTATCATTTGGTTGAATCCAGCATAGGGAAGTGGTGAGAAACTAATATGTAACATGAGTGTTTGCTGCGTGCAAAGATGTGATCTGCTTACCTAAGATGCCTGCTTCCTGTTTCTTCTTATTCATTCTCCTCTATATGTAATGGTATTACATTATGGTTTAAAATATTCTTTTCCTTCATGGCCAATGCAGCAACAACATATTCAGATGTTAATTAGCCATTTGTTCAAATGGGACTGGAGTTACTAAAACATACATTTCTTTCAATAAAAGAACACTTCTCTATGACTTTCAGTGCTTCTCAATAGCCCAGCCACAAACCAAACCAAAGCGAAAAAACCAACCAAACAACAACAACAACAAAAACCCCAAAACCAACAACAAAAGCAAATCAAACCCATAGTATGTCTTCTCTTGGCCTAGCAAAGTCATTAGTCCATGCTTTGCAAATAACCTCAACCAGATGGTCCTGTGATTGGCAGTCTGAAACCCACTTATTTGCTGTTATAAAATATGGGAATGAATTGTGATGAGAGCTTTCACCAGAGGGGATGCCAGGATGTTAGTAGCTATTTCATTTGGTTACAATGCATTGATGTCCCTTTTTGCAAAACAGATATAAGCTTATATTAAATTTATTGATTTGAGTTAAATGCTACACTGGAAAATTTTATGGTCTAACAAAGGATGCACTATACCAAACCTACTGGTATACCATGCCGGTCATTGATTCAATATCATTGAATCTCCCAGAGAAAGGGATTAAGCTTTCCCAACTCAATGTCCTCATCAGAAAATACGTATTAGAGTATCAAAAAAAGAAAAAGGGACAGCAATATTGATACTATGGCAGTAAGCATGGGTGTATACGCATCAGTGTGGTCTCTTTGTAATATTGATATTTACTTTAGTCTAAGGAACAATATTCACCAAACAGAGATTAGGTATTAGTTCATTATTCTATAAAATTCCTTTTAAGTGGTGCCTAACATTCCATTTAAGTGGTTATAGGATTATCAAACCTGCTTATTTGTGTGTGTCATGAGTGCATCATGAATATTTTGTTTAATTTTTCCTTAGTGATATAAGACCATCCATTTCTATTTTAAGTTAGAATGTACTCAGAGCACCACCTTTCATGGAACTTGTCCAACTTCCTCTGAAGAAGAATAATGCCATTTCTCTTCCTTTACCATCATTAAAAATGCTTCAACTACTATAATTGTGAACTTATTTGCTTTTTGTGCATAAATGCCAACAAATGGAGCCTCTGATCAAATATATATGTGTGTGTGTGTGTGTGTGTGTGAGAGAGAGAGAGAGAGAGAGAGAGAGATACAGATATGGGAAAGAATTTGGAATCCTGATTAATTTTGGGTCTGCTATGATACTAATTCATGTCACTTTGTTACCCTTTAACTTCTGACATATATGGGTGCGGGGGTCCTGGCGGTCCAGCTCTGGCCCCCGCGAAAATGGGGGTTCTTTCTTCCACGAAGGATGGGTAAACCCCAAAGAAACACGAGACAGTCTTGGTGGCTGTTAAAACCGCACGAGGCCTTTTTATTAAATGTACTTGGCTCAGCAGCGGCTTGGGACAGGCGCGGTGGCTTGGGGCAGCCGCCGCGCAGGGGCGGGAGATGTGGGCAAGAGGTGAGAGGGCAAGAGAGAGAGCAACCCCCATCCAGGGCTTTTATTGGGGTCCCCCCCCCGAGCCCTGGTCTTGGGCTATTTTGATTGGTTCCTCAACCTCGTCGGTCAGGTGTGGGGGTAGCCGCCTGCACCTGAGACGCAATGGTGCCTGGGTTTTCTGGGGAAGAAAGAATCCCTGCTGAGTGGTGGGGAGAAGCTGCTAATAACTACTAACTTAGGGGAATTTTCTGGGTTTTATATTTCTTAAATCTTTGCAATAAACCTGGGTTGCTTTATTACAATTTACTTCTGGATAGCATGGCTGTGTTCCATTCCAGCCCACAGTAGCCAGCTCAGGGATTGATTTTGCTATTACTATTGGCTTATACAGATCTTATTATAGATGAGAGAACATATGCCACCGTACAGTGAAGACAAAAAAGGAGTAAGGCAGTTAGGGAGTTCCAGTTCCCGGCAGTGAATTCGCTTCAGGAACCTTGTCAAGCTAAAGCATTTCATAGCCTGGGAAACCTGAGCCCCAACATATGGGTTGTATATGAAAATTTTCATTGTCCTCAACTTCTTTTGAGTTCCCGGCAGTGAATTCGCTTCAGGAACCTTGTCAAGCTAAAGCATTTCATAGCCTGGGAAACCTGGGCCCCAACATATGGGTTGTATATGAAAATTTTCATTGTCCCCAACTTCTTTTATCTTCAGTGTCATATTCTATAACCCTTTACCCGTACTTTCATAGCATGCTAATATTGAGACTGAAAATATTCTTTCAGAGTCAATGAAAGGCTGGTTAGTTGTCCCTGTAAAAAGATGTATGGGAAACCTTGCAGAGAAAAATCTGAAGCATGATTGTGAGCATTACTGCTCATACATTTTTGATTCTCAAAGAAGCATTTGACAGAGAAGTGTAGACTATATAAAATACTCCAACTAGCAGTCAGATTTATAGAAACTTTAAAGCCTACTTCAGCAGTAGAATTTTTCAGTCAAGATGATTGACATCCTAACAACTACAATCCTACATCTTAATTTATCAATAGAATGCTAAGCATTCCTTGTCAGTTTTAAGTTAACTTAATATAAACTTTTAAGCCTCAGAAAATGTAAAAATTTAAACATCAAGAAATGAAATGTTCTTTTCTGGAATTGATAATTCATATTTTAAAAAGTGTCTTAAACACTTAAAGTGAAAACCTTCTATTGACAACCTTCAATTCCAACTTTTGATCGTGTTTGCTATTGGAGACCTGAAGGACAATTTTGGATCTCAGCAACACACATATCTATCTACATTCTCACTGGAATTAAGGCTTTAGGTAGGATTGTTTTTTACCATTAATTCATCAAACATGCAATAGTCAACATGGAGAGAAGTCTGTGCTTGTGCATATATGTTTAGATCACTGAAGTACTTTTGAGTAGGGTTCACAGTGATGGAGAGTACCAAAGTCATATGCATACTGTGTGATGTGAGCACAGAGGGCATGGATTTTACATTAGTAACAGATTACTTGGAAAATTCACACATCTTAAATTTTTACTAAACCTTGGGGCAGAACAGAGGACTCTAGAATCTGACTATATTTCTTTAGTAATCTATGGTACAAGGAGCATTTTTAGACAATGGTACTACAATCCACAGACCCAGAGAGACTATGCAACAAGGAAGGCCAAGTGATGACATATGGATCTCCCTGGGAAGGAGAAATAGAGCAGACATTGCAGGTAGGTTGTAGGAGAATGTGAATAGGAACAGGAGGGACCAGATTTGGGGAGAGGGATGGAGGAAGAAAATATAGGGAATATTGACTGATTTTGGAGGAGATTTAGGGGGCAATCTGGTGATCTAATGCAGTGGAAACCCCCTGGAATCTATGAGGCTGAACCCATTGAGGATCACTGTTAAGGGTGGATAGGGAGCCTGAGCAGGTCATCTCCTGTAACCAGGCAAGGCTACCAGTGGAGGAACTGGTACACCATCCCATCTACAAAACCTTTGACCTGTAAACTATCCTGCCTACAGGATTTGCTGGGACAATGCAAGGGCAAAACTCCATACCAAGGGAGGGATCCCATGCCTGACACTGCAGGGCTGGTCAGGAACCAGAGACTGAATAGCTCATAGACATCCTGAATGGAATCCTGTTATGATGAGATCAGTGCCTAGTCCAACCTTTCCCACACAGGCATTCCCTGGCAGCTTATAGGAGCAGATACCTAAGCTCAGGGCCAAAAATTGTGCTAAACTTAAGGAACCTCATAGAAGAGGAGGAAGGATTAGGGGACCAGAGGGTTCGAGGATACCAACAGAGCAAGCCTTATGGAATCAACTGACCAGCTACCTCTCTTAGTGGCTCACAGAGACTAATCGGTAGATATGGAGCCCTCATGGTCCTCTACAAATATCTTATGGTTGTCTGTCCTATTGTTTCTGTAGAACTCTTACAAGTTGGAGTGTGGTGGTGTCTCTGACTCTTTTACCTGTCCTTGGGAACCTCTTTGCTTCTGGGTTGCCTCATACAGCCTTTATGTAGTGCTTTGTGCCCAGCATTGTTCCATCTTTCTATGCCCTGTTTGAATGGTAAACTCTGAGAGGACTGCTCTTTTCTGAGGGGAAGCTGGGGTAGGGTGCAGGATGAATGTGGGGCAGAGGAAGATGGTGGAGAGCTGGGAGGTGTGGAAAGGGGAGATTGGGGATCGGGATGTATTATACACGAGAAAAAAAATAAATGAATGAAAAAGTGTTTTTTGTTGTTTTGTTTTTTTCTTAAGAAGTCTTTTTAGGTAAACTATCAACCAGAGTGGAAATGGAATTAATAACATCTATAATAAGATTGTTGTTCATAAGTGAATTAGAAGATGTCATTTTTCATTAATAAGTATGTCAGCATATAACTTCTTTTAAAGTAAGTGAACTTTTGCTGGCACTAAGAGACAGTATGACAGTAGATCAAGAACATATGCTTAGTTGTTGGGAGATGTTTTTATATTCTTGGCCTAGCACTGATACCTGTAATTTATGCGACCTTAAAAATAATCTCTATAGGTCACATTTTTCCAATTTGTAAAATAGGGTACTGACTGGTTCTTGGAGTTCTTCCTCTCTATAATGCTCTGATTCAGAGATTCTCATTCTGTGACAAATTCTCTATTGTGTGAAGGCCTAGCTGCACTTTTAGGAGCAGCTATCATATTTTCCAATTCATTCATTCATTTAATATTATTAATTATTTAATATATTGCAGGTACACTAGGTATTTGGAATAGAAGATGAATAAAATTTTCTTGGTTCCAAGAAATGTATAGTCTTGTAAGAGTCATTGATGTAATAAAATTGGTATGAATCCTTACAGTGTTCTGCTAAAAGTATGAACACACACTATTCAGGGTATACAGACTAAGTAGAAATTATCAAAACTCTGGCTTGATGACCGGCAACTGCCAATCAAGCTTGACAAGATGAAAAGAATTGAATATGTGTCTCTCTCTTTCTAAAGGATTTATTCATTTTTATTGTGTGTATATTTTATGTTTGCCTGTGTGTAGGTATGGTAGCACTATATATCAATACAGAGAATTGTGATTATTAATTAATTAATGTGTTAATCTCCTCTGAAATACAAGAACATACTTAACAACACAGAATAAAGGATGATTTACCTTTTGAAGGAATTTAAAGAAAAAATGATTTCTAATTTTAATTTAGTTGCTTTCATTTGATCTTTCTTCAAACCACACAGCTGAATGGTGCCCCTTTTGACATTTATTTTAAAAAACTAGAGGATGAATAAAATATATGTCTAACTGCTAGAACTGTGCTTTTATATTTAAGTATACACACCAAAAACCCATACTTTATTAATCACAATACCCAGAGAACATCCCTTGATTTTGAATCTGATTTTGTCCTGTGAGAGATATTATAAAGGTAAATATTTTTGAAGAAATTGTTTATAGTCCATACACAGTATTATAAACCTGTTGCTTTGAGTTATCATTACATGCCACGAAGAGAACATCCAATATTCACTTTAGTTGGTGGAAGTACTAAGGTTGCAGGCATGTTAATTCCCCCAGAAAGTAACACAGCTGAGGGTATAAGGTAAGGATATAAGGTTTTCCCAAAGCTTGTAAATATCTTCACTGTTTCTTCTCCACAAGCCACAATTCTTGTGGGCTTTAGATATGTTATTAACGTGTCTAAACTTCAATTTTCTATTCTTAATAACAGGGGTGAGGTGAGTAATTTTAATGTGTCAACTTGGCTGGGTTAGATGACAGTTGTTTGGATACATTGCTGTCTGTATGAGGCTGTGAAAGCATTTAGAACTGACAGATGTTAAAATCAGCAGAGCTATAACAAACATTTTCCTCTGTAATTTAAGTTCTCGGCCTATGTCCTTTGAGGGCCAAGAGAAAAGATCAAAGTCCCCAGAATAGAGGGGAATTTTACCTTTAGACAGCACCACAGAAATTGCAATACTTTTATACTCAGAATTCTCACATAAAATCTTGCTACAATTTCCAGCCTGCTGACCTGACATTAAGATGCCACAGTTGATAGTTCCACAACTGTGTAAGCCAATTTCTTGAAATAAATCTTTGCTATGCTCTATCTCTGACACTCTGTGTGTGTGTGTGTGTGTGTGTGTGTGTATACATATTTACATAAACATGTATCTATACACACATTCTGCTTTTTTCTTCTATGTGAACCCTAACTCAAGGTTATTTAGTTGGCACCAAAATAAGTATTAAATGAAGTACTTAATTTAAAGACACCTTGCATTGTGGAAGAATAGTCTTGTATCTTCATTCATTTTTCTCCTCTATCATTACTCTTATTTTAAATATATTTTACACAACCTATGTTTACTTTTTCCTTTATAATTCTTCAATGTGAACAAATGGCATCTTTTCAAATGTACTGACTATATTAACATATATGTTCCATTAAAAATAGAGTGATTGTTGCATGACTATTAGTGCTCACAATGACATTTACACATTTGCTTTCCTGAGTGAGTAATAATTCACAAACACCATGTAGCTGTGAGTAATTACTCCCTTCTGAAGATAAAAGGTTAACACATCTGTAGCAATCATAAGTTATTAATTGAATGTATACAGTTTCAAAGTGTATTTCCCACAATGCTGTTCCATATCTCCATTCTCATCTAGAAATGCTTCATCTTTACACACATAAACTTTGTCTTGTAAAAGCATTTCTGTTATTGGTTTCCTAATTGAATTAGTGGCATAGTGATTGACACTCAGTTCATTTTTCTTTCATGGAAAATTAGAAAACATTGGGGTCATGAAGACCTGACCTGAGAATGTGTCTAGTAATGTGAGAAAGAACAGGAATGAGAAGGAGGAATATAGGAAGATACCTGAGAGACACTGTAGACACTTTTATTTCTTAAGCTGTCACTGGATTCTAATCCCTGGTACCTGGGATGTAACATGCATGGAATGCTTAATTCTGAATGATTTTGGAGAAGTAGCACAAAGACAGAATTCATACTAAGACTCTGGCTATAATTTCATTTGGGGTAGTGACTTTGTCTCAGTCATAGCTGCAGACTCATATGCCAGCATATAATCCATGCTAAATTAATGTTTTGATCTGATAAATGTTACAGGATCAATTATGGACAGCTAATTTGATGAACTAGGTGAAAGTTGACATAGCAAGGTTGAATGTAGATATGGAAAAATCTGATGATGTACATAGCAAGCACAAAGGAAACAGAAATATCAGGTGAAACTACACATGATTAAGACAACTTTATTCATTTTATCACCCTGCCAGGAACAGCTGAGGGTGCTGTCAATCTCTCTGCATCCAGTTTTCCATGTCACTCTTAGTATTGTGATGGTTAATTTCATGTGCTATCTTGACTGACATGGGACACTCAGGTTAATCATTATTTCTTTGAATCTATTTTGGAGAGGAGAGTAGTATTTGATATCACTTAATTTTGTTGTTGATGATTTGAGACAGGGTTGCTCATTCAGATTGACTAGGAAGCGGCCAAGGTTGTTGATGATCTTGAGTTCCTCATCCTCCACGTTTCTCCCCTGGAGTGCTGAGATTACAGGCCCATGGTTACCACCACATAATTTTTGAGAGCATTAGACTCTGAACTTCTGGCATACTAGGTCAGTACTCTACCCATTGAGCAAGAGCTACAGTACCAAGACTAGCATTTGAATTTGTGGATGCAGTAAAGAAAATTGTTCTCTTCCATGTGGGTGAGCATCATTCAAACCACTGGAGGTGGAGTAGAATGAAAAGAGGAAGGAATTCTCTCCTCCTGTGAGAATTCATTTTTCTCCAATCTGTGAGTTTGGTTCATCTAGTTTTCTCTTCCCTGGTCTTATACTGGATTCTTAGTTCTTAAATATTTAGAGTCCAACTGAATCACATCATCAGCCTTTCTGAATCTTCACCTTGAGGATAGTAGATCATGGGGCTTCTCAATATCTTTATTTTGTCAATCAACTCAGCATAATAAATCTCTCCCCATGATTCTCTCCCCAAACAGTACTTGTTCTAGCTATCTGGGGAACCCTGAATAATACAGGTATGTGTCCTGCTGTTAGAATAAGTCAGCCAGGTCTACTGCTCATCAGAGATAAACTGAGACTAAATATAAGTCAGCCTCAGAGGCATGAAGACTGCCTGTTAGGTGGCAGGCTTACCTGGATTATGTTCTGCTGCTTTCCTTGGCTGAGGTCTTGCCCTGTCAGCAAATACAACTTGCCTACTATTCTTAAAGTAGTGTCTGTGTTCACTGCTACACTGCTTTTTTAAAGGGTTAATGCAGCTTCCATAAGGGACCTAATTTAGAACCTGGCAAGACTTCAGCCACTAAAAGAAATATGGCTCATGGCATGCCAGGTGATATAAATTAAAGTTAATGTTATACATGATGAAATGTCTTCTTACATACTTACGCATTCTGTTTAATTGAGTATTGGGAAGTCTCAGCAGACTAATTTTTTTAAAGAGATTATCTTACAGGATGTTCCCCTATATTCATTCGTTTTCAACAAAGAACAAGGAAACCATTATATGAATAATCATATTTTTAACATTACAAACAGATTAAACACATAAAAATTGTTAAGAATAGAGTTGAATATATCTATCACAAAATGCAGCAATCATTAGCACATTGTATAGAAAACACATTCTTTTGTTAAAATATATATATATATTTAAAAACAACAAAACTGCAAAGTAAGAAACTGCCAGGTATCTCTCTTGCGTAAGAGAGAGATAATTTGTTACCATTTATGTTTTGGGGGATGTTCAACTAAATTACAAAGAAATTAAATGTAAATTACATATGAATTTTACTTTTGGTTGAAACTGTGTTACTTTAGAAAAGTTAATCTTCATTCTTTAGGTTTCTCATCTACTAAATGGGCTAAAAATATAGCACAGGCCTATAAATATATAAACAATGTGTTTCACACAACTATTTAACTAAACATGAAAATTTCAAAATTATTATTTATTTCAGAATACTTAGTATCTCATTTTTTTAAAATGATAGAACTGCATACTAAAACCACAGTATAAAAGAACATGTGGGAGGCCTGGGACATTTCTCAGTGTGCAAAGAGATGGCTGCACATGCATGAAGGTCTGAATCAGATCCATCCACAGCACTCATGTCAGAGCTGGGCGGTACATGCCTGTAATCCAAGCACTGAGAGGGTAAAAGCAGACTGATTCCTGGGACTTGCCAGTATAGCTGAAAGAGTAATCTCTGGGTTTAGTGAGAGACCATGTCTTAAAAGATAAGATGAAGTCACTGAAGAAATTGTCTTGATATAAACCACTGCCCTTGACAGACACAAGATTGAGTATACAGAAATGCACACACACACACACACACACACACACACACACGAGAGAGAGAGAGAGAGAGAGAGAGAGAGAGAGAGAGAGAGAAAGAAAGAAAGAAAGAAAGAAAGAAAGAAAGAAAGAAAGAAAGAAAGATACCACATTGCACCTCCTGTTATAAACGAGCATAAGATCTTTTGGAAATCAATGTGAACATATGTTTTAAAATCTATAAACTGAAAAAAACATTTCTTGACACAATAATTCCAATTGAAGTTATTTATCCTAAGGAAAAAAATTCAAAGAGTAAATAATAGCCCTGTAGACAATTTCCATATCTGTCACACTACTTAATGCTTAAAAATGTTCCATTCATATGAAGAAATATGATGAAGTCCTTACAATAATAATTATAAATATATTTAGCCAACATGAAATGATTACTGCTGTAATACAAATAGTGAAAACAGACTATAAAATAGTCCTTGTGCTAAAGATAAAATTTATACATTTTCATAGTCACTGATTTTTTAAGTGATTTTTTTTTTTGTCTCGCTTACTATAAAGCTCTAGACAAAGGGCAGGGCCAGTAGTAAGGGAGGGAACAGGATGAATCATGGAAGACCAAAAGGAAGGAAAAGAAAAGAAAAAAATAGATTCCCCTTCCTCCTTTTCCTGTGGAGGCAGTGAAGAGAGCCACAGTAAGGAGGCATCAGTACCTGTGAGTGCTGTCAGTGCCTGACAGTGTCTGTTAGTGCCTGTAAGTGCCTACCATTGCCTGTCCTTGCTCTCGGTATTGTCAGTGCCTGTCAGTCAGTACTGTCAGTGTCTGTACATGCCTATCAGTGCTGTCAATGCCTCCACTCTAAGCTGATATATTGCCATAGTATACAGAAATCACAGAAGTTAGAGAGAGGTGTCTTCTGTGCCCTGCTCATTTTTGTGGTAGTTTCAATATGCATTATTTCTTGTACTTTTTATTTTGAAAAATATATCAGTTTATAGAAGATTGAAAAGGGAGTTCAAGGTGGTTCCTTTTACATTTTACCCAGTTTCCCCAGTAGCCATTTCTCTGTATGGTGGTAGGAAAAAGACCCACATTCTTTTTAAAGGCCTTAGAGTTGACTCTGTGTTTTTAACCTACATATATAAGCCTATCAAAATACAGCATACAGAATCCCACCTCCTCCGTGTGTGTGTGTGTGTGTGTGTGTGTGTGTTTCAATATTGAAAGCCCTTCTCACAGCTGTAGACATCCATTATCTATGTGCTTATCTGTGAAAACCTGTGGCTAGGTGAATTTCTGTGTTTGACAACATACAGATAATCACTTAATTAGAACATTATTACCATTGAATTTTAAAAGACATGTTACCCATCAATGCTCCTTTATTTTAAATAATATAAAAGAAAGAAGAAAAAAACAGTGTCGGGTAGAAAGACTAGAAAAAAAGATATCACTAAGTGAATAAATAAATGTATTCAGCAGGACAGTAATGAAAATTGAAACAAATGAAAAGGTCCAAGATATGAAAAAAATACACTGTGAGATGTGATCTGAAAAGAGATCAGGGCTGATTGAGTGCTAATAAATCATGACATCTCAAGCCTTTCTCTAGCAATGAATGCCAACAGTTTTGCCTTAAGGTCACTGCATTGTTTTGTCATAAAAAGAAGGTAAACAGAATTTCTGTTACATTAGGATGGAAAAAAGATTTTCTTTTCCTTGATTCCCTTGACATCAACTGATCCATAAAAATCTGTTACCTCTCAAAAATCTTAAGCTGACTTTATCAAACACATTTTTTCATCTTTTCCCCCTGACTGTATTCCTGCTATTTTTCTTGTTTCTTTTATCACTGTGATTACATTCTTCCAACTGAACAGCTCATTCATGTGAAACCACAGGGCATAAGATGAAGAATACCCCTTTTCTTAGAATTCTCATCTTCAGCAAATCCATGAGAAAAATAATGAACACAATACTAACACAAAATAACACTGGAAAGCTAGTTTTTGTCATTGAGGAGATCAGTGCTTCCTGCCATAGTTTTGCTTAAAGCATCCCTTTGGACTACTGAGTTAGTAAATCCTGGACAGCTGTCAATTGGTTTGATTACATACCAGTTTGGGGACACAACTATTGAACTATAATATTAGAATTTAGCTGGCTCAACACACAAAATAATCACCAGCAGGATTCCATGAGCTGTGGATGAAACTTGTGTGCACACATCCTGGAAGTTCGGGAAAGGAATAACCTGGTATCAGGAAGATTAGCACCCAGAGGTTATAGGAAACATTTCAGAGTCCTGGATTAGCACTAAGCCTCTGTGCTAACAGTTTGATGAATACAGCAATTTTCCAGCTATAGCACTTAGCTTTTTACAGATTTCACAGCTGGCAAGGGAGCACAGGGGAATCTCAGTTCATAGCTAACTACTCTCTGGGATTTGCCTCATTGATTTGCTTGATCTGAAATGAGTGTGAGTTGCAAGTGAATGGGAAATGCAAACACAAGATTCTAGGACAGAGAATACTTGGGGAGAAATAAAGGATTTATTGGGTCCTCTTTCACATAACTTTTCAGTAAAACATTTCTATACTATAAACACTTCAATTGATCCACCAATCTGTGGAGAAATTACCTTTAGAACATCACATATTTGTTTCAGTTAATCAAAGAGTAATGAGTAAATGAAGGGAAGAAAATATACTAAGAGCATACCTCTGATTCCTTTTACTGAGAATTTGTCTCGAGCACAACAGACTAGAAATGAGTGTGGATAATTTAAAAGCATCTAATTGGGGTCTGAAAACCACTTGGCCCTTTAACCTGCATGACATCAAACACTTGGGTGTTTTCAAGTGTTGATTATTATTCTAGATCAACCCTCACCCAAGAATTTTGAGATTTCTGAATAGTAAAGTTCAAAGCAAGTTAAGGGTGAGATGTTTATGATTGATTGTGTCCACCCAGAAAAGGAGGAGATAAGTGGTACAAAACAGAGTTTGAGGCAGAGTGACCATTGAGGTGTCTATTTTTCCTTCTCCTTAGCTACTTTTGATATCCTTTGACTCCAGAGCATTATTTTACTGTCTAGAAGTAGGCTGTACAGTGGAGCAATAGAGAAAGAAGAGCTGAAGATAAAACCTACTTAAACAAAGACATGTTGATATTGCAAATGAAGTGCTTCTGTCAAATATGGTTGCTTCTGACTTTGTGTCCTTGTTGTATTCATTCATGGTAGCAATAAGAAGAGAGAGGTGATCAAATGGCCACCAGGAGCGTGCCTGAGTAGGGAAACCATACTGGCAGAGATTTTGTATCTGATTATCACTGAGGAATGAGGAGGGAGGCTAGAGAGTTCCTAGAGTGCTTACTCAGCACTTGGTATCCTAAGCCACACTGAACCAAGATGGTGCTGGGCATTTCTGAGGCTTCACTTAGAGGACATCTTCCTTATGTTCTGTTTTATTGGGTAGCACTTAGGTTATTATTCTCCTTAAGTTCTTTTATTCTTAACTCATTGAGCTGTTTCTTTATGTCTTCTTTAAACTTCTAGAATTTTTTGATGATTGTTCTGTTCAATTCTGTTTTCAGTAATTCATCCAGGTAATTTTTATTAACACCTATTTCTATAGGGTTGATACGTTTTGGAGGGGAGAATCTGGTTTGACCTTTTATATTGTTTGTAGTTTTGTGATGAGATCTGGATGTATGTGTTTCTTTTGTTAGTTCTATGCCTTATGTGGACAGAGAAGGTTGGAGTGGAAGAGAATATGTGTGGGTGGGTTGGGTGTAGAGGTTGGAACTGGCTTATGTGGAATGAAGTCAGATAGATAAAGGCTCCTGGGCTTGTGTACAGATGTGTGCCCTGGTCCAAGGCTGGACTGTGGAGGTAGATGTGGGCAGTAGGAAGAGCTCATGGAGAGAAAGATAAGATAAAGCAGCTTCACCAGGATAAACCCTAGAGAAGGATGTAAGGATCCGGCTGGGGAGAGGTTTGATGTAGAATGGGAGGAGCCTGTGTTTCACATGGGGGTGGCCAGATTAGGCCAGAGCACTGGATATGGGACCTGGGATAGATATAGAAACTTAAAGAAGGTGCCCAGAAGAGCACACCAATTGATTATCAAATACCAAAGGGTCAACTCTGAAGACATACAACAAGTAACATTATACAGATTGGGAACATTGTATTTATATATTTAAGAATATATATATTCTTAAATATTTAATTTGTATTAAATATAAATAAATATATGTCTATATATGTGTGTATATATACACACATGTATG
This sequence comes from Cricetomys ansorgei, assembly GCA_026225945.1. Classification (NCBI taxonomy): domain Eukaryota; kingdom Metazoa; phylum Chordata; class Mammalia; order Rodentia; family Nesomyidae; genus Cricetomys; species Cricetomys ansorgei. Next base: position 43,517 of record JAMJFZ010003434.1, read on the forward strand.
TATGTATGTATACGCATATATACACACACACATAGATCAATACATGATAGATAGATAGATAGATAGATAGATAGATAGATAGATAGATGTAGATATATGTTTCATCAGACTAGCACTAGTGAATGATGTATAAAAATGTGACCATGTAGAAAGGTGAAAGACGGATATATGAGAGAGTTTGGAAGGAGAAAAGGGAAAGAGTGAATTGTATAATATATTATTATTTCAGATAAAAGAAATAAAGATTATCAAAACTTAAGGGAAATCAATCATTCTTAAAAATTTCCTCCTGCTGCAAACTAGAAGCTTGCAACTGAGATGAATCCCCCGAACACTGTGGAAGAGAAGACAGGAAGTATGTTGGGAGCCATGCTGTGAAATGCATTCTTCTGGAAGTGACATGGCTATCAAATTCTAAAACCTCTCAGCAGCAGCTGTGGTTACCTCCACAGATCTGCACAAGGTGAAGCTAGCTGAAATACTGATACAGGAATTTTAGATTATCTCCAGGCCTCACACATACTAAGGAGTTATTGGCAATTGATAGCTGCTGAGAAATAATCATTCTTTTTTGAAGGTATAAACACTGCTAGGTTTCCCATGCTACAGTGAATTCTCCACGCCTCAATACATGTATGGGAGGCACTAACTGGGCTTATTGGGTTGTCCAAAAACAAAAGGTACATGAAGCTGGGAGAGGATGAGGTATACAAAGAGAGTTGGAGGGGAGATGCGGGTACATATTATCATGTTTCATTGTATACATACACAAAATTGTCACAAATGAAAAAATTCAAAGGAGTTCTTTTTTTTTTAAAGACTTCTCTGCCTTGTACGTCTATAATCATATATTGTCAAACCTGTAAGAGTTTATATGCCAGTTAACTTTCTTGTCTATGTTATCAAGTACCAAACAAAAACAACTGTAACAACAAATTATTTATTTTGGTTTATGGTTCAAGGGGTTCATTTCAGTGTTGTTTGGCCTCATTCAGCCAGGCAGATCATTATGGTGTTGAAATGTGTGGAGAAGGTTTTCACCTCACATTAGGCAAGAATCAAGAAGTGAGGAAGAGACTAGGGATTAAATATAATCTTCAAAGGCAAGCAGCTGTGATTTACTTCCTCCAAATAAGTCCTGCTTCCTAAAGTTTCCATAACCTCCCCAAATAGCACCATCAGCTGAGAAGTAAGCATTCAATACAGGAACCCACAGGTTGTAAGAGCTTAATGTCCATTTCTCATCCTTAAGGGCTGATAAAGGAAATGAGGCTGCCTAGGAAGATTTCACTGATGCTGCTCAACACATGTTCTGGCAGCATGTGCCATGCTGCTCTCCTGCAGGCTCCTAGATGTCTGGTGAGTGAATATTTTCTGACTCAGATGGATGCTGGAAGCCAACTTGTGACTTCTTCCTTAGCCCCAAAGCATCCAATTGTCATTTCCAGATTTCTGCTTTCGAGAGCCCTCCATTCCTCTAACTGGTATACCCTTATGTATGCCCAGGCAAGTCTACCAGTCTATCGTCCCAGGACCATCTTTGGGTTTGGTGGGGATAGGGACTACAAGAACCTCTATAAAAAAGTCTCTATTTAAATTCTTTCCTCTTCCTACTCAGAATTATCTTTATAGCCAGGTCTAGTTGAGTAATTTGAGAATCAGAGAACAAAATTCTCCATGAATGTATTTGTAAAAGTTCCATATGGAGGATTTACTTGATTCCCACTTTGGTATTCCATTGGCACTGCCATAAAAACTGAGATAGAATAATTTTATGTTACTATCCATTTTTACCACATTACAGGGAAATACCAGCAAATTCAGCCTCATAATTTGACTTGATAACTACATAATCAAGAATTTAAGTAAGTGGAAGATATAATACCTTGCTTATACCCAAACAAATAAGAGTAATTTTCCATTTCTCACAGTCATCAATATGAATATGTGGTGAAAGCACCTACCCTGAAATATTTAAAATTGTTCTAGAAGTTCAGTGGGGAGACAGGCTCATTTGGTGCTGTTCCATAAGACTAATTGCCTGGAGAATTGATGTCATTGCACAGTGACAGCAGGCCAGGCTCAATATATTCCACTCTCAGTGCAGTGGGGAAATACGAGCTACAGCTTTTGCTCAACTTTCAGCTTAAGGAATTAATTTTTTCCCTCAGCTGGTAGCATTAATGATCAGAGCATATTTTTTGCCAAATTATGGAATTTAATCTACCCATCTGGATCTTTTGGAGATGCTTTCTGAGTGCTTTAAATCTTAATTCCTAAATGCATCTTCAAACAGCAGGTGCTAAAATATGTACAGAATAAACACTAGTTTTCACCTGCCTGCACATTTTAAGCATTCTTCTTGCATTTATGCATGCCACCTCTATACCTTCTTGATTTGCTTTCTCCTTATATGTGTTCCCCAATTTATTAGACATGATTATAACTGGCCTTCAAATATAAATTCTAAGAGAACATTGAGTATTAGAACACATGGGGCTCTCATTTTCTTTATAACTTATTTCCTAATAAAATGCTTTGACTAGAATTGAGTTCCTTTCTTGACACAAGAGAGCATTTGAGAAGTTTCTTGCATATTTATTTGATAGTGTTAAAAGGGGAAATAAGCATCCAGTGAAACTAGAGAACAAACGAGGAGATAAAGGTGATGGCAGAGACCAAGAGGTGTATGTGTACTTCATTACTATTATACCATCAGATCCATATCTTTACCCCACCGTATTCCTCAAACGAATCCTGTCCACCACTTTCTGACTAGAAGAAGTGGACATGGAAAACCCAGTACTCTATGCCAAGGTCTCCCCACTTCCTGCTACTATCCAGACTTCCTGGGATATTGATGTGAAGACAATTGACACCTTGAGAACAAAATTTAATAAAGAGATAGAAATACTGAAGAAGACTCATGGTAAAATGAATACAGAATTGAAGAACTCAGTATCACCAAAAGAAAACATGAAGGAAAGCCTTGCAAGGAGAGTGGATCAAGCAAAAGACAGAACATCAGGACACAAATAAAAGTAGAGAATCTAGACTAAATAAGCAAGGAATATAAAACATTTTAAAAACATAGGAAGAAAAACATATAAGAAGTGTGAGACTATAAAAAACAAATATTCAAATTATAGCCATAAATCAGGGAGAAGAATTCTAGACCTAAGGTGTACACAACATCTTCAACAAGATAGTAAATTAAAACTTTCACAAATTAAGGAAGGACATATCTATACAGATACAAGAAGCACAAAGAATACCAAATAGATAAGAGCAGAAAAGAAAATCCTCATGACATATGACAGTTAAGACACTAAGTATATATAACAAACAAAGTACATTGAAAGTTGCAGAAGAAAAACATAAGTCACATATAAGGGAAAACCCATCAGAATAACAGCTGATTTTTCAATGGAAATTTAAAAAGCAAGAAGAACCTGGGGCAGTACATTCCACATTCTAAAGACTGTAAGTGCCAACCTGCACTAATATGCCCAGCATTATATAAACAGCCTAAAATATGTTATATCCAAGAAATCAAACCTAAAGAAAATACAAGAAGCACTAATTTAGACTAGAGAGTAATGATCATAGCTAAGAGATACTGGAAAGAAATATGAATGTAGACTTACTAAAACACAAAGTACCACTAAGAACACAAACAACAGAATCAAAAACAACATGATTCAATTAGCAGACACATTTCAATTTAACTTCAGCTCTGTACTCTGCTCTAAAGACACAAAAGTCTTACTGAATGGACCAAGAAACAAACTCTGTTGTCTACAAGAAACCTTCCTGAACTTTAAAGTAAGAAGCACCTTAGAGTCAAAGGATGGACAAAATTACTCTAATCTATGGGACCAGGAAACAAACAAGAATTCCTAAAAGCTCAAAGAATAGGTTTCAAACTGAAATTAATCAGAAGAGATAAAAAGAAACACTTCTGTCTTATCAAGGGAACAGTAAACCCAGATGACATTGTTATTCTAACCATATATGCACCAAACTCTGGTGCACTCAATTTCATAAAAGACATGCTGCTGGATTTAAAATTAAAGATTAACATGAACTTATTAATAGTAGGTTCTTTCAATACCTCACTTTTTCCAATAGATAGATCATCTGGAAAAGAAATAAACAGAGAAACATCAGAATAAAAATGACATCGTGCATCAAATGGATTTAACATGTATATGGAATATTCCACCAAATTATTTTTATTAATTTTTATTTTTAAAATGAGAGTACTCCACCTAACTTCTAGCTTCTGATTTGGATTATGCTTGTAACAGACTTTTGAGATATCTATATCTAAGAAGGAGCTAGGACCTACATCCTGATAATCTTCATGTCACTCTTCTTGCCTGCAGTTTCACCAGGATGGTAAAAGATAAAAGTAAAGGTGATTTTGATTGAGTCAGGAATCATGGGTAACTAAGACCTGTGTAACAACTGATCTGAGTGTGTTACTGCTCATCTCTTCAGGATCTTGAGTCTGAACTTGTTGGCAGACTGAGTTATCTGAGAACAGACTGAGCTACAACTACAGAGCACCACATTAGAGCCAGGGAATAAAGGAAAATAACCAGTAACACTGACTTCACCATTGTTAAAACTTTGAAATATTTTGTACATTGAAGATTTATTTGCATTCATTTTTGTTTTTAAAGAAGGACTGAGTACAATTTCATTTTTCCCAATTTCAGTTTTTAGTGGTCCCTTAAGTTTTGTGCTTAAGGTGAGCATCTGTAGTTTCCTCATGCCAGTCTTTGCTCAGTTAATCCTCCTAGGTAAAAGGAACACACCTTGTGTTACTTGTAGAGACTCTGTTTTGTTCTTTCTTCTTCCTCCATTATCAAATAATTTTTTGTCCTTCTTAGATGCCTCTGGAGACCTTTACTTCCCAATCCTATCCACCAAACAGATGTCTTTCTCTGGGCATCAACCACAGTAAGTTACTGAAAACTGCTGCAGGGAATATATCACAATTGTAGCAAGGACTTTCCTTTTTCTTTTTCTTTCCTTTCTAATAATAAAAAACATTTTATTCTAATGTTCTGAACCAGGTTTTGTTAAGCACCTTCTGACAAAGGCCAAGTGGAAGATAATTAGGGCTTTATGGGCTCTGTTCTAACTGTGAAACTTCACTGTTGTGACTGTTCCAGTAAAACTTTATTTATAAACTGCCACATATTACAGCAGGCCCACAGATCATTGTTTGCAAACTTCTTTTCTAAGCTGTGTGCCATTGCCATCCACCTGTCTTAGTTACTGTTCTATTGCTGTGAATAGACACCATGATCAAGTATAAAAGAAAGCATTTAATTTGAGGCTTGCTTATTTAGCATGGGAACTCTACCAGAGAATATTCACAAGAACACTTAAAGCCACATAGAAAGTCTTTATCCTCTAGCCAGTAGCTTTAAGAGAAAGTTGCCCAAATCATGTGGCACCAAGCCTCACTGTTTTTCTTTTGTTGTTGTTGTTGTTTTGTTGTTGGTGGTGGTGGTGTTTTTTGTTTTTAGCACAAAAACTATATCCTGGGTTGACACCCTTCACTGAACAAGAAGTGAAAGTACAGAAGCCAAAATGCAAGGTTAGTGTTTGTGTCCTGATAGTCACTGCTTCCTGAGTGCTGTGTTTGAAGGCCTGAATGGTGCTTTTATCCTGACATCAGTTGTGCTAAGGTCTGGGGACCTACTAAGTTCTGGAGGACTATTGGGTTAGTTCATAATCATCATGGCCAAAAGTAGAGAGGCATTGTGGATGTACCAAGAGTTTTAGAGCCTTATCCACAGGCTGAAAAGCTAGAGCTAGATACTATATATCTGTATCTATCTATATCTATATCTAATCTATATCTATATATAATCTCTATCATATATATGTGTAGTATCTAGCTATATATATATATCATATATACATATATATGATAGAGATGATAAAGATGATAGAGATAGAGATAGATATGATAAAGATAGAAAAGATAGAGATGACTTGTATGTATATATATATACACACTCATATATATATGAGATAGAAATTATATATATATATGTGTATATATATATATATATATATATATATAGAGAGAGAGAGAGAGAGAGAGAGAGAGCAATAAAGATGATAGAGATAGAGATAACAATAGAGATAGAAGGAGATAGAGCTAGGGACTGGACCTGGTGTGGGCTATTGAAATCCCAAAGCCCACTCTTACTGACACATCTTCTCCAACAAGGCCTCACCTCCTAATCTTTTACTTCCTGGCCCCCATAGGCAATGCAAAATGCATTTAGTCCAACTTCCAAAGTCCACATAGTCTTTCAGAGTCTCAATTCTAGTTGTTTTTTTTTTTTTGAGACATATGGTAGTTCCTTGTAACTTTATAAAATCAAAAAGCAAATAACATACTTTTGACATACAGTGGTGTAGAATATACATTATCATTCCAAAAGAGAGAAGAGTGCATGGTACAGAGGTACTGGACAAAAGCAAGGCTGAAAATCAGCAGGGCAAACTCCATATTCTCCATATGCATGTCTGATGTCAAAGTGCTCTTCAGATCACCAACTCCTCTCAGCTTTGTTGAGTGCAACACACTCCTCTTTCTTAGGCTGATTCCACACCCTGTTGACAACTTTCCATGGAAGGTATCCCACTGCTCTGGCATCTCCAATATCCTGGGGTCTCCAATGCAATCCAGGCTTCATGTCACAGCTTCACACAACAGCCTTTCTGAGCCACCATGCAAAACTGCTGTGACAAATGCCTGACCCAGCAGCTTTCCTTATCCACTGAGAAATATTCTGTAACTCCTTTCCTGTATCTTTCTTGACTCTAAATTCAGAACCAAGTGGCCGAAACTGCCATGTTATGTTTTCAGGGGGCTGGAACCTGGACCTCTCCTTGACTTACATTTGCATAAACTTTCCATTGTTGATGAGTTCCTTTGAACCTTAAGATTTCCTTTAATTCTTCTCACAGGTTTTGAATTAGCTAGGTGGAGTCTTACCCTGAGGGTACTACTTCCTTTATTCTATTTTGAATTAGGTCTTTCTTTAATATTTTAACTCATTTTAATTCTAATGTTGGATCCAATGTTAGATTTCATGGTGCTATTTTCTCGCTTTGCTTAAACTTTCTCCATATGACACAGTCAATACTAAACTGGCCTGAAATCTCCTCTGCCAATACCACTAATTAAAAATATCTTCAATTTAGCCGTAGGCAGATTTCTAAGACAAGGGGAAAAATGAGCTCCATTTTTTGCCAAAATATCACTAGAATGGTCTCTAGGTCACTCACTAAAATTTTCTAAAACTTCTTGAGCTGGATCTACATTTGCTTAGCATTACTGTTTTCTAAGCTCCTACTAGGATGGCCCAGTAAACCTTGATTAAAGGCTTCAACTGCTTTTCTAGTCCAAAGTAACAAACTCTTCTATATTTCCTCCAAACAACAACATGGTCAGACCTGTCACAGCAATACACCCACTCCCTGGTACAGAATTATGGCTTAGTTATTATTCTATTGCTGTGAAGAGACATAAAGACCAGGACTACTTGTATAAAGAGAAAACATTTAATTAGGGCTTACTTACAGTTTCTGAAGTTTAGTTCATTTTCATCATCATGGGAAGCAGACAGGCATGGTGGTATGGTGGTAGAGAAATGCCTGAGAACTTCATATTCTAATCCACAGAAAGAAAGGGAGAGGAGAAAGGGGCTGGTGTTAGCTTTTGAAACCTCAAAATTTACTCCCAGTAATATCCCTTCTCCAACACGGCCATATCTCCTCTAAAAAGGCCACAAATCTTAATCCTTCTTAACCAATTTATCAACTGGAGACTAAACATTCAAATATATGAGCCTATGGAGCTCATTCTCATTCTAACCCATACTACCCCTTCTCCTCTTAGATCCAATGTAATCAAAATTTTGAATGTTTGAGAGGATTGTTTTAGAGATCTTTATGCATTTATGAGATTTGTTACTGTGAAGTGATTGATTTAGTTTGGTTTTTAAAAATTATTCTATTTCTGTTATATAAATGTCTATCAGGTAATAACCAAAGTATCTTTGCTACATTGTAATAGCTGCCAATTATTGATGGTTACTTTGAGTAATCCTTAAGCCAACATTTCCCAGTTTTCAAGAAGATATACAGGGACTGGATTGCAGTGTTTTGCCTGAGGACATAGACATGATCATTCATAAATTTGAGATAGCAGGCAAGTTTGGTAGTTTCTAAAGCCCATGTGAATGACTCTATGGCCTATGTTCCTCCACTAGTACTCTCTTGCTAGGAAACACAGGCAGAGCTGCTTCATTAGACTTGACTTGTAGTCTAAAGTGAAAGAAGAAAACAAGGAAGCCATGCCCTTCACGCTGCTAAGCCACTCAGAAATGGGATTCTCATCAGGGAGCCCTTATTTCTGTGACCTTGTATTGAAAGTTGACTAGGGATGGATTTTTGACTTTGTGTTACACAGGGTGCTCCAACTGGAATCAGAAATGTCCTCCTGTTGGAGCTGATACATTGTTTCATAGTTAGCTAATAAGGATGAGTGACCTTGGCACTAACTGTAATGTGCTGTTAGATGACTCCCTCTCACCTTCTGATTTTAATTATCTTAATTAAGCTTTTAATTATTTTACTGTATAAATATCTGAATATACTAATATATTAGGATTTAGGTCTGCAAAAGCATCCTAAAGGATTATTGTAGAAACAAAACCTAATGGTAGTCTTAAAAATATACATTTGCTCTCCATCTTTAGAAAATGAACATACCATGCTCTTGGGTGATAATGTCTATATTTGTAAGTATGAGTATAATACTTGTCATTGGTAAATATTCCACTTTTGAAAATAAAGACCCATTCCTCAAAGATTCATTGTTCTGAGATTTTACTTTGTCAAAATATTAGCCATATTAACCTCCAAACTATTTTTAAGTTTAAAAAGTCTTCATGAGCCAATGAATTACTAATTGTTAGGATGACACACAAGGATAAATTTTAGCCTCATTTCAAATAAAGTACCAACACTGACCATCTTTGTTCTGTCAGCCTGCACACTGTGCCTAGCAGGAAGAAGCTGGCAGGGAAGTGAGGCACCTGTCCTCTGACCTTGGAATGTGTCCTAATGCAAGCATTGTTTCCAATTTTCTTAAAATATAATTGCTTCTTTTGTGTCATGTAGAAAAAGAAGTGTCCACCTTTTAACAGATAGCTTTGATAGTGAAGTATCATCTATATATCTACTTGCAGAAATCCTGAAAGTGCAAGAAAATGAGTTTGTTAGAGTAATTAGGGTAAAACTTCCAAGGAATATTTGGTTAATATATATCCCTAAATAAATTGAAAAGTCAGAGCAGTGAATAGTTAAAGAGGCTGGGAAGGCAGGAGTGTGACCTTTCTAGCTGGTTGGCAGAGGGATATGGGATGGCCCAACTTTTAAAGCTCCCTAGTGGTGGAGAAGGACCTATACAAATGGATCACTGATTGTATCAAAATGAGTGTCTTAAAATACTCATTTTATGTTTAACATCTTTGAGATACTTCATTAAATGCAGAGAAGGACTGATAATCTTACAGTGAACTTTGTAATGTTCTGATTTATTTGAATATAGTTAACCCAGGATCTGATATTCTTCTAAAGTCTTCTATTAGCTTCTTTTTATTTTTTTATTTAAATAATTTATTTTGATGGCACCTTTTCCACTCAAATAACTATTTAATTTTATATACAGTTTTGCTTTAAAAAATCTAGCAGCTACTAGCAAAATGTATTTTCAAAGAAAAATGAGAAAGGAAAAGGTGTTTCAAAAACTGCCTCAATATTTTACAGAATTTTCATCCAGAATTCGTTGGTTTTAGGTACTTGCTTTTTTTCCTTGTCACTCACTGGAGATTGATAAGAACAAATAGAAACCAAAAAGGGCGTATCAAACCCCATTGCAATAATTCTGTCTTCTACTGAGGAAACAAATTTTCAAGATTATTAAGAAATGGTTAAGTATTTTTAAATATTATATTATTTAGTTGTTCTTTGATAATTTCATTATTGTTAACAACATTTCTTGATTATATCCACCTCCAACTCCATGCTTTTCCCTTTCCCTAGTTACCCAAAATATCTCCCCTTCTATCTTTAGGTCTTTTTATTTTCTTTTCTGTAACTCCGAGTCCAGTAAGTTCTGTCTGTTGGCATGTTGACTGAGCTCATTGGCTTGAATTTGTGCAGGAAACCATAGCTGCAGTGAGCCATTCACGTCCAGAAGATAACATTTCAAAGCACTCCTTTCCATCTTCTGGCTTTTACATTCTTTCTGCCCCTTCTTCTATGATGCTCCCATAGCCTTGGGTGTGAGGAGTTGATATAGATGCCCCATTTAGGGCTCAGCATAGTCATTTATTATCAACACTTTCAACTAATTATGCATGAGCCCTTGCATTAAGTGCTGACCATTGCAGAAGGAAGCTTCTTTGGTCACAGTTGAGGGCAGCATTGATCTATGTGCATAAAAACCAATTTGACATGTTCATTTAACAAGGCAATGGTGTTTTCAGGACAGTTCCTGCTTTATTTTTCCATGTTCTGAAAACAAAGTATGCTGTGTTATTACAAACTGTACTGGGTCTTGCTGTCTTCCTCTGGTGGGCAACCAAGAGCAATGGCAATAGCCTGTGTTATTTTGGGGGTCACTGGGGCATTCTAGACCAACAACTCATAGAGAGATATCTCATGTCCATCACTAAGATTTCCAGGTAGTAACCCACATTTTTTGGGGGGAAGCATTGTCCATTCATGCAGGGTACCTACTCAGATTATTTTACCTTCAGACTCACGTTATGCTGCCATCTAGTCCCTTTGAGATGCTTTGCAAATTCTTTTCTACGCTGCCATAGTTAGTCAAAAACACTTTACAGGTGCCATGATGAACAAACGAAGAATGTGTTTAGAATGTAACCACACTATGTCACTGTTTTCTGTATGTTCAGTAGTAAATGACAGTACTCCTTATCTATCCCTATTTCTGGGAATATTTTGAAAACACAGCTTGCTAAGTGAAAGAACTTCATTTATAGCCAGAGGGAAGTGTTTTTTCCTTCCCAGGTATATTAAGATCTAATAGAGAACAATCACATGTTTTTAAGGTACACTAGGTTTACATATTTGTTATGAATGATTAATGGAAAGTAATACACATTTATTATTTTATACAGTCCCCCCTCTGTGTGTGTGTATGTGTGTGTGTTTGTGTGTGTGTGTGTGTATGTGTGTGTGTGTGTGTGTGTGAAGGACATTTCATTTAGCTTATATTCTGCTAGAAAACTTGAAGTTCATAAATCATTCTTGTTATTATTATAAATGGTATATATAATATTATTATTACCATGTTATGCATTAGTCCTACAGAACTTATTTTATATTTGAAATTTTGTATTAGCAGCATTTCCTGATTTCCCTAACCCATATCCTGTAGCAACCACCTTCCTACTCCCTGATATTCTGAGTTCAAAATTTGGAATTGTTCATCTATGTGTTATCATATATTGTTTGTTCTTCTGTGTCTGATTAGTTTCAGTGAGCATAATGTCCTCAAATTCAACCCATTAGTGTTTCTAATGGCAAGGTTTTCTCTTTTTGTGGCAAAATAATCCTCTGTGCAGATATGAACCAATTGACATGACTCAGCAGTCCTGTTTCCAAGTATCTATCAGGTGGAACTGAAGTCAGTGTCTTAGAGATACATGCACACTTGCAGGTTTATCACAGGATTGCTTATAATATTGTTGAACTCACTCCAGAACAGTGCTATCCTTGATATTTATTGATGAACACAGGTTTTCCAGAGACAGGGCCATGAGAATAATTATCCCTGTGCCTACCACAGGAAGAAGAACTAAACACTTGTGTTTGAATTATCCAATAATTTCTTCTTATTTTAAAAAATAATAATAACAAAACACCTTGGGTGTTTAAAAGTTACCTGCCTTCTTCACGTTATTTTCTGAGATCAGAACTTGTGTTGTTTTATTTTTTGTGGAAGGTTTTATAGCACTAAGCAGTGCCTGGCATAGAGTAGACATTCAAAAAAAAATTTTGGCTATCTCTTTAATATGTATTTTCTTAAAAATATTTCTAAAGAACCAGTTGTCACCTAACTTATTCTCAGTCATGCTGACTCATACAAAAACAATCTAAGTGAGTGACTTGCATAAAACTTCCAGCTGTGATTCCATTGCTTTGCTCATTAATGTGGAAGTGAGATGATGAATGAAAAGAAGATTCTCATTGATTTTCTTGGACAGCATAATAAATGTATATTTTGTATCACTTACAAATGAGACCCAAGTCTGTGGCCTCCTGTAACATGGTCTAAGTATTTGAATATTGATTCACTGGACCTCCAGTTTCCTCCTCAGTAATGATTTTAACCTCCATGATTCAGAGGGAGGAATACATAAATGACATATCCATTCAATGGTTAGGTCTTTTACAAGTGGAGTAAGCAAGACTTGCTGATGCTGACTGAAGCAACTGTCTTGTCCCCTGATTCTGCTGCTGAGATTATTTCTCTCATTGTCTTTGCTTGCCAAACATGGGAATTTATTGATGGACATAAAATAATGTAGTGCCTTTAAAAATCCAACCACTATAAAAGCCTCATGACCTCTTGCTACAGAGAATTGCATATACCCAGCTAATGAACTACTACCTATTATTAGATTGAAATTTCTTGCCTACTGATTCACTGAGCATTTCTCTGATTTGATGATGTGGAAGAGGTGAAAGGGCAAAGCTCATTTGTTCTCACTATGTTCTATATTCTTTCAATTGCTTAAGAGGCTTCTGTCCTTTTCTAATTTTCATGCTTAAAATCTTGAGTCTTTTCATTTTTAAATGGGAGAAATAGTTTTTGTGGTTTTAAAAAGGAAAAAATATAATAATAAAAACTCATTTCCACATTTATTTCTGGAACAAAATTAGCACAAAACAATGACATACTAACTCATATTTATATCTGGGAGGCTTGAGCCATCATTGTGGCTGAATAGCAGGCCCTTTGGCTGGTTTGGACTTCTGTCTTGGATAAAATATTTTCTTTCTTCTGGAAGGTTGTCAAGTATCATTAGGGGTCTTTCAGCAATGTTTTATTGCTCATTCTGATGCTTATATTTCCCTAGTAAAATTCTGGCTGCCTATAAAATGACTATGGATGCCCTTGGCCCCCACTGTGTTTGTAAGAAAGAGATGACCTAAGACCAGTTGGTAATATAATGAAATTTTAAGTACAGCATCTTCAGTCTCAGGTGAAGGTGAAGCCAGTAGAATAAAGACTAGTTATTTGTCACTTTTCTAGAATAACGAGTCAAGAATTGTAAGCCATTTCTTCACCGAATTCTATTATTATTTTTAACATTACGTTTACAAGAAGAGTCCTGTCATTACCTTGGCTGAATTCTCTGTGAAAGCATTAGAGTCTGGGGTACAGACTCTAGGTTACTTGTTCTATCTCTTTAGTTATCTCTAAGAAGTGCTAGGCTTTCCAGAGATAGTGTTTTGAATTCCAAAGAGCCTCAATCCAGTGGAAATCATGTCAGTAAGAAAAAATAACAGTTCTGCTTATTGAGTTCATATTTTTGTATATTAAAAACAGACCTTTTTATCCACACACCACTGGCCATAATCTTGAACTATGTTTATAGATATGACACTGTGATGCTTGTAGGAAGAAGGGCCCTGCTTTGGAGAAACTACCAGTTAAGAATGTTCAGTAAGTGCAGCAGAGAGAAAAAAGAAAGAGAGAACATGTGTGTGTGTGTGTGTGTGTGTGTGTGTGTGTGTGTGTGTGTGTGTATGTATGACAGACACTGAGATACCGAGAGAGACAAGAGACAGAGAGACAGAAAGAAAATGAGACACAGATAAAAGACATAGATGCTCTTCTTCATAAAAACTAATTCAATCCAGAGTTGAAATAAGAATCTCAAGAAATACCTTCACTCATATTCATTGAAGATGAATTCAAAATGACTAAGAACATATGGAAACAACACATATTTCTACTACATAACATCTGTTTATCATCTACCTACCTACATTTATAATCTGTATGACTATCTATCATCTATCTATATCATCTATTTATCTATCCATCTATCATCTGTCTATGTACCCATCCATCTATCATATATGTATATATCATCTATCTATCAATCATCTATCATCTATCTATCTATCTATCTATCTATCTATCTATCATCTATCATTTGATCATTGATTTATCTATTTTTCTAGTCTATAATCCATCTACAAACTATCTATCATCTATCTTATATATTTATCTTTCTTTAATTTACCCACCTGTATATGTCATATATCTATCACATCTATCTGTAATCTATCTTATCTATTTGCTTATCTAGTTTTTTCTATTTTTTAATTATTTATTTGGGAGTTTCATGTTTCAAACATATTTTGATCATATTTATCCCTACTCTTCTTAGAGCCACCTCACTTCCCTATCCCTCCAAGAATGTGTCCTGCTTTTTCTTTAAAACACTTGAAGAGCAATTTGTACTGCCCAAATATTCTTATATGCATGGTCTCTCATTGGAGCATTGTCAATTTATCAAGAGTAGCACTTTTAGAGAAAACTGTCTTTCTCCCAGCAGAGAGCATGAAGGTTGAGCTATGCATTGGTCTATGGGTATAATGATAAGTCATTAGGAATCAAGTTAATACTACATATTTTTAGCAGCAAGATCGTAGTAAGTTCTCCTAGGGTCTATATCCTATTTAACCAAAAGTTCTTAGATGGATATTGGTTTGAGGTACAGGTTTCATCTTGCCTACTGGGATTTAAATCTATTCATAATGTTGTTGGAAACTCCCATTATTCTCTAGTCACTAGTGTACCATTGACTATGTCTTGCTGAGTCAAACATTGGTGTAGTTTCTAGGCTTCAGAGCCAGGTATTGTTGATGATTACTTTTCTCCTGTGTTAGCTTGCAGAGAACCTTCCAGCAATTTGAAATCTAGAAAGCAAAGAAGCTTCAGGATCTGTATCAACTTGATTTAAACAGGTTTTCTGACTCAAGTATGGGGAATTTTCAGCAATAGAGTCTTACTGTCAATTTTAGAGGATAATCAAGAGCAATATCAACATCTTGTAATGTTTAAAGATTCAATGATATCTTATTGGTCAAAAAATAAAAAAGGTAACTCATTCCTAATAATAGGCTTTCTGCTTGCCTCTAGTGTCTATTAAGGACATTGCTGTCCTGTTATTGAATAACTACATCTTAACTCTTTTTATGTGTATATGTGGAAGATTCTACCGTAGCATGTCTCCATGTCTATTTGAAAGGTCTCTAGTGTTGTTTATTTCTCTTCATGTTTTCTCTTATAACCTACCTTCTGCTCCACCACCCCAGTTTAACCATAATAATTTCATTTTTCTATGTTACTATCATCTATTTTTTAAATCAACACATTCATTGCTATTTTGAGCCAAGGCCCTAACAGTTAATTCATCAAGATATTTAAGGGAAGCTCTTCCTGCAAAAGGTACATTGCATATTGTGGAATATAATTCAAAATCAAGAATAATTGAAGTGCTTCAGTATATGAAAATATAGATAAACCTTTGGGATGCTATGGTATATGATGTTAGCCAGTAATAGAAAGATATTCACAGAGAGAAATACTATGATTCTGATAAAGGATATCTAAAGAAGTCAAATTCAAATAATCAGATCATGGTATAGTGGTTTCCAGGGACTAGGAAGAGGAGACATGTGAGCTACTAACCAGTAGGCATAGAGTTTCAGTTCAGAAATAACTACAGAAATTTATTCTATGTCACTGAACCTATAGTCAGTTATCACTTATTCAGAAAGTAGAGTTCCTATTTAATGTTCTTTCCACAAACCTTAAAGAAAAATCCCAGACTTTCACCATCAACAGGCTTGTATTAATAGATTATGACCTATGCATAACTAGCCTGAACAAATGGATAAAAAGTCCAGCTGAGAATCTAAGATAGGACCAGGGGTTTAGATTTGGCTCTGAACTGTTAAGATCACATTTAGCTAATGGACATTTCCCAGGTAACTTTGTGGTTGTATTAAAACTTCTCCTACCTGAAATTATAATGAATGTGTTTCTGAACTTGACCAAATCTTAAGACAAAAAGCAAGGTGCTGTTCCAACAAAAACCTAGGTGTTTTCTCTTTGCTTTGCAACTGTAAGATACAAATGAAGCAAGCTGGAAAGGTAATGGACCAAGTTACACAAAATGTTTTCAAAACACTCTCCTCTCCTGTACCTTAGAAGATATTTTGTGCCTCCTCAACTCTAGAGAAAGAAGTAGTGTACACTTGTAACTGATAGTTGAATTGACAAGTTATTAGAAGGAGATAAGATCAGGGAAGAATTTTCTAGTTTTCAAATAGACATAAAAATATGAGGATATCTAGAGATACAGGGCCTTGAAAACTTGGAAAAGCCAAAAGATTTCAATAAAAGGATTTAGATGGCAAAGAATTTGTGAAAATTCCTAACTGGACCAAGTGATTAAGAGAGAAGATGGACTTGGAGATGCAGTTGTCCCTCTCAAAGACTTTCACATGTTTCCATGGTAGACACCAGAACACTTGGAACTATACTTAGAAAGAATTTTGTTGGTCCTTACAAGCATGCAAAATTGGTAGGAAGCAGATGAGATAGATGTCTGCTAAGTTATTGAGAAAATTATACTGACAAGGAACTCCTTGCCTATGCTTATGAGGACTCTATTAGATCTTCAACCTTCTGGGGACAACCCCTAAAAGCTGGGGTTGGCTTTATGCATGACAGGTTTCTCATTATAGATGGAGATGTGGCCAAGGAAAAGAATCACATCTCCCGAGGCAGAACATTCTACCTAGTATAGTATGTCTTGGCATTGATGAGGAAATATCCTGTTCTTTGCTTGGAATGTAGGTTGGGTATGGAAATTTCACAAAATCTGCAAGACAGATAAAAAATTGATGTGAGACTGTGACATTTTGTCACATTTCTCTTTTAGATTATTCTGTATTGGTTCTAGTTTTTAATCAATGAGACAATTATGTAGGGAGCCAAAACTTTCTGTTATTAGCCCAATCTTGCCAAGTTGAAAGATGCCTATAAATCACGTGGAGGCAAATACACTGAATTGATGTAACACAGAGTGTAGTAACTGGACTGCCTGTCTTCTTTGTGAGTGGTGTGTTTTATATATAAGAAATCCAAAGATTTCTTTCAACATGAATACAGCATAACAAGAATGGTGTAAAATATCACCTCCCCACCACAAAACACGCATACACATATACTCACAGACACTCGTGTATACACTCATAGGCATACACACATAGACAAACACACATACAGATATCTTCCAGACACAGACATATACACACCTCCTCACACATTTACAAAGACACACATATTCACACAGAGACACAGAAATACTGACACACAGATACATAAACACACACATATTCATAGACAGACAGATACAAATATACACATGCAGAAATTCATTCTTTTCATGAGCATGAAGTTGCAATGTCTAAGTTTCTTTATACTCGATTTTCTGGTCATAGACCTGTAGATGATAGAATGTGCTACTTCGAGCATATCTAATTACATCATCCTCTTTGAATAAAATATTCAAATTAAGCTAGAGGTTTACCACTTTCAGAATATTTAATTTCTTACTTTTTGCATGCATTTTGTAACTATAAAACCTAAATATTTTTGATGAGTAATGACACTTTTACTTCTGCCCCACTTAAAATGGAATATCGGAGCAGAATTAGAATATTTAAGCAATTGTTCCAAACATTGTAGAAACCGAAGATGATCTTGTAGAAACAGAACTGTTGGAGGAAAGACTATGTAAACCTTCAGTGGCCTGTTTTGGCACACAAAAAGCAATTTAACCCGCAAAAGAATGTTGCAAAAGAGTTTCATTAGAGAAGCTGGTTTCCCTGAAAATCAAGATTGCTTCAATATAAGCCACATATCATTGTAGTGCACAAAGTAGAGCCAGTACATTTCTGGAAGATGATGTTTAAAAATCTTTCTAGCTTGTTCTACGTGGAAGGTCAATTTCTATAGAGCTAAGTGTTATCAATAAAACTTTCAGTAGTGGGAGAAATATCCTGCACCTGATCTATATTAGCCTTTACTCACAGGAGGCTACTAAATAACAAAGGCACGGCTAGGGCTGCTGATAAACCCACCTTCTTATTTTATTTATCTTTCATTAGTTTAGCCAGAATAGTCTCATGTCACAAGCAGATCAAGCAGGTACTGAATAGGAGGGAATGTTGTAGAGCTCTCTGACCCCTTATACCGGAGTCCTAAATCCTGGTAAAATTGTAACACTCCTTATTGAAACTAATTTCTTAATGAAAATGCACATGTAACACCAAGACAATGTGAACCATATTCCTACAAACACCTTTAAGATTAGGAAAATAAAGAATTTGGGAAAAAAGTAGGAATGGTAGAGCATCCCTTTAACCCCAGCACCCAGGAAGCAAAGGCAGGCAGATCTTTATGAGTTTGAGCTAGCCTGTTCTACATAGTGAGTTTCAGGACAGTCGGCTATGTAGAGAGAACCTTGTTTTCAAATAACAAAAAATAAATAAATAAATAATAAGATAAGAAGAAGGAATTAAGAAAGTATTATAAATGATGTTTTTTGATAAAGTTTACAAACTCTACCCCCAGTTTGTAGACGAACAAAATCTATTTCTACAATTTTACAATAATAATTAAAACATGAATAATTCACCATGCTAAGAACAGTTTTGCCTTGGGAAAGGAATGTAGCATGACTCAAGTAAGCAAGCATATATAGATTGAACTGTTTGGTTATCTACTAACCCAGTTATCTTGTATAGTGGTATACATCTTTCCCTCTAAGAGTGCCTGAATAGCTGCTCTCTCAGGAGGATTATGCATTTCGGAAACTTTGGCTGTGAAAGAACTGCTGGTCATTTCGATTGACACCTACATTTGGTTGCTTTTATTCCATGAGGGGGCAATGGGATATATTATGTTAGAACCAGCCAGAGTAGGGAGTTTGGTCAATGTGGCCTGCTGACGCTAAACTATTTTATAGGCCTGAGACCTTGTCAGTCTTTTGATAGGCAAAGCAACTGCCCAGTTCATATTTGAAGCTCTATAATGTGTTTTATTTTTTTCATTACAAGTTACAAAACAAAATAAGAATAAACATATTCACATGGAATACAAGAAAATCACACAGGAAGAGTTGGTTGGAGTCAATGCTACTTCCAGTTTTGACCTAACATTTTCCTTCAAATAAGTCTTCATGAGCTGGAGCCCAGCAGATGAAAAATCAGGAAGAAAGCATTGTTTTTCCCAATTGTTATTTTTCCTTATGCTTGAAAAAATGTCTAGCAGGTTGTTTTTGTTAATAAGGAAAGCACATTTACAGCCTGCTGTAAGGGGTATTTCTGTATTCAGCTTGGCTATCCTGCTTGTGTACATACATTGATTAGTTAGGGATATATCTTGAACGAATATTCTTTTGGCAAGATATACCTCTATAGGCTTTTAATATTCCATTGAAAGAAATAGACATTCATTTTGGGCAAACATAACCAGGAAAATTAGTGTCCAATTTGCATTAAAGTGTTAAGCTTTTAAGAGAACAATTTTCACAAAGAGGTGAAGGGAAAATTCAAGTATTACGCAGAGTAACCTTGAACTATAAATTAAAACATCAAATTCATTGTTTTTAATGGTTCCTCTCTTAAACAATGAAACAGAGACTAACAGTACTTTAGTGCCCACAGCCAAACACTTGACAGGGACATTTGTAAAACCAGTTACATGACTCAAGCAGCAAAGTCCTTATGTTCAACATTCATGATGGAAACTGAAGACAGTTCTGGTTGAGTCTTAATCAAGTATCTCTCTTCAGATAAATCATGATTTATATTGTTCCCCATCTAAGGGTTCCAGAACAGTTTAAACTGAAGCAATCAATAATACTACATATCAGTAGTACATATCAGTTGTATGGAGTTTTGTGAAGGCTACTTTCCCCCTTAACAATGGGAAGCTTTCTGGAGCCTTTCACCTCCTATCACTTCTATCTCTGTGAACACGGATGCATATTATTTTATCACTATTAGCTTTGTCACTTTTAACTTTGTTTCTATTAACTTATCACTATTAAATTTGGTCCCCTTGGTGGGATATTTGTTTTACATTAAACACAAAGAGTAAAACTAAACACACAGAGAGAAGAGAGAGAGAAAAAAAATTCTGCAACTAAGCCTTATTATTTCAGTCTTACTGATCAAAGTCCTATTTTATTAAACATTTAAGTCTATCAGTTGCTTATCACGTGATCTCATTGGACTCATAGCAAGGGTACAAGATGATAATGTTTTCCGAATTTCTCTAGTTTAAAGAGTTTCCAGAGTTAGACAGCTCCTAGTGGACCAATGTATATTGGCAGACCTCAGGAGGACTCTCAGAATATTTCTAGCAAGGAAGACAAAGAGAGAAAGTATGATATTACAAGTCACTAAAAAGATGTGTCTGAATGGCCATATCTGGGAGCATCTCCAGGAAGATGAGTTTACAGAATCCCTCCAAAAATCACGGTTGGAGCTCAGAGCTAGAATGGTTGAGCTGTGTTCCAAGCTGCAAAATTGTCACATATATTTTCCTGCGGCATTATAGGAATGGGTTTGGCAGACAATCTAAGGACTTCAGTGAATGCCAGCAGCTCACATTCCCACAGAGCTATACCTCCAAGTGCCAAGAGAAAATCCATTCATCCAGCAAGGCTGTATCTGTTTATAAATTAATTTACTTGAATAAATTCCCATTCCCCAGAAAACAAATTCAAAGAGGACAAATACCCTGCTGATAATCCAAGTAAAGTGTGTTTTACAGATGGGAGATTAATACAGCCAAATGTTTGATGGCACATTTTTTAAAAAAAAAAAAGTATTCTTTCCATAGATAAAAGCAACTGTGAAGAAGGAAAGCAAACAGCAGACAGTTATTCTGGTGCAGAAAAATATTTTAGACAAATATGATGGTACATGGTAACTCTTGATTTGGGGTGTTAGCCTAGGTGAATGTCCTATATGGATAATGTAAAGGAGTATGTGACTTCCAGTCTCCCCATTTCAAAGGCATGTATGCTTTTATTTAACAGAAGTAAATTTGTATTAATAATCTATCTCTCTTTTCATGAAAGCACTATTTTCAGCTTCCTTTCAGTGATTGTATATGACTAGTTGTTCTAATATGAACTATTTTCTCCAATCCCTAGATGACACCACTCTGTTGAAGAGCTAAAAGAGGGAACTGAACAAGCAGTTGAGAAGTCTGGTGGTATAGCCTAGGGAACTACAGCAGCTAGGACACAACCTAGGGTAGGGAATTAAGGACTCCAAGTAGCAAGGCACAAAGTGAGGAAGGTACAAGAGAAATGAGATACGGAGAAGAAATGGAGTAGTGTTACTGAACGTGCCTGAATGCCACCTCTGCCTCACCTTAAAAAAAAGTGTTGATACTCAAGGAGATACTCAAGCAGCTGTGTAAAGAGAATAATTCCATGAAATTCAAAAGATGGGAACAAGATATTGTGGGGTACACAGCATGTTCTTTTGATAAAAGACATTCTTCTAAACTACCTGGAGGCACAGCTAGCTTGAAGAAATCATAGTTCACATGGTTCAGTAAATTCATGTTTTTAGAATAAGATTAAAACAGAGCATTATATGACTTTCAAGGTCAGACAGCTACCAGAACTAGCATGTAACTGGTAATTAGCATATCAATACACATTTAAAGAAAGCACCCTTCTAGATCAGGCCTTGTAATTTTTTCTGCTTCTGGTAATGTTCCTCCTATTCCCATGTCTTCATAAACCAGTGCTTGTCAGGGAGCCGGATAGTCTAATCTCATTGTTTCTGGTTTTCTTTTTAAGGAACTCTAGGTCCTGGGGTCGTTTCTGGTATCTAGCACTTCCAAAACCTGTGCACCAACTATCCCATCACTTTCCAACTTCTGATGCTCTATCATGTCACATTCTGAATATGTCCAGCATCCTCGCTGTGACTGTTTCCCTTACCCTTTCATTTTGATGAAAATGTCACTGTTTTGGGGTACCTTACCATGAGGTGTCCTCTAAAGGAGCTTTTCTTTTTAGATATCTTGTAGCACTCTATCTGAAGGCAAGGTGCATGTTATTTGGTTTCCCATACTGTGTATTATCCATAAAGATGTCCAGATTTGATTGTTCTTTGTGTAATAGCACCTCTTGATAAAGTGACTCAATTCTATCATCGATTCATTGATTGAGTCTTATACATTTTCAAAATTCTTCCCTCACCTCATGTGTTCAGTATTTTTTCTTTAGCTAGCTTTAATTCTATGCTTAGTCATTGTAATTACTCTCTGTATTTAGACTCATCTCCCCTGTACTAGGCTTATATTATACTGTGCCTGTTTGTCAAATAACCTTGCTTAACCTATCTCTTCCCTAATTCTGGATTCTGTGACTGCATATAAGCATATCAAATGTAGCTGAAGAGTAATTTCCATGGAAAGTTCATAACCAAATTCATAACTACCTACTGTAATGGGCCCTGTACACTTTTTGCAGTCATGCTATATCATATATATCTTAGTTAGGCTCATGATTGCCTATAATGAAACACCGTGACCAAAATCATACTGGGGAGGAAAGGGTTTATTTGGCTTATGCTTCCATATCATAGTCCATCACTGAAAGAAGTCAGGACAGAAACTCAAGTCGGGGAGGAACCTGGAGTCAGGAGCTGATGCAGAGGATATGAAGCAGTGCTGCCTACTGGTTTGTTTATCATGGCTTGCTCAGCCTGCTTTTTTATAGAACCCAGGACAGTCAGCCAAAGGATGGTATAGGCAACAATGGGCTGGGACCTTTCCCATCACTAATTAGGGTTAAGGTTAGGGTTAGGGTTGCAATTCTAACATTAGCATATCAGTTTTATAAAACAACTCATATTAAATATAAAGACAAATAATTTATTCCAACACAATAGTGGGAGATATCAATCCCACTCTCAACAATATAGAAGCAATCCAGATAAAAAATAAACGTGGAACTGTAGTAGTTAGCCACTATGTGGACTCAGCAAGGAATAGATGGAGGCATTTTCATAGGTTGGAAACCCTGCCAGACCTCAGGAGAGGGAACCATTGTCATGATCAGTGCCACACTCAACAATGGAACCTTGAGTGTCCCAGCTCAGGTGTTTTTATTGATACAGACCTCCTCAGGTATTCTACTGATAGCACATGCAGATCATTAGTAATCAAACATCTCCCATAAATCCAACACCTGCAAACAAAGGCAGCCCCTCACTCAACTGTGCATAAAGCAATTATTTTAAAAACAACTAAAAATAAACTTCTACAACAAGGAACTATCTGAGTAAAATGACATAAGAAAGAAAATGATCTAACAGGGCCTTATAATAAGAGCATGCCATACTAAACTTCACAAAACACATTTTTTATAGCTGCTCACAGTTTTTCTAAATTGGTTCACATTATAGGTTGAAAACAAGTTTTAATAAATCCAGGAACACTGAAAATTTTTGTGGTCTATCTGAACACTGAAATAAACAAGAAACAAATTACAAGATGTATATATAAATTTAATATAAATATAAATGACAGAAATTATACAAACTCAGGTTGGTCAACACATCTTTGAGTGACATATGGGTCATTTAAAATTCAATAGGAAAAATTTTTTAAATCTGAGAATCAAATGAAAATAAAACATATAAAACCCTATGGTACACAAAGAAAATAATTTGAATAGGGAAATTAAATACAAGTGTCTCTACATTAAAACTTCAGAGAGATTTGAAACAAATAACTAAATAATGCATTTTAGTGCCTGCAAAAAACAAGAATCAACCAAATACCAAATTAGAACACAATAAGAAATAATAAAGATCATGGAAGAAAAAATAAAATTGAAATAAAAATATGAAGTATCAATAAAACAAATTTGGTTTATTGAAAAGATATAAAATCCTTGGCAAAGCTAATAAAATGAATGTGAAGACCTAAATTAATTGAATCAGACACATTACAGAGCCCATGGTGACAAAGGTACACAGTACAGCCACTAAAACACACATGATGATCAACAAAATAGGTTGGAGGACCCATTTATGCATCCACACAACTACAGCAAACTGATTTTTCCAAAAGATTTAAAAAGATATATGTTGAACAAAAAATAGCCTCTTCAAAAAAGGGTACTAGAGAAACTGGATATTTATATATAAAAGTTGACACTAGATGCTGTATCTTACCTTGCACAAAAATCAATTCTAAATGGATAAAAGACCTTAATGTAAGCTCTGAAAGTTAAATGGTTACAAGAAAAAGATCACAGACACAGAACAACAATAAAGATCAAGACATCAGCACAAGGACTTTCTGAAAATCTCTTTAAGCACTCACAAAATAATGACACCTGACAACTATAATTGCATGACAAGTTTTGGCAAAGACAGAGGAACAATTAAATGAGTGGAGAAATATCCTATGAATTTGAGAAAATATTATTACCTTTACACTGGACAGAGTTCAATATCTAGAATGAAGAGAGAACTCAAAAACAAAATGCTGAGAAATCAAACAACCCAATCAGTAAATGAGCTAAATAAATGAATATATAGTTCTCAAAAGAAAAGATACGAATGGCTACTAAGCATGTGAAAAATGTTTAATATCCTGTAGCAGTTAGTACTGTGCTTTTACCCTTAATTGAGGGAAAGAGAAGTGAAGAATAGAAAGAAAGAAAGAAAGAAATCATCACTGCCCTTGCAGGTAGCCTTGATAGAAAAAGAGAAAGGAAGAAATACAGCCCTTCTTGTCTGTCCAAAGCTTAGAGAACAGGAGCTGCTTGTGAGCTAGACTAGCATCTCAGCTCAAAATTCTCAAGCCCAAACTTTTGCAACCAATGTTCTTCAAAGCACTAACCAACAGACCAACAAACCAACCCACCAAAGACCAACCAACAATTAACCAAACAACCAACCAACCAACCAACTCTGGCTTTCAGGGCCTCTACTCTTATATACTCTAAGCAAAAGTTCCCAGAAGTCCACGTGGCATGCAATCATAAAAACAAACTGTATGTGGCAAAACAGCTGCACTTAGCCAAATATAGCCACCAGCAAGGAACAATTCAAATCAAACTCATTATCATCCATCACTCCTGGGATGGGAACAAAAAC
Source organism: Cricetomys ansorgei (assembly GCA_026225945.1). Lineage (NCBI taxonomy): Eukaryota > Metazoa > Chordata > Mammalia > Rodentia > Nesomyidae > Cricetomys > Cricetomys ansorgei. Next base: position 68,888 of record JAMJFZ010003434.1, read on the forward strand.
ATACTCCAAATGTTGTTTTGTATTTTTAAAGAAACCAAAATAATAAAACCTGTCAAACCATCCTGTTACAACATCCTAAGAAAATGCAAATTGAAACTTCACTGAGATTTCTTCTCACCCTAGTCATAGTAACAATCCTTTAGAAAACAAGTAACAGCCAGGTGGTGGTGCCACACTGCTTTAATCCCAGCACTTGGGAGGCAGAGGCAGGCAGATCTCTGTGAGTTTGAGGTGAGTTCTGGGACAGCCAGAGTTACAACAGAGAAACCCTGTCTAGAAAAAACATTAAAAAGAAAGAAAGAAAGAGAGAGAGAGAGAGAGAGAGAGAGAGAGAGAGAGAGAGAGAGAAAGAGAATAAAGAAAGAAAGAAAGAAAGAAAGAAAGAAAAAGAAAGAAAGAAAGAAAGAAAGAAAGAAAGAAAGAAAGAAAGAAGAAGGAAGGAAAAAGAGAGAGGGAGGGAGGGAAGGAAGGAAGGAAGGAAAGAAGGAAGAAAAAAAAAGAAAACAAGTAGCAACAAGTACTGGTGACAATGAGGAAAAAGGAAATCCTCATACAATACTCATAGGATTTAACAAGTTAATTCTATAGAACAATAAAAAAAATCAGTATGTATTTTCTGCAAAAACTCAAAAGTAGATTACCCAGATGATCCAGTTCTACCTTGGTTAGGTATTGAATTTACCTAAAGGATTCTTTTAATTAATACATCACAGAGATATTTACAGACCGATGTTTACAGAGGCAATAGTTATACAGCTAAGTGATGAGATCAGCCTAGATATTTATAAACAGAGAGATAGATATAAGCATATATATATATATATATATGTGTGTGTGTGTGTGTGTGTGTGTACATATATATGTGTATATATGTGTGTATGTGTGTGTTGAAGAAAAATTATGTCATTTACTGGAAAATGCATGCAAGTATTTTAGTGAATTTACCATATTTTTCCATATTAAGTGAAATAAGGCAGACTCAGAAAGACAAATATCACACATTTCTCTGTTTTGAGGATTCTAGAATTTTATATAGAAACATAGTATATGTATATATGACGTGAAAGTAGAAATGAACCTGCCAGGGAAATGAAGGTGTCTAAGGTTGAGGGGATAGAGGAAGGGTATGTGGAAATAAGAAAGACTATGATAAAAGTATATTATATACTTGTAAGAAAATGTGCTTGTTAAACCTAATACTATGTACAATAGAAATAAGAAAACAAAATTAAATTAAGAATCATCCATCCAAGATGATTAAAGGAAAGGTTGCCAAGGAGATGAAGCTGCCCCTCCCACCTGCTATGGTAAGGAAGCAGATAGTCAAAGGCCTATGCTTTGAGCAAAAGTCTATGTACTTTAGAATTGGGTAGGATAGCCCAGAAGTATCTGGTTCATGTTGTCAAATGACTCTGCTTCCTCCCACTATAGAGGATTATTTGTTCTCTTTCAGGAGGCCAAGCACAATTTCAGTGATTAACCAAGTATCTCTGGTATTGGACTATCAAAGAGATACTAAAATTCTGAGCCTAGTGCACAAACATAGGCACGAGAAAAAGCAGGAGAAGAAATAGGGACAGTTGACATAGGCATAGAAGAAAGTATGCAGCAATGGATAAGTTCCCACTAAGAGACCACCTGTCATTGAGCAGGGACAAACATTGTCACCATATTGAAGGAGGAGGAGCAGCCTTGGTTAATGGTGATTGTATCTGGTGTGGATTCCTGACATATAATATGGGGGTTATCCTACTTAAATTAAGGGGAAGGCTGATTGAGGTCATCTAGTCTACAGAAAGACATGAGCTACTCTTTCTTTTGCACAGGCAGATTCTTCAGGCAAAGGTGCTTTGACTAAACCAATGAAAACTGCCATAACCAATTACAATGACAATAATGATGAGACTCAATGGAACTGGGTAGCTATAGGAACAAAATTTGTGTCCCACAATGCAAAACTCAAAATATAAAGATAAAAGATAAAACTTGCCACTAAAATTAATTAAAAACATGCTCTTTAAGTTTTCTGCACAAAGATGAGATTAAAAGATATACCTTCCCACTCCCTCCCATAAAAGGGGTACAATGTCCCTTGATACCACTTTCCTTCCAGCTATTTTGTCCATTTCACTCTTTCCTTTTATAGAAAAGTTCAGTGAGTGGGATTTCTGTGCTTGCTGACTCCAATTTCTCTCTTCTCCTTCTTTCCTGAAACCATTCCAATCAGGACAGCGTTCTCCACTCCTATCAAGGGTCAATGCCTGATGATCATTATTGAATGGTTTTCAGTGTGCTAAATCTAATGGCTGAATCTGAGTCTCCTCTACCTTGACCTCTGAGGAGCATTTAACACAATGCACTGCTGTCCTGGAAATGCTTCCATCATTTGGTTTCCCAGAAACCATTGTTTCTTGCTTTTTCTCATATTCCTCAGCTCCTCCTTCAGTACTCCATTTAATTTTCTCTTTGTCTTTTTGTTCTCTAATCACATAGTTCCCCCAAATATAGTGCTTGGACATCTTCCTATTTTCATTAACTAAAATGTCATGTCTTTGATCTCCACATCCACTTGGATATATGACAGACATCTCAAATTTGTCTAAGCCGATCCCCTTTCCCTTACCCTAACCTGCCCTTTCCACAGTCTCAGTTAATGACTACTTCATTTCTCCTCTTACTCAAGCAAAATATCTTGAAATTATCTTTCTTTTCCCTTTTTCTCTCATGGCCATTATTGAATCTATCAGAAAATTCCATTGGCTCTGACTTTAAAGTTCAAAAGTAGGCAGAATGGCCCTGTTGATCCAGTATAAAGCCCATCATGTCCTTCCCTTGTAATTCCTTTAATGGCTCCTCTCGAACACAAGATGCCAATCAAAGTTTTCAGAGGCTAGGGCTTTATTCAAGATACTACCCCTCCATCTTGATCTGAAAAAGTCCACTTTCTCCCCTCTTGTTCATTCATCTGCACCTGTAATAGCCTCCTTGTGCTCCTTTCTATTGATCAATAACTTGATAATGGCACAAATTTTAGAGTTTTCAATATCAGATCAGTTAGAAGGAGCTTAAGCTGACTTCACTTTCTCAAAAGTAAAGCATTCCCTCCACATAATTCTCTTATTAGGTAATAAGACTCTGAGATACATTTTTCCGTTTACTAGTCTTACATGAGAAACTTTATCCATGCCATTTTCAGTATGAATTTTACTTATAGATGGCAAAAATACAGCTTTATGGTTCAAAGAGAAACACTTACCTTGGCTCATTAAAAATGTATAGACCTCCTTGAACATCAAAAAACACTTAGGATACTGTAGCTGGGTGGGCTAAGTGTAAATGAAATAGAGGCACATTGGAAACATACCTACATTCAAAATTAAAAAGAAAAAAAAGACTCCTGGCAAATTAAATCTTAGTCTTAGAAAAGCTCAACCCTTCAAGATTATTCATAGCATTTTGTTAAAGGCAGTGAAGACTTCTTTTCTCCTAGGAATTGTTCCATGAACAAGTCTCAATGTAGAAAGAACATACAATCTTTTCAATGACATGGTTTGAAATTGAAGCTTCATGCCCTGTTTCCTTTTGCATGTGCCCATGTGTCCTTTCTGTGATCTATTAAAGGTTGGTGAGGGAAGAAGCAGCTGCATTGCATTGGGGTGTGAAATTATCCTTAAACATATCTAGTGAATAAGTTTATTTTTCATCAGCCTCAAAGTGCAAGGAAAGCACATCTGAGTAGAACTGGGCAAAATATATTTCTGTTTGTCACTGTTCAGACACAGTGAAAAATCAGATCAGCCAGGAAATTTTATATTTAAAATTGCTAACAAAGAATCAGAATATTAAGAAAGTTTAGAGTATATCTCCATTTCACCTTTTACACCACTTCCTAGACTTTCTGTGAAAAATTTGAGTAGAGTACTCTCAATTCATAAGGCTATCCATCACTGCAATTTTTTGCATAATTTAAAAACAGTGCCGTAGAATTTAACAAATGTTTATGAAGCTGCTATCAGCATAGCTTCACCATATTCTTCACCAAGAAGAGTTCAGTGGTTCACTGAGAAAAGAAGTCAGGGCATGCCCTAAAGTTCAGTATAAAAATTGTAACAGCAGATCGGTCTCTTGAATGAAAATTCACCTACAAAACACAAATACTACAGAGAACTGAGGTGATTCCTGTCAGAGCTGAGAAAGTCATTCTTCCTCTTTCCTTAGTGAGAGTTTCCTATTTAACAGAATTCTTTAAGCACAAGTGGAAGGAGGCCAAGACAGAAAGCACCTGAATGGGATTTAGCCTTAATCGCTTGGTTTTCTTTTCTCACCTATGATAATTATAACTGCCCCCAGTCTTCTTGAATCAAGAAGAGTTTAACCTGCCTTCATTCTTTCTTACATTTTTCTCTTGACACCTTCATTTAAATACAAGTAAATATATGTAGTAACCATACCAAATCTCTGCCATGACTCCTTGTATCTGGACCTCCTATCCCAACAGTCTGGAGTTAGGAGAGTGATCAATCTCATTCTGGAGGAAGCAGAGGCCATGCTTACATCAAGAAACTCTGTTAGGTAGTTCAAGAGGTGCTGAAACCAAGTGCAACTTCAAAGCTACAAGGCATTTCTGGCGCATAACCTATAGAAGTTCTTGAGACTATGTGGAGTGGCTTCAAACTTCTTTATGACTTTTTTCACATGACTATAAAAAGGTGCTAGAAAATTTGCAGTCTTCCTACACATCTGATGAATTTATGTATGATTGAATTTTAAGCATTAACTATGTTAAACCAGCAAGATGGCTAAGTGGGTAAGGTGATCCAAGTTCAATCCCTAGGAACTCATGGCAGAATGAGTGAGCCTACACTTGGATGTTGTCCTTTCATACCCATGTGAGTGTTGTGGCAAAAACACACAAACACACACATGGGCATGCGCAGGTATGCAGATTCTCTCCCTCCTCCCCTCTCATACTCTAATCAAAATATTTTAAAATTAATTAGAACTTATTTTTACACTGTGTATCACTTGGATGATGACATTAAGATAAAGAATCACTTAAGTTTCATGTATGAAAATATAGATCCCAAAGGCATTTTGACTGATTGGCTGATATTGACCTTCAAAGCTTAAAGGAGAAGGAGGGGGAACAGTAGAAATGTTTGAGAATGTTTGACTAGAAGGTACTTCAGTCAAAATTTTCACATTGACCTACGCTCCACTCTTCATACTTTTTCAGTTATTCTTTACAGAGTATTCAGAATTTTTCAACATTTTTACATTGTGTGTGTGTGTGTGTGTGTGTGTGTGTGTGTGTGTGTGTGTAAGTGTGTGCCACTTTATTTTTGGAGGTCAGAGAATTTTTTCTTCCACAGTGTGAGGTCTGGGGATCAGACCAGGACATCAGATTTGAGACAGGTATTGTTACTTGCAAAGTAATAGTGCCAATCCCAGAATTTTTAACAATAACTAACAAGAAAACTCCTCTGGTGATTTCAACTAACAAAGAAAATCCAAACACTTAGCTTTCTGTGTGATGATCAACATGATCATCTAAAAGATCATCTAAAAGTCCCTGCTTTTAGACTTCTGTTTGGCTGATGCTCCCATAAACCTCCATCAGAAAGCATCAGAAGGGCAGTGTCTGAGACAGAATTGTTTTTCTCTGATATTTACAGCAGTGGTCCCCAAGACATCAAGCACTCTAAACACAAACACCTCTGAGTAAATTGTCCTCAGCTCACTGAGATCCCTGAACTAATGATTTATAATAATAAGAACCTCACCATACAATTGAAAAATAGCTTTTCCCCCAATTAAATAATTATTTTATGTTTTTTGAATTGTAACTTATAAAATAGTATTGGTCTTTCATCTGTATATATGCATATCTTTCCCTATTATTCTTCATACTTTCCTTGCTTACCTTCCCCTTTCTTCCCTACTATGACCCCTCCTTCTCCTCTTCCTCTTCTTCATTTTCTTCTTTTATAAGCCTTGAATGTTAATACCAATCAATCATCCAAAATGCTTTGAAACCTATAATATTATTAAACAATGCTATTTAAATATTTAAAGCTTAGAGAAAACAACACAAGAAAATTAGGCTGATCCAATAAATAGATGGTGCAATATATGAAAGAAAGTTCAACTTGTGGCATGTATCAATGAATGGATAAACCTTTCCCAGTAGTTTTAAATAGAAAGTAGGAGGAAGGGTAGGTAGGTCTTCCCACATACTCTCAGTAGCATGACATGATGAAGCAATGTTATTCTCTAGCTACTGCAAGTATTGCTTTAATTCCTCAAAAATAGCACATTAGTCATATTGAGTTGAAATTGCTAATTTGAGTTTGTTTTTATACTTTCAGTTGAATTCAATTTGAATTCTAATTACATTAAGATATAATTTTATATTTTGTATAAAAGTATGCACTAATACATATATTATACTTTCATATTACTCATAAACTATGGATTATTTATAAATCACATATGTAAAAATTATTTAAACACAATCAGCTCCTAGTTTCATCCCCCATAAACTAGCATTTTTAACAGATTCATACATTACTCATGACAGAAATATGGCTTAATTCCATTTTGCCTCCCACAACATGCCTGTAAAATATTCTTTGAAATGAGTTGTATCTTCACTAATTATTAAATATGAATTATGAATTAAGTGTATGGCATATAAGTTATTTGACAAGAAGGACTTTCATGTGCCTCAAAGAGTTCAAACTACCATACTTCAGGTGACTTATGATAAGAATTTAGGAAGGAGAAAATACGTGGAATAAATCAGTGGTTCTCACACAGAACCCAGATGAGCCATCCCAGAAATAGAAAAGTTACCCAAGATCTACTAATCTAAGAGTTCTGAGGATAGGTCAGTATGCAATGTCCCAAGATGCAATTTGACACTAGGCATTCCCAAGACTTTATCTTGTTTAGATCATATAGCCAGGGAAAACTCATATAATATTAAGAATTTCATCATAAGTAGGGAAATATATTTTTCCAAAAGGATTATTGCCTGCATGTATATCTGTAGTGCCCACAGAGACCAGAAGAAGGTATGAGGGTTTCAGATTCCCTGGAGTTACAGATGGTTGTGAACTGTGCTATACGTGCTGGGACTTATGCTTGGGTCCTCTACAGAAGCAGAAAGCACTGTATCTCCCTAGCCCTAGATAACTGTATGTGTTTTAACTGTAAAGTAGTGACCTTTATAGCGCTTATCTTTCCAGATTCTTCTATCTCCATTCTTCTTTCTCTTTCTTCTCTTAATTCTCCTCCTCAGGCTTTGAATGTCACAGCCAGCAAAACAGACAAGATATTTTTGGGACCAAAAAAAAAAAAAAAAGGTATCAAAAATTTTGTGTTTACAACTTTCCAGCTCCAGATGTAAATGGCTAGTAAGCAGGAAAGAAAAACAGCCGCAGTACCACTTTCCCTCTGCACAAATCCTAAGGGGACAAACTCTCACAAAAAATTAAACAATATTTTAGATGAGGGTTTGGACATGTCTCGAGAGCAGTTGCACAATTTGGTAATCCTGTCCACCATGCTGACATCACATTTTACTGATTCTGGCCTCTGAAACCCTGTAATTCTCTGACAACCATCATCCTGGAAGCCGAAGAGCACCAAAGGGCATGGAGTTACATCAAATTTACAAACCCATCTGTCTTGCTAAGTGTATAAGAAAGGAGGAAATGTATTCCTCCAAGGAAGAACAGAAAATAGGGCCAATATATCTTAAAAACATTTAACATAATGCATTGTTTAGCCACAAACATTTCTTCATCAACAAGAACCAGTTCTTGTATTGTTTGAAATGATAGCAGAGATTCTCTTTTCTAAATCAAGACCCCATGTGACCTCACAAATTAGAAAAACAATGCTTTGTAGGCATCAGCCTGGCTCTCAGGCAGCAGGGGTCTAGCACCAAGAATTGCCTTAGTATCAGGTCTTCTGACAATTAACAGGTAGGAGAGAAAAGTGGTCTCAACACAGATAAGAGTAACAACAGCAGTTACAACACAGACAGGAGTCAAGAACCTCTACAAGGAGACTACTTGGCACAGGTAAGTCAGGAAAGAAGGGAGAGAGCAGAGGGAAAGGAAGGAAAGTCTGAACTAAAAGAAAAGGAGTCTTGCCTGTGAAGGACAAACTCTTACTGTGTAACTAGAAAACCTTTGCTTGGATGTAAACTGCTCCACTCTAATAAAGTAATAAAAAAGACCCATTGTCCTCCAGTTCTAAGGAGAATGCATGAATAACAATGCAAAAGAGTCATACTCCCTGAGGCAGCAGAATTTGGAAGAATCTGTGTTTACTTTCTTACTGAAATTGTTATCCATTTTGTTCTTGCTAAGTACACTCTTTCTCCTTTCCATAAACAGTTATCTAAAAACCATGAATTCCTTTCAGGATGCAAAGCCTCATATAAGTTCAGAAGCTCCCTTTAAAGTCAAATTGATAAGAGATTGATAAGATAATATTAACAATTACTGGCAATGTTCAGAGCAGGTAAGATACAGTTAAAGGTTAACATATGAGAAATAAAAACAAAATATCCAAATAGGTCTTAAAATGTAAAAATTCTCAGTACACCATTTTCTAAGGGGAAAATTGCCAGAAACTTCTGCTTTTTATGGCACACATTTAAATTCAAGGAAGAATGTAACATTTTTATTTTTCTTCTTTAGTATAACACATATCAATACCCTTCCTACCCTTCCTCTATTCTTCCCAGCTCCCCCATCCTCCCTCTCCTCCTATTATTATCCTCCCCCTCCCCACCCACTCATTTCTCCCTTCCCCCTCTTCATAGAAGAAAGCAGTCCTCCCAGGGTCATCACTCAAACAGGGTACAACAAATGGGACAAGGTCAGGCACCAGTCCCCACATAGAGGATGGACAAGGCAACCCAGCTGGAGGAAATGGGTCCCAAGTGTAATAAGTCTTTATATGCACAGAAAGTGATAGAAGGAGCTTAGACGCGTGCATGCTAATGCTGGTGGGTTTTAGTAAAAGTTTATTAGTTATGGGGCAGGGGAGGGTAAGGGACCCTGAGTCTGGTAGAACAGGACTCAGTAGGCAGAGAGAAAGAGGGCAGGGAGAGAAAGGGACACAGGCAGGGTAGGGGGAGAGAGAGACAGGGAGAGGGATACAGGACAGCAGGGTGAGAGACAAAGAAGAGGATAAGAGGAGGGAAGGGGAGAGAAAGGAGAGAGAGCATGGTGGGAGGGAGGCAAAAGAGTCAAAGAAAAGAGAGAGGCAAAGAGAGAGACAGAGGAAGAGGGACACAGAGAAGAGGAGAGAAAGAGTCAAAAGAGAGAGAAAGTCTGAAGCCCATGGGGGTATGGAATTGATGATGCAGTCCTGCTGATGAAGCAAGACAGGTACAGGACTGTGTGAGGGTAACCTGGGGAGAGAGGGTGGGAGTGTTGGGAGCATGGGGGCTGGGCGAGCTCCAGGGAGGAGGCACTGGCCAATTCACAACACCAAAGGCAGGCAAAAGCTTCAGAGAACCCCCACATACACTCTAGCATGTAGGCTCTCTGCAAAACCCCCAAAACAGTCAACCACATAACATATCTAGGAAACCTTTCAGGTTCTCTGCTTTCTGCTTCAGGCTCTGAGAGACCCCCAAGAGTACTGGTCTATTGACTCTGTGGGCCTGCTCTCCTGATGTCTCTGAACCCTCAGGACCCCAAAATGACTCCTTCCCCTCTTCTGCAGGTTTTCCAGAGCTCTGCATGTTTTGCTCTGGGCCTCTGAATCTGGTATCCATCAACTGCTGACAGAGGCCTCTGTTGGAGACTAGACTAGGTACTGATCTATGAGTAGAACAGGATATCATCAGAAATCATTAGAAGTCTCCTGGCTTTCCAGTCTCTAGTTCCTGGCCTACCTTGCAGAATTGGGCATGGCTTCTCTCCTTTGGCATGGGGTTCTGCCCTTCCATTGTCTCAGTGGGTCCTGTAGAGAGGATGGGTTATAAGTCGAAGGTTTTGTGGCTGGGGTGGTGTCCCAGTCCCTCCACTGGAAGCCTTGCTGGCTACAGGAGATGGCCTGTTCCCCATCTGCTAGAGGTGCTAGTTAAGGTCTCCATAGTGGGCTCCAGTGAGTTTTCACTGCCTTTGGTCTCCAGATTTCCCCCTCAATGTCCCCCATGTCCATCTGTCCCTCCATGCACTCCCTCTCTCCATCCCTCTCTACGCACCTGTCCTCCCCTCCACCAGCCCAACCATGCTGTCTCTTCCACCTCCCCTCTACCAGGGAGATCTCTGTATCACAATGGAACCCCTCCTAGTTTTTCAGTTTCTCTGGGTCTGTAGATTGTGGCACCTTTGTCCTTTGCTTAACAATTAATAACCACTTATAAATGAGTACATGCCGAGTCTGTCTTTCTGGGACTGGGTTACCTCGCTCAGAATGATTTTTTTCCCTAGATTCATCCATTTGCCTGAAAAGCTCATGTAGTCATTTTTTAAATAGCTGAGTAGTACTTCATTGTGTAAATATGCCACAATTTCTTTATCCATTCTTAAGTTGAGGGGCATCGAGGTGTTTCCAATTTCTGGCTATTATGAACAAAGCTGCTATGAACATAGTTGAGCAAGAGCCCTTGTGGTAGGATGGAACCTCCTTTGGGTATATGCTCAGGAGTGGTATAAATGGGTGTGCCTGCTTTTTCTTTATGAAGTAATATTCTACTTTCTTATACTATTTGACTTAGTCATCATAGTTTCTGAACACAAGACCTGGTGCCTCTTCCTTTTGAAAGTTTTTTAAAAAATTAAACATAGAAATGGGTACTGGATATACAGGAGAGTTTGACTCTTACCTCTGCCATTGCCTTTTAAAAAACCGTGAACAGATTTCTCTTATTCTCTGAGCCTCAGGACATGTCTGTGAAGTACAGTATCTTGAGGTGTTTGTAAAGTTGAAATTAGTTAGCACAGTGGTAAGCTTATCACATGCAATCAATACACACTGTGCTAAGTTTATTCTTCCAAATTCACTACCACTTCTGCCAGCTGTGATACCTCCGATTACAGTTGTGTGGGGGATTTTTGTATATCTATGAGTGCTTCTTAGAGGTAGGGAATTCCCAGGACCTATTGATGTTAATTAAAAAAAATTCATTCAATGTTTATTGAGTAAATTTCTTTTTTCCTTAACAGTATTTATACCATTATCCCAAAAATAGTTCATTATATTTTGTTTGAATAAATATGTTGAACGTTTTTTATTCTTTTATTTTATTATTTAATTTATTGAATGAAGAAATCACTGTGTGTGAAATTTTGGATTATATTTACTAAAATAAAGTGGAAATCATCAAAAATAGTAGCATGATTTACATTTGTTTCTGAAAGTCAGATACTCAGTACCATAGAAACGATGTATGCCTTTCTTATCTGTTTCTGTAACAATGCCAGTCTCCCTGATAAAAGACATTTTTATACTAAAAAGTATGAGCCTTGATTCTAAAGTGTAACTAAACATGCTAAGTGTCTAGATCTATTATTACCAGAAATGAATGGTAGAATCTACTGTCAGGAACTAATGGGTTCATGGTATAAGGAATGTATTTTAATTAATGGTAAAACCCACAGCCTATTTGCAATATGCATTTTAATGGCTGCCACTCAAAAAATGACAAGAGAAGCGCAGAAAGAGCCCTTCACAGTCAAATAAATCTTTCTTAGTCCACACCTGCTTACTTCAGCAGGGTACAGCCAACTTATGTGCACTGTATATGTATCTCAGACTGCCTGTCTACCTTTCCTGAGAACCTTAATTTTTTCCTGGGACTATATTGTGTGTGTGTGTGTGTGTGTGTGTGTGTGTGTGTGTTCATATGTGAGTCAGGTGGCTGCACGTGTATGGGTGTGAGTGTGCATATACATGCATGCTTGTATATGAGGAGATGAGAGGACAACCTGGGGTATCATTCGTTAGGTGCTGTTAGTGTTTATTTTTAAGACAAGCTATCACAGTGACCTTAAGCTCATCAAGTTAACTATACTACCTTGCCATCAAATTCTACAGATTCATCTGTTTTTTCCTTTCCAGCGTGTGGGTTACAAATGTATATTATTGTACCCGGCTGTTTAGAACATGTTTTTTGGGGATTTAACTCAAGTCCTCATGTTTGTAGGCAAACACTTTACTGACTGAGATATCTTTCTAAGCTCTAGAGAATCTAAGGTCTGATTGTATCTTTAAAGTCCTAAAACTCCTCTTATCTTTCTTTAGTAAGCCATGAGCCTAAACATACTCTCTTTTTCACTGCCTGATAGCCGGTAGCAGGCTCCCTGAGGCCCAACAGCCACCAACATATCAAGACTAATATTTGTGGGGTTTGGTTTATTTTGTTTTTCTATTCAAACAGTTTATTAACTCCTAGCATCTGGCTTTCAACAAAGTGGCTTCCTTCTCAATCTAGTTGTTCATGGAAAGCCACACAGATACATAGATTCCTATAGGATTTAAAGACTACAAAGAAAGAGCAGCCGTTTTGTGCCTTTTAAAAATAGAAGCACATAGTAATAATTTATGAAAGATATTGTTCTGTTCAAAATTTATGACATTTCAAATTTACAGAAAAGGTACATTCTAACAAGTGGAATTCCTATCAGATTCTCAGGAGTTTATTGCTGTTGCACTTTCCATGTGTATGTGTGTATATTTATATTTGTGTATTTGGTTCTCGTTATTCGTAGTAAATACAATCCATACTGTATTTTATAAAGCTGGAATATATGGATCCACAGCTACTACTTCTGTGGAAAATAAAGTGTTATGTTACTATGAACAGATATGAACAGATTGTTCAGTATAGGACCTAGTTTTATGTGTGTTTCTGTTTTGGAATTTTAATTTACTCTGGATTCATTACCAATGAATTTATGACCAAACAGCAGGATTCTATCTTATTCCTGAACAAAGCTTCTTGAAAGAATGTACTAGCTCCTTCAGGAACATTGTAGGTCTCTTCCTCTTACCAACATTAGACAGAAAATCTATGTCACAATTTGGTATTATTTTAACAGTGGAGACACCCTGGATCCTTTTCATACATCCTCAGCATCCCTGAGTGTTCTCTTACTGTACTATAGTGAAAGAGGCTCTAGGCTTTTCCTTTCAGAATTCCTGCTTTCTACCAGTGGCTAATGGTCTTTAGAAAGGAAGATTTGGATGCCAGGTGTGTTCATTTTGAATGATGGATGTCTGCTTCTGAGTACCTTCATCAGAAGTTCAAGAAATATGTATGTAAGGGTGCATAATACACATATTCACACATCAAATCACACACATTCATATCTATATAACTACACACATGAATAGTATATAGACACAGGTAAATATGTATAATCACATCAACGTCTTAACGTACATCTTTAATTTCAACACAGTATTAAAGATTACATCCTGACTTTTGCATCTCCACAAATCATTTCAACTTCATAAAAAGTATAACTTCTATTATTCCTATATTAGTTAAATTTTTTGTCAAGCTGGTATACACACAACACACTTTTAAAATTGCTAACCTGCACTACTGGGATAAAGCACAACTGTACCAACTAGAATGAAATCTGTTTACAGTACCAAGGTTAAATGTACACAGAGTGAATGCATACATTCTGAACATACAAATCAATATATTTTGATGAATGTGCCAACATGCTTTTTTGAAAGCAGAATGTACAGCATCTGGTATCTCACAACCCATTCCCAGTCAATCTTTTGTCTCTCCACAAGCAAACACTTGCTGACTTTTTAAACCATAGGTTACTTTAGCCTTTTCTGGGACTTCATATAAATGGAAATGTATTCTCTTCTGCGACTCAGAGTACTGCATCTCTGAGATTCACTCACAGTTGTTTATTATTCTTTATTGCATTTCTGGAATCCGCCACAGTGGTTTATACAGTCTTCTAGTGATTGATATTAGGGTTTTTCTACTGGCTTCAGCTGATGACAGAAAAGGCTGTTGTGAATAGCCATGTAAAAGTGTTTTGAGGGTGAGTGTTCTAATTGCTTTCATGTAAGTTTCTAATTCTAGATTTCTTGACTAGCATATGTGGAACTTTCCTGAAGTGTCCAGAAGATCATGTTTCGTTTTTGTTATCCACCACCTCTTGTCTTACACTCTTTCTACCTTTCCTTCAGCAAGGATTCCTGAGACTTCTAAAGTTTAGTGTGTTATGAATATTCCTCTTTGTCATAGAATGTGTCAAAGAGGAACATATATAAAATACATAAAGAAATATTATATTCAGGAATTGGGTCTTACCATCAAGTTCTTGAGGTAAACAAAGGCAACAGCAATAGCCTATAATATTTGAGGCTAGAGGGCCTAACTGGCCAACAATTTCAAAAGACATAACCCAATCTTGTCACTGGACTTTTATTTGTTTAGCTTTGGGTGTTTAATTGAAATATTTTCCCATGTTGTCCATGTTGTCTATTTTAAACCCTTTTATGTGTATCTATATATGATATGGCATATATGTATATTATATGTATGTACTAATTAGCTTCTATAGTAGTAGTTTCCATGTCTTTTTTGAAGAGTTTTTAGTTATTTATCTCTCCCCACATGCCCTCCTTTACCCTACCCTATTCTCTACTTCTCTCTTCCAGTTTATCCCTGGCTGTTCTGTTATTCCTTTTAACTCTTTGGCAGTACATTCTCTCTTGATTTTTTTTTGAAAACTGTTCCTCATTGGTCCTTAGTAATTTACTGACATCTGGATATTCCACATGAAACACACATATCTAAAGATTCAAACTAAGATCCACATCAATGTGAGGAATCATGATATTTTCTTCCTGGTAACACTCACTGAGAGTGATTATATCTGTCTTCATTCATCGATCTACCTACAAATTTCAAAGTTTTATTTTTTAAGAGCTGAATAACACTTGATTATGTAACTATATTACATTTTCAATACCCATCCATCTGTTGGTGAACATCTATCTATGCTGCTTCCACTCCTGGTTGTACATAGAGAGCAATGCACATGGATAAATAGTTATCTCTAGATTAGGATATGGAATCCTTTGGCCATATAACCAGAAGTGTTATGGCTGGGTCATATGGTATGATTATTTTTATTTTTTTGAGGAACCTACACACTCTTTCCCATAGTGACAATCCAGTTTACACTCCCATCAGTACTTAATAAGTGTTTCCGCTGACTCTGGAGAGACACTCATTTGGTTAGAAGCACTAATTGTAGGTTTGAGTGTAATTTATTTCTGCCAGATTTCATTTTAAATATGTGTTTCAGTAACTTTATAAATGGAATCTTTTATTTGTACTTTTTGTTGCTTCCAATATAAAAAATTTCAGGTTAAT
>JAMJFZ010003435.1:600000-825000 GCA_026225945.1 Cricetomys ansorgei
CATGGGTGTGGCCAGCCATTGCAGTGTGCCTGTCTTGCTTCTATAGCTTAATTATTCGTAATAATTGTCTAGCATGGGAAAAACAACAACAACAAAACCCACTTACACTGCTGTCTTCCTAACAGATAGAGGCAGAGGACTGAGACATAAAATCACTCAATTGCTCAAAATGGGGTGCCACAACAGAAACAATTGCTCTCCCTACCCCTTGAGACTTACGGATTCTACTCACTTGTCTCTGGCTTGCAGATCATCTGGAGTCATACCCAGCTCCTTTATCCTTTCTCTGATATCTGTGCTTTAGGTTTGCTTTTCTCCATTCATCTCATTCTCTACACCTTGTGACTCAAGAGGACTATTAATGATTTATAATGTGTAACTGCACTTCTTATTTGTACTTACTGTGAATTAATTGATTTCAACGTTTTGCTCATGTTTTTGGGGATCTGTGGTAGGAAAGAAACAAGATATGGAAGCCTAGTCTACCTTTAGTTATATTCTGTAGGATTAAGATAATTATTGTCTCAGTTTCTCTCTTCCAATTAGTGAAGAAAATACCCCAAAATCAGAAAGCACTCCCCAGGAAGAGCTTCATATAAACAGTGAAACTGTGTACAAAAATTTAACAATCTGTCATTGAAGGTTCATTAGGAATGAATTGAACATTAGAGGGGATGATTCTAATAGACCTCTAAAAATGGGTTGCAGTCACTTTTGGTCACTTTGAAAGATTTTTGGTGTGAACATATGTACCTATGTGCAGTTATGGGTGTACTAATTATCGGCTCTGTATGCTGATTATCTTCACAGAACATTGACTTATGAAACCTATATTACAATTTACTAAACCAGCATGATCCCTAACTACACCCTAAGTATTTGTCCTCATATCTTCATCATGGAAACTTGTCACTGTGACAGAGACCATAACAGAAAACTACAACCAATGAAAATGCAGAGTTGTGGAGCCCCATCACAGTGGATACATCTACAAAACACTCCCATACAAGGAACTTGGTAGAACAGGGTGTGGAAATACTGTAAAAGCCAGAGGAATGGGGATTTTTCTGTGAGATTGTGTCTACTAGTAATGTCAGATGATAAAGTCCCATCGACACAATTGTCTAAGCATGAGTAGAACAAGGAAGACACCAATAGGAATACTTAGGTGGACAGGGAAAGCCCATGAGGCCTCAACTCTATACAAGGAACTAGAGACAACTAAAGAATGTTGAGAGTGGGAGAGGAGGTCTTCCCCAGAGAAGAGCATACTAATTGGCTATCCAATACCACATGGACAGCCCTGAAAACATACATACAAGTGACATTATATGGACTAAGGCTGTATTTATGCATTTGGGAATATGTTTATATATGTACATTTAATGAGAATATAGGAAAATGATTTTGAAAGAGAGCAAGGAGGGGTACATGAGATGTATAGAAGGGTTTGAAAGGGAGAAAGGGAAAAGAGGAATGATGTGATTATATCATAATCTCAAAAAATAATTTGTAAAAAGAAGCCTATTGTTGAAGCTTCTATTTATAAGGAATTTTTAAAAGGACTTTTAAATATCAAAACTTACAAGCATCCATTTTCCATTCTTTCTACAGATCCAAAATCCTATAGTGAAGATCAGTCAGGGCTTCAGTATGAATAGGCAAAGTTTTGTTGTTTTTTTTCCCTGGAATCAGATCATATTGAAGGTATTACTGGTCAGAGGATTTGGGTGAAGACAGAGGCGAGGGTGCTTTGTAGCATCAGAGCAGCTTCATTAAAGAAATAGGAGAGGTGATTTGGAGCTGAAAATTTCAGATTCAGTATAAAATTAGCATGCACGCCTGATGGATTCTCATCTAATAAAACTGAGAGTAGATGCTTCGTATCCTGAAGGCAAAACAACTTAATAAAATTAATCTACAGTGCTCTGAGTGCTTAGGTACTGCAGAGCTTCAATGATGCATTTTTCATTAAGTGCCTGGATAAATATAATTTTCTGTATTAGAAAGCCTGAGTCCTTATTTTAATTTATTGAAATTAGAAATAAAGAGCTAAATGACTCATCAGTGTTAGGGTGACAAAGGCAAGGACATTGTTTCATGGTAGTCCCCGTGGCTAGATGAGGGAAAATGGTATTAGTCCCCAATGTTCTTTCAAGGCTCACCTGTTCTTCTCAGACATCTTTGCCAATTCCATACTGTTCTGTTTAACTCTTCAAATGTGTGTTGAAGTCCCTACCTTTATGGAAAGACTGAGTGAGGGAAAAGAGAACCAAACTTGACCTTTTACATTTCTGCCATCATTTGCAGTGTGATCCCAGCCAGGAAATCAGCACTTCAGTGGCAACACCAGCCTTGCTAGTGCTGTATTTGCTCATGTTTGGGAGGGAGAAGGCTAAAGAACAAATACCTGCTTATATTAATGTGAAAAGGACCCTTGAACAAGGCATCTTATGTCAAAGCCTATGTCTCATCTGCCTTTTTCTTTTACATGAGGCTTACGATATTAGTGATTTGTCCTTTGAATAAATGGAAGTCTCCTTTTAATATGTAAATGTTCCTAACAGTTTAAATTATTCATGTCTCATATGTTCTTTCAAACTCCTGAGTCAGCAAACCCACATCCAAGTTATGATTTGTCTAAAATGCATTCTCTGCTCATCTTGGCCATGCTTTACCAATCTGTCAAATGGGGATAAGAATCTTTTCCTCAGAGATCAATAGGTTAAAGGAGAATAACAAATGAGAAAAGTGCCTGACTTGCAAGAGATGTGTTCTTACCCTTTTACTTGATTTGTGTCAGCCAATTGAGGAGGAAGATTGTAAGATGGAGTTCAGAGGATAGAGAAGAACAGCACCCAGACAATAATAGTAAAATACAAAAGGCCAACAGTGACTGAGAAACCTGCTCAGGTTAGGATTTGTGTGGACCAAAGGCAATAGTTGAAACCTGCTGTTCACTTGTGTGATAGTTTAGAAGAGTCTTTATTGGCTCTCCCTTGATATTCTGAGTGATATTTTGCAGGTTACTAAACTTACTGGGCCTCGGCTTCCTTTTCTATCAAATTAAAAGTAGGATTAGATCTTTATTAGAGTTATTGTTAGGTTTAAATGATTTATAATACATATAGTGTGTGCAAAATACGTGTGCTGTAATGTAATTTGTTAATATCAGCATCTCCTCTTCCACTTGCTGCCCTTCCTTCCCTTTCCTGCCTCCTCTTTTTATTGGTTAATAAATGATTAGCACGTTCTAAATCCTGGAACCAGATTTCAGATGAATTTGAGGAAAGCTGAACATTTTGGTAGTGGCACACATTTCTTGTTTGGGGATCTTTTTATACTTGCCTGGAAACCCAGCCCTCAGCCAATGATACAGTACTTCATTTCCCTTTCTGTTCTGTCATTTTTATTCTTTGTTCTTTTGTGCACTGCTCTCAGAGGTTCTGTATGGAAGGCTATCACACTAACTCTCAGGAAGCCATGAGTATGTAATAATTCAAATATGGCACGTTCCATTGAATTTATACCATTAATAAATGCATTCCCTTAATTTAGGAGTCCATTCATTATTTTATTCCCTTCAACTCTGGGGATAGATTAAAAATAAACAAAAGGCCCATGCACAGACTTTTATAGTCAATTTTTCATACAAAGTAGGAAATGAAAAACAGCTTGTGATGGAAGAAGTTCATCCTGAAGTGGCCAGGGCATGTGAAGAATGATCTGGACCCAAAGAGAAAGATTCTAATAAAGCAAGAAAATGACTTTCTTAACCCCCATTGTTCATTGATAGCTAAGCCCAATGTATTCCAGTCCAGAAGATGAACAGGCTCTCAAGTTTACCTGTCATACAAATTTAAGACCTTTAAAATGTGTAGGTTTTTTTTCCCATCCTGGCAAAATTGGGAACGTGGAGTTTACATGTCTTATAGCTCCAAATCAAAAACATTCTGAAGTTCATCTTAACCTTTTTCTTTTACCCCTGTCTTCCTCTAAGTACTTTTACCCAAGCAGATGCCAAATTTGAGGTCAACAGGAAGAAAGCGCATGGTTGTACACTAGAATAGGCTTTTACATTCTTCAAAGGAAAATTATAAAATCTAAATACTCTTTTAAACTAAAATTCTCAGAAACACTTACAAGAAATTAGCCCTTAATGACTCATACGAACTTATCTAATCGAAATAGTCTCCTACAAATATGTCCAATAAGCCTGGAGAGTTTAGATTGCTGAGGTTCAGAGGGAAGTGAGTGGGATGATGTATTTTGTGATTAAGTAGCTTGGTACATTAAAGTGCCATTGTTAGAATATGAGTCGTAACTGACCTTCTCCATGCACCTCTCCCGTTTCCATGACCATCAATGATGTCTCTTTTGCTCTTTGATGACGGCTTTTCCTTGCTTCTTCCCTCATCTCAAAACTTCTTTTTACAGACTTGTTTATGTATGCTGTTTGCTGCTGCTGCTGCTGCTGCTGCTGCTGCTGCTGCTGCTGCTGCTGCTGCTGGTGTGTGTGTTGCATTGAATCAGACAGCCGAATCTGTACTGTGATGTGAGTGAATAAAAAATCTAGCTGAAGAGAATATTTGCATTTTAATAAAGGACATAAAATCCTAAAGATAGAATTTCAGGTCCTAGTAATTACGGAGTAAGGGGCTTCTTGGCCAGATTGAAATTTATTATATTTCATTTTACCATGTGGGGTAATATTTAATTAGACATTCGTCACATCTACCTGGTCTTTTTAATCATGTAGCTTGCATAAGAGGTTATAGGTACCAGGCAGTAGCTTATGAGAATGGGCTCCCACTGGGTCAGCGGTAGACTTAGCAGAATGTCACACATATAGGGTGTTAATTACCTTTAAGCAGGTCTTATTCACAGACAGAGGAAGTTAAAACAGTCTCTGTCTGGCACTGATTCTACATGTCTTCAGTAAGCACCGTTATGCTCCAGGCATGGTGCTAGATATTACATTACAATAATTCATAAAGTATGGTTCTTTTCTGGGAGAAACTCCGAGTCTAGAAAGACTAGTAGAGAAGGTAATGTTATAAACCTCAAAGTGATTGGACAACTCTATAGATATTCAAATGAAGCATCAAGATTCCTTCCTGAGCCCTTGCACTGACTTAAACAGTTTACATATTTTAAAAGAGAAAACACAGTGGATTTTAATATAATACGAAGGTGAGTCTTCTCACTAAGCATGCCACAAAACCTATGAAGGATAAAGAGAAAGACCGACGCATTTAACTTCAGCTATTCATTTCTCTATGGTGACAGTAAGTGAATAAATCAAAATGCAAGCGACAAAGAAAGAGATATGCAATGCTTCCATTGATGCGAGGATATTTTAAAGAAATACAACATAAAGTATTTACCAGTCACTAAGGGAAGAAAAACTACCTAAAACTGAGTAAAAATTTTAACAGTACAAGAAATACTAATGCCCAGTGAACCTAAAAATTCCACTCGGACTTGCTTATGACAAAATTTTCCTCTCTCGCGTGTATTTTGTTGAGAAAGTTGGGTTTTTTTGTTTATTTGTTTGTTTGCTTTTTGAAGCAAACAGTTCTTGCAAGCATAACAAACTGAGTAACTGTCACATGCAGTTCGTTGGAACACAAATCAAAGCTAATCCTCTTGGAGGATAATTTGCCATATTTATCAAGATTGTAAACATCCATGGCCTTCAAAACAGCTGTCTTAGATTTGAAGACTTGATCTAAGGGTCATATTTACATAAACAAGCAAATTTGAAGATGTAACAGAATGTTAATCATTACTAACAGCAGAGAAACGTAAAGACAGCAGGTAACCTCACAGCAGGTAGGGGAAAAAGACAATCTACTAGAAAGGTAACAAAGTCAGGATGCACCTACTCTAGGTATATTACATAGCAGATTTGATATATAGATATTGATATAGGCAGACCCTCAAAATAAATGCTAACATAAAACAAAATCCAGAACAGCACTGTCTTATCTGTGTAAAAGCAAAACATACACAGATATTTTTAAATATGTACAAAACAACTCTGGAAAAAAATAAATTATTAACATGTCCTTTGAGATTAAAACTCTAGTTGGAGGGATATCAACATGCTCTCCTTCACACTTCTTGATCTGGTGAAGTCTGTATATTTTAATCATGTGCCTTTATTGCTACTGATCCTATGTAAATGAAATAAAATATGTTACCTGTATTACACAGAGTGGGCATAATATATGCATCATTACACAAACAGAAAGCCAGAGAAAAGTGAAAAAGAGTTGAACTAAGCTTATTGCAGGTACAGTGCAATACATATAGAATTGCTCTGATGAATAGAGGAATGCTCAGTGGTTAATAGTTTGTTCTGCTCCTAACACCCACATCAAATGGCTCACAACTGCCTGTAAGTCCAGTTCCAGGGGATCTGATGGCTTCTTCTGACCTCCACATACACACATGGTGCACACAAATTCACACAGGCATACATAAATATAAACAAGTAAATCTTTTTAAAGAGCCTTTCTAAAACCCAGGCATGGTGGTTCACACCTATAATCCAAGCAGTAGAAGACTGAGGCAGGAGGCTTTTTGTGAGTTCAAGACCAACCTGAGCTACATAGTGCATTCCAGATAAACCTTAGCAACAGAATAAGACCTCGTGACAAGCCAGAAACAAACAACAAAGAGAACTTCTTTGAGTGGGAATGTGGTCGGGATGCTCAGATGGGCAGGGGAAATATCTACAGTTAAAAATGGAGATAAGAGCTAGAGAGTATGAACTGCTTTGCTTGCAACGCTAACTGCATTGGACTAAAATCTCCGAGAATAGTTTTCTTGAAATTGATGAACTAAAAGACTCACACTGTGGTGTAAATGAATCAAAACAGGTATTTGCATTTTAATAAAAGACAGAATGTTCCAAAGGTCCAATTTCAAGCATTAGTAATTAGGGAGGAGGAATTTCCCTCACGTCTCTCAATTCACACATTTATGAGAAGATGACACACCTGGTTGTCTGAGTACCAGACTGTTCTAGTCAGTGGGAAAACTGTCACCCTACAGGAGGTGAGGGAAGATTCTATTTTTCAGAAGACCCCTGGTCCAAGACTGGTAATAAGAGGCTGGGAGAGCAGGTGGCTCCCATGGTAACCAATCTGCTGTGTACAGAATCCTGCAGGCATTTGTTGCTGGGGGACTAGGAGGCAAACAGGTGTCCTAACCATCTCGGTCTGATCCTTTTCTTCCATTGTCAGCACACAGTGTAAACGAAAGTGCATAGATTTTGGAATCAGATAAACTCTGTGTTCGTACTGGGTTTCCCACTTGCCAGCTCTGTGCCTGAGGGCACGTTACTTAATCTTACTAAGCTGCAAGGCCCTTATAGGGTTCTGAGGAAAATGCATATTAAGTACTTAGCACAGAGTATGATGCATAGAGAGCAGTTAATAAATATAAGCTTGTATAATCATGATTATCCCCTGTTCTTATGAACTTACTAATGTTTTGTAAGCCTTAGGCATATTAATGTAACTATTCTTAACCATTCCATAAGTCCTGTGGTAAATTTGGTCCTCTTCTTAGGGGAGCCCATCAATTAATATTACATCTTCCCTGACAGGCATTTGTAGAAGATTGTCCACCTTGTCATTAATAATTATGGTGACTGGTTGCCACGCATATTACCACCATCACTACCACCACCACAGGCCTTGAAGACCCCTCATCTTGTCTTGTCTCTAAGTGATGATCTCCAGGCTCTGTCACTAGGGGGAGCAGCAGCGTTGACACAGCTTTTCTCCCTGAAGGAATTTCCCTACTTCCCTACAGCCTGTGCACAAGTGGAGTCAACGAAACACAAGGGCAATGTCTTCTTCCATCCTGCACTCCGTCTTGTGCTCACCAAATCCCAAGGGTCTCCTACAGGTTTGGAGGCCTGTTTCTTCCACTCCTTTCTCTTTTGATCGGGTGACTGAAGTAAATTAAACTGCCGGAGGCAAAAAAATAAAAATAAAAAAGTCATCTCAAGTTTTTCCAGGAAGCATAGGAGTACCAAGGTGTGAAGAGAGGAAGAAAGACCGCCTTAAGTGTGTATGAAGTCCACAAACCAGACTCCGCAATTCTAAGACAGAAGAAAGCCAAACATTACTGCTTTTCCCTTACACTGTATGAAGCCCACTTTGTTTTTACTGCACTACTAATCAAGTACTCCTGTTGTCCTCTTCCTGCAGATGAGGATACTGAGCTGAGCAAAACTGAGGGATTTGTGCAAGGTTGCAGGCTTCTGTGACTCCTAGGCCAGATGTTTTAATCTGTACCCCAGGCTATAGTCTAAAGATAAATTAAAAGCAAACCCTTGAAGTTGAGCAAGCCCAGAGCAGAGGCAGCTCAAGGTTACTTCTATTCAGGCTTCAGCGATTATCTCGCATTGTGATATTTGTAAATTTTTCTTACATTTTTTCCTTTTAAAACCGTTGTGACTTAGTAGCATCCAACACCATCTCTTGTTTTCTCTATGGTCCTTAATAAAGAAGGCTGTAGGAAAAATAACTAATGGTACCATTCGTTGATTACATACTGTGTGCTAGGCACTGGATGTGCATAGATGTGAATTCTAAATACAAGTCCCAGGCTCTGACACGGGTGCTATCATTATTCAGTCCACTTTACATTAAAGAAAGATTTCATTTGGGGGAATTTTAACCAGCTGTTCAAACACATACAACTGAGAAGTGGCAAAGTAGATGAGTCATACCTGGAGCTCTTCCCCACACCCTAAAACTACCTTTTCCTGTACCTTGCTTCTCAAAAGAGATTTCATTGGGCAAGGAGAAAGGAAAGTGTCATGGATATATGCCCTTTGACAAGAGGGTGAGTAGGGGAGCTTCACAGAGAACTCAGGGCAAACCAAGGGCCACAGAAGAAAGAAGGGAATTGCAAGCAGCTGATAGAGTGAGAACTATTTTTAGCCCTTTAGCAGAGTTGATAAGTAATTCAAGGAGTTTGAAAGTTGTGTGCATTTTTTCTAGTTTTATATTTCGTAAATATAGAAAACATGGAAATTGTACATATTGATGGCAAGTGATACGTGTATATATATTGTGTAACGTTAGATACATCTATATCCTCAAATATTTTGTCCTTTTGCCATTTCTTTATGGTTAAAAAAAATCCTCGCCTCTCTTCTAGTTTTTGTTTTGTGTTTTAGCTATCCAGTACTTAATTGGTAATTGGCACCTGTAGTCACTCTTCCATGCAAGGTGTTCTTTCCCTGTTCTGAGCTCACTAGACTAGCAGAATAAAATGCTGTGGGAAGCACTATTTTTGAGGTCTTAAGTGGATGAAGAGTAGGGGACTAAGCTGAGTTTTGAAGGAGGGGAAGGTAAACAGGGTCTCATTTTCCTTCTGTCTTTGGAATCTCTCCCGAATAACAAATATTCTGTCAGTGCCTTTACTGATGAGGACTGAGGAGCCATTAATTCTCCTTTCCAGATTTTCCATTTTTAAATCCTCTTGTGTGTGACCAGTGTGGAAAGTTAACTCTCTCCTGTGGTAGCCTGCTCAGTAATTTAATAATGATGAAGCTCAATGTGGCCCTTTTCCAGGCTGTCCCAAAGGACTGTTGGGTCTGGCGCCAGCAAGAATTGCTGCCCGGAGAGGAATCTTGCCTAGAACTTTTTTTGAGACCTGCCACTGTCCAGTCTGTTCTTTGTTCCTCTTTGAGCTTGGCCTTCCTTGGCTGCTCTACCTCTGGTATGCCCCTGGCTGGGGTGCTGGCCAAACTGTTGCCCTTCACACACGCCGCCTGCACACCGATATGCTTCCTTCCTTTGCTTGGCTCCCAGGCAGAAAGGTTTCTGTTAGGATTGCTCAACTGAGAAATTCTGGGTTCCATACAACCCAGTGCTTGCTCTGTGACATGCTCTCTTCTTCTCTATCACAGATCTTTAAGCTTTGTGACAGGGAACCTTCATGGATGAACCTACTTCTGAATGAGTTGCTTTGGGTCTTAGGTTTCATGTTCTGCATGTCACATTTTTTTCTCTCATTGTGACTAGTCCTGCCATTGTCCCACTGCTGAGAAATGAAGTGTATTTTGTTCTATCTGTATGTTTACACTGATAAAAAGACAAATATGACATTGAGATCTGTGGAGGTCTGAACCAAACTACAACCTAGTCATTTCTACACAACTTTCCAGCTTGTTCTACGAGAGATTGTTATATAAAATGACCCACAGGGAAAATAGGAGTTTATTTCTTCCCTGTCCTTCCTCCCACTCATGCCATTCTCGCAGCCTTTCAATTATTGCAGCACACAGAACTAGGAAAGTCATTAACCCTAAAAATCATCCACATTGAAAAAGAGTATCTTAAAGCACGTCCAATCTGCTAGGTTAACAGCAAGAGTGCCTGAAAGCATGACCACCCATTGGTCTGCCACAAGTAGAGACTTGCACCCCAGAAGTTGAAAAAAACAAGATTTTTTTTCTGTTTTTTTTTTGGGGGGGAATAATCTTTTTTACTGTTTGACAATTTTATGCACTTCTATAATGTACTTCAGTTCCTCACAAATCACTTCCCTCTTTGCATGTCTTCTTTTATGTGTGTGACTCACTGAGTCTAATTAGAGTTTCTTGACCAAGCTGGTTTTGGTTTATTTGTTTTTGTTTTTGAGACAGGGGCTCATCTGTCCCAGGCTGGACTCGAACACACTATGTCGTAGCTAAGGATAGCCATGAACTGCTGAACTTCCTGCCTCTACCTTACGAGTGCTAAAACTGCAAGTCTGTACCACTAGGCCCAACACATTGTTCCCCCATCATACACCTTGTCTGAAGAGAAACCAGTAGGCAAAGGGGGGAAAAACTGACTAGATTTAGATGAGTGTTTTCAAACTTAGCTGAGGGAAAAAACTGAAGAAGCATATAATGCCAGCACCTGACACTCTGATATCATCTCAGGGTACTCTTTCATGGGGATTTTTCAAAGCTCTTGAAGGAAATCATGTGTGTAAGTAAGGTTCTCTAATCACTATTCTAGAATGTTGTTCTACCAACTTTGGTCTGTAGAGCAACAGCACAGTCATCACCTGTGAGAAATATAAAAGTTTCTAGTCCAGTCTCGAACCCATTGTATCAGAGCCCTAGCAATGTAAATGCACATCAAAGATCAAGAGGTTCTGATCTACAGTATGTCTGGGCTCTGTACATTGCATAGCAGAAGGAAGACTTTTGTATAGTCAACCATTCTATCCAATTTGCCTTCTGACAAAAATTTTTCAAAACTGTCACATAAACTGAGTCTAACAAAAGTGAATCTTCCTACTCCAGAAAAAATGAGGAAGAGGTATTGAGAACCATCTAGTATTTTTTCCTGTTCTATCTAGTAAGCTCTTTGAGGGCTTTTAGGTTAGGAGAAAGGTACCATTAGCCTGAATGAAGCAATGCTTTTCTCCATAAAGGAAGGAAAGTCTACAAATGTTCACCTGGTCAGTTTGACATAGGTCTCCAGCAAACTTCTAGAGTGGATTATTAAGAAGATGATTTCTGAGCCCTCAGGAGGAGATTTATTAATCACCAGGGAGCAGCATGGGTTCATTAAGAATGAGTCATGCCAGGCTGGACTCATTTCCTTTCGGATGAGCTTCCAAGAAGAAACCACAAAAATTATTTACCTGGACTTCCAAGGTTTCCACAAGCACTTCTCTAATGCCCTTTTGGATAGGTTGGAAAAAACAGAAGTAGTTGATAATGTGGGTAGTGAATGGTTAACTTGTTGAAGGGTCATATGCAGAATGGGTGGAGTTAGTGCACCACTGTAAACTAGGAAGATACGTGGATAAAGGTTGATCAAGGCTGTGTCTAAATACAGGCACATAGTTATGGGAATTAACATTAACAAAAGAAGTACTGCTCCTCTTCTAATGTGGTTGTGTATTTCAGCTTTGAAATTAACTACACAATCTCAGAGTGAATGGAAGACTACTACGAAAGGCCTGGTGTTTCCAGCTAACTTGAAATTTCATTTGATCCCACTTCGTATGAGTATAGTGTGATAACTAAACGTGCGGTTGAAACCATGGGGTTAAATTAATAGAACTATAAAATCCATAGTATTGGAATTGATGGTTTAATAGAAAAGTAAATAATATATTATAAATTTGATGAAAACCTATCTAAGCATTGTTCTACTCTTGTTGTATTTTAGGAAAATTGACATCATTTACTTAGAAAATCAATGACTGAAGAAAGAATTTCATGTCATACATGCCAATGAGTATGAAATCTGGACACATTACAAGAATTTCTTCACCTTTATAGGTATTTTAATAACGGAAGGAACAACCACATCTGGACAAGCCTGCCCACTCCTGCTGCAGAAGGGTTCAAATAGAGCTGTGTCAAACACTCTTTAGATATTCTATAGACCATCTGTGAGCTGTATCATCTCTGAGGGCCCTTTTGAGTCTCTCAAGCCTAGGGTTTCTCCTCTGTATGTGGCAGTTTGAATGGGAAATGCTCCAGTCAGGCTTCTGCATTGGAACATTTGGTTCCTAACTTGTGGTGCTGGTGTCTTTAAGAGATGGAACCTGGCTGGTATAGGGTGCTGGCTTTTGAAAGTTGTGGCTGTTTTGACTCTATCCTGTCTTCTCTACTCTCTGATTTGTCCACTGTGTGAGGAGCAGCCCTTCATGGTATTGATATGGTATTATTAAAAATAGTTTCTTTTTGTTGATCCTGCTTCTCCTCTCTTCAATTACCCTGTCCATAGAAAGGATGGAGCCATGTTCATACCATTCCTTTTCTGCCATGGTGAAAAAATGGAGCCAAATAGATCCGTCCTTCCTTCCTTAAGCTTTTGTCAAGTATTTTGTCCCAACAATGAGAAAACTGACTGTGTCTACATAAATATGACTGATTCTAACTCTGTAAACAAAACAGCATAAAACGTAAGCAGTGATGCTGCTGGGTTTAAAGAACTTTGACTAATTTTAACAAGTTTACTATCAGATGGCAGCCTTTACATACAGGATTTGTCTCAAGTTCAAAATGGATGCTGACTCCTACTGAACATTCAACAGATGATAATTTCACATTGATTGTTCTTTGGCTTTTTCTTAGGATACAAAGATAATCTTCTGCAAAGATAATCTTCCTGCAGACATAAAATAAGTTTATAGATGACTTAACTAGTACGTGAGACACCTATAGTGCCTTAGTCACCCAAAAACAGCAGCTGGAGCCAGGCATCATGGCATACCCTGGAGGCTAAGGACACTGGGCTAGCCTGAGATAAGATCATGAAACTGAAAATGGGACCATGAAAGAGGGAAAGGGGTTGCTGAGGATGGTAGAGGGCCACGGAAACACAAGTGACACAAAAGTGGGGGTTTAAGGGAACAATGTGGAACAGGGAGATGGATGAAAAAGGAGAATAAGGAGGATCAACAGCGAGAAACTATGTTTGAAAGATGAAACCAAATACTCTGTATGTTAATTTAAACATGTAGGGGAGAACCGGGAGATCGAGTGCAATGGAAGTTCACTGGAATCAATGAAGGAGAATCTAGCAAACCTCTAGTAATGGGGGATACGGAGCCTTAACAAGCCATCTCCCATAACCAGGCAAAGCTTCTAGTGGCGGGACTGGAATATCTTCCCAGCCACAAAAATGTCGTCCTATAACCTGTCCTCCTTACAAGATCTTCTGGGACAATGGAAGGGTAGAACCTCATTCTATAAGAGGGAAACCATGACCAATACTCCAGGGCAGGACAGGAACTAGAGTCTGGACATCCAGGAGAGGACTTCTAAAGTTATTCTGCTCTCCTCAGAGATCTGTACATAGCCCAATCTTCATCAGAGAGGTTTCCTACAGCTGCTGATGGGTCCAGAGGGGTCGAGGACACCAGGAGAACAAACCCCATGGAGTCAACTGACCAGCACTCTTAGGGGCTCACAGAGCCTTAAGCAGAAGACATGGAAACTGTTGGGTCCTCCAAATGTGTCTTGAGGTTGTCTGGCTTGGTACTCTTGTGGAACTCATAAAGTCTGGAATGGGGGCGGGTTATGTCCCTGAACCTCTTGCCTGCCCTTAGGATCCTTCTCCATCTATTGAGTTGCCTAGTCCAACCTTGAAGTACAGAATAGTACCTGACCCTGTTCCATCTTGCTGTGCCATGTTTGAGCAGTAGCCTGGGGGGACTGTTCTTTCTTGGGGATAGGCAGGGGCAGGAGTGGGAAAATATGGGGTAGATCTGGGAGATAGGGAGCTGGAGGGAGCTTAGAGCAGTGGAGGAAGGGTGTTGGGATGTATGAGAGAAGAAAAATTAAAAATAAATAAATAAAAATTTATAATTAAATAACTTATTTATAATAATTTTATTTACATAAATAATAATAAACAACAAAATAATGATTTTATTTATAATAATTTAATAATACTTAAAAATTATAATTTCTAATAAAAATCAAAAGCAACATGGACTGTATAACAAAAGTAATCTATGATAAGCCAATAAGCCAGGTGACAGTTTCAGTTTCCCCACAAATCCTGAGCACAACCAGTTGAAAACACAACTTGAGCCAGAATTCCATAGAGTTCATTTGCCGCAGGATATGATAACTGTGGCTAAATGCCCATTGGTGATGGTAGGGAAGGGCATCTGGGAACATGTTTCTTCCCCAGGCCTGCTGCCACCTACTATGGGTTTACCTTCCCAGGACTTTTCATAAAATGGGGCTCATCACATCATGTTGGCCATCCACAGTTGCAGCATCATTTTATACCCCCAAGAGAGGAAATTGGAAGAATTTCATCTACAGCTGAGCAGAGAGGCATGGAGTCCTGGAAGGGATAAAGATCAAGACTATGGAAACTCATGGAAGGATTCCTCCTTAAAGCTTAGAGGCCAACCTCTTTGCAGAAGGAGGGAAAAGGGGAGAAAGGGTGTGTGCATTCTCACAGAAGGGCTTAGTGTCTTGCATTGGCAGTGGACAGTGAATTGGGCTGAGGCCCTTCCTTCCCTTGAGAGTGCAAAGGTCAGGATCTCACAGAAACCTGAGACAGCATAGCTCAGTGATTACAAACATGAAGTGTGGAGCCAGACTGCCTGGGTCCAAATTCTGTCCTTAACACTTGCTAGCTGAATGGCTTACAGGCTTGCTTAACTCCATCCGTATCCTTGTTTGTCAGAAATATGGATAATGATAGGACCTACCTCTAACATTTGTTATAAAGATCAAAATGCTTAATAAATGTAAGACATTGAAATAGAGCCTTTCATCCTAAGTGAATATGAGTGCTGTTTAAGAAAAGAAATAAAATAACAGCAGGAAGGTAGTGAATCCAGGCACCATGCAATTTGAAGTTTAAGTATGGGAGAGTCTGGTTTTGGAAACAGGTTGTTTTAGTTTACCCTTCTCGTGACTGGGACAAAACACGCGATGAAGGGCAACATAAGGAGGGACTGGTTTTCCTTGGCTCCTGGTTTGAGGGTACAGTACACCACAGTATGGAAGCCATGGTGATGTTCATGGTGGTAGGAACACGTTTTCTAGCTTCCAAAAGCCTCCATAAACCAATAAACAGAGAGAGGAATGTCACTGCACAGCTGTGACATTTTATCCTTTTTATTCGGTTTGGGACCCACCACTAAAGAGATGGTGTCACCCACATTCAGGGTGAGTTTTCCCTTCTCAGTTAAAGTCTCTGAAAAACGCCCTCACAGACCCACAAGTATTCCTCCTGGGTAATCCATGTCTGGTCAAAGATAAAGTTGAATTCTATTTCTACCTCTGTCGTTATATGCTGATTGGCTAAAATACTTAACTTAGTGACTCTACTTCTGGTTACATGTGACCAGATAGAATCTCAAGGAGCTTCATACTAGGTAGCTGCTAGGACAGATGAGTTTGGGTCTATAGATATCTAGAAATAGACTTAGTAGTGATAGTATATGACTTTTATAAGCTAGTACTCACAAATCAAGATATAACAGGAGTAAATATCAACTCTTAAGATTTTAGTGAAAAACTCAATTGTAACCACATCATGTGGATGAGTAAGGGCCAAGAAACAATTGAGCTGTCAAGAGCTTGCGTGCCAAAAAGTGAATTTATTTGGCCACAGATTTTTGTATGAACCAATGGTGTGATCTGCCTGCTCTGGGTCTACTCTCATTTTATGTGGTGGCAATGGTGAGTAGAGACCCCAGAAAGTAATAGGTTCAGTGTTTGCTCCCTGGCCCTTGTGCTCCTTGGACTGCTGCAGACATAAGAGAATGTCCTGTTGACAATGTTTCTAGATCGACCATGAGACATACACTGACAAACCATTATAGACTGATGTCTTGGCTTGGGAGGCATTGGAAAAGTCTTCCTTGAGAGTGAGGTGAAAATGATCCAGGGATAGAAGCACTGAGGCAGCATGGGAAATGTTTCTGTCTTCTAATAGAAGTATTTACAGAACACACGCCCACATCCAATTACCAGCAATTCCTGTTGGGTCTTTCCACAAAACAAATCACTAATCTGGCTATTTCTCACTGGCTCTTCTGCTACCATTCTCTCCTACTGCAGCCCCTCTTTCCTGGATCACTGCAATAGCTTCCTTGGTGATCTCTCTGTTTCCACTCCTGTGCCCTCCAGAGAGAAGGCTGCACGGTCCTATTTAAATATAACCCCAGTGGCTTCCTATTTCATTCGGAGTGTAAGTCAAAGTCCTTATAGAGACCTCCAAGGTCTTTCTTGGCTGCATTCCCATTGCCTTTCTGACTTGCATCTGCTTCTACACGCCTCCTGACTTAACTCTGCCCTAGCTACAGGAACTTGCTAATAACTCGGAAAAAAAAAAAACCAAAAACAAAAAAAACAAAACAAAACGCAGTTTTCCCATTTCAGGGCTTTACATCAATGTTTACCTCGGAGTGGAACACACATTGCCTAAAGATTTGTACTATTTGTTCCTTTGTATCCTTTAAACCATATCTCAAATGTGAGGTCTTCTTAAAAATTGCAGTGCCCTTCAGGCAAAATAAATCTTGAGGTTTCTTTCTTTGCTTGATTTCTCATTACATCACTTATTGCCCATGTAATAGTCCTTATAACTTATTGCCAGTGATGCTTATTATTTGCTTCCTATGCCAGATGGGCAAGAATTATCTCTTTCACTTAAAACCATATCCAGTGCCCATGACAGTGCATAGTGTACAGAAAACATCCAATATATATTTGGAGAACACACACATATACCAAATGTTTTGAAGTGCTGCTCTGTTTGAGTCTGGCAGAACTGAGGTAGACATAAACTCTGCCGTATCTGGAGCCTAAATAACTGAGAACTAATAGCACGAACATATTTCTAAATGAGAGTTGATTTAACTCTGATACTACCTCTGATGGACATCGAGTGGACTCAGAGTTCTCCCATTTTCCAAACGTCGGAAGACTGCTACAGATTCAGTCTGAGTTACAACTTGAGTCAGAGTTAGAACCAATAAGTAGGAAAGGGATGTGCACAGGCGATAGAAGGTCCATAGACCAGTTTAAAATTCTCAAGCTGTCTCATGTTATGGTGGGTTAGATTTCCCTGGAGCTATGCAAGAATAGATTGTGCATCTACACATCAGTATTGCTTTAAAGGAGAGATTCTATATTGGACTGTCTTCTACCTCTGGGATGATGAAGTCAAAATTGTATGAACTCAATGGTCAACAGGGATTTACATTTATTTTCTCAAACTTGGAAGAGGCATTTGGATTTTCTTTTTGGATTCTCAGAGACAAATTCTCCTCTGAAGGTTCATTCCCTAATTGAGATTCCACTTCCCAGAAATTACCTGATGCTGGGTGATGATTAGAGGCCAGCCAGGGGTAAAGGGACTGGTTGCCACAGCAACCAGGTTGAAAAAAACAGACCACGAGGAGAATTGTCAGAAACTAGCTACATTGGCATTATAAACAGATATTTAATTCATTGAGATAGTTTGTGACCGACTTCTGCATTATAAATAGGTACTTAATTCATTGACATAGCTTTGACAGGGAGTAGCAAAGTTAAATTCCAGAGCGACTCTTTGTCTTTAAGTATTTCACAATTAATTGACAACTATTTTCTCCCTTCTAATACTTAAGAACTGGGTTCCTTGAGTGAAAGAACAGAGTGTGTGAGTGTTTTAAGAAAGCCAACTGAGAGTCCAGTGTCACAATATTTCTCACAGTTTGTTTCTCAGGGCAAGATTTCTCAGGCTTTTTCCTGATTGCACATGAGTACCTCTCTTTGAACCTTTGTGACACAAGAGACCCCAGGTTCAATGTGTACATTTCACAAGAGCCTCTGGCATGTTTGTCTTTTTTAGGTCCTACTCTTTTAACCTGGAGGAATCTCTAAATTTCAACCTGTGGCTCTCTGATCTCCACCCCTCCCTGTCTATCTGTCTCTCTGTCTTTCTCTCCCTCTCTGTCTCTGTCTCTATCTCTTGGTCTCTCTTGCGCATGTTCTGTCTATCTCTCTGTGTCTGTCTCTCTCTGTCTCTCTTGGTGAACAGCTAGAATGATCAAATGATCACTTGGCAATTTGTACAGCTCAATCACTAACCTTGACAACATACACTTTGAAACACCCAAAGATCAGAAAACATTACCGGGCCCCCATCAAAGGATTTTTGTCCTAAAATCAAGGACTAAGGATGGGCCTCCTTCCAGTGTTCAAAAGGCACAGCTTGACTGAGGGTTAAGGATGCAGAGTTTGAGGGCAGAGAGTAATGTTCAGCACAAAGCAACAATTAGGTTTGGCTGGATTCAAATGTAAAAGCACTTTTCAAATGCAATTTTTAGAAACACTATAAGAAATTAGTACAAGCAACTAATAGAATCTCATCAAATGGAAATCGGAGTGGGACTTTGTACTTCTACATTCCACAGAGCTTAATACAAATTAGTCTATAATACTCAGCGTGTTTCATTCTGTAAGGATTAAGGGAAATGGGATGCATTCTTTTTCATTAACTTCTGGGATAAATAAGCTTCCTAATGCAAGGATATAGGACTTACTTTCTAAACTTTATTGTATCCAGGGTTAAATAACTCACTGTGTGTTCAACCCTTGTATATTGTTCTGTTGAACAGTGTTTGCTTAGAATTACACAGTACTGGGAGGGAAGGAACTTTAGGGTCATGTGTGAAGGGGTCACAACCTCCTCTAGGACTCACAGATAAATTCTTCTGAGGTCTTGAACAAGGTTCAAGGAACTAGGTTAACTGCTCCCCCACCCCCAATCAAACACATCTAATGTCTACTAAATTCCCATCCATGAAGTAAAGTGTTTATTGATGCAGGAAAAGGAATCATAGGCTAAAAATAAGAGCCAGTTCCAATTTGAGTCTTCGGAATGGATACTAAGAGGTTCCCTGCTAAAAAACACAAATGCTAACTGCTTACTTGCTTCCAGAGATTCCATCTACCACTAAAGATCTATGCCTTTGGAGAAATTGAACTTTCTTTACAGAGGGGGTGACATAACAGTTTTTTCATTAATTATTCATAATTACTGTGGAATTAGTTAATGCCATGAGGTTGCTAATAAGTATAACAAACAAGACATACTTTGTCAGTTTCAAAGTTCTACAGAGAGCTGTTTGAAACCTGCTGTTTGGAAGCCTCTGGACCTAAAAGTAACATAATGAAAACAGGGGGTAATTTCAGTGTTTGTCTTCCTTGTGTTTAACTTGAACAAAATGTTGTCATTCGGGGATAGGATGGAAGGGCGGAAGAACACTGTGTTCAGTGCCCCAATCTTAAACCAAGTTGCACAGTGCTATTTCGGAGCCTCCCTACCCTCCTCTTCCACCCAATTCTTGTACTCCTTTCTCTGTTAGTAGCAACGTCATGTGCTTTTATCATTTCTGCACGTTGTAAATGGGAAACACACCAAAAGAAGACCACTACCATGTTTCTTTGCAGTTAAATAGTGAATACTGTCTTTATTCAGAAGAATACATTTTAATAGAATTTCATGCACCAGTAAATCAGTACAGTGAAGAGCTATGGGGATAAGGGAAACAGCATGACCTGGTGGAGTTCGCCACTCCCAGAGTTCTCTTGACCCAACTCATGTTGTTAGAGGTCAAGAAGCAGTAAATGCTGTTACATTCCAGGGTAATCAAGTTGGATTTCCAGCTCTCTGCAGGGAAAAGACAGGGGAGGAAAGCTCATGTAAAGAAGAAAGTAATTATATTGGGACTGTCAGTTACACTGAGATTCCCTGAGCGGCAGATGAAGGAGAATTAGGAGTGGTGCCTGGTTCTCCTTCTTGGTTACACTCCTCAAGGGCTATGGTCTGATCTCTTCCATCTGTCTCAGAGTCTCTGTATAAAGAAAAAGATATGAAACTAATGGGAGTCCTGAAAACAGGTTGTAGGGTGGGGCTCAGATGTTAGAAATGTAACTGGATCATGGACTTTCCATCAGCACCCTGCTTCTGAAATTGAGCTGAGATGAGTATTTACCTAGTTCTCAGTCGAGGCCACTTCTTCCACTCTATAGTGAGTACTATTCCCAAGGTTACCACAATCACCACAATCAGGGTACTTCGAACAATGTTGCCCACGGTGCACTCTTGAGCAACAGGCCCTGTGATGTATAAATAAACAGAATCATAACTTAGCATATCAATGTGCCTTTTGATATTATACTGTCTTCTCTTGTCTCCTCAGAGTCACATGAAAGCCATACACTGAGCTGTAAGGAATGATCCGTCAAGGTGCATGTGCTGAGACACTCACTAAAGAGGATTACCGGCAGGCAGGGCAGGAAGGCCTTAAATGAATCCAGTCAGTATATTCCAGTGAACCTGAAGTCCTATCTTCTCCTCATTTTTACAAGAGATATGATATACTTGAGGGCTCCAATTCCATACCCTTCGTGTCTCCTAATTTGGCCTGTCTCAGGGAGGGGGGGATGCTGTCCTTGAGATCCCTGAAGCATCATGGGGACTACCCACTCACCTGCTGCTCCAACCAGCTCCAGGGCATCACTGGGCTCTGACCAGATGTCAGGGTAGGCCTGAAGTCTGTAGCTGCAGCTGTAGTTCCCAATGCCTTTTCCTTCCACGTTGTTGATGACAAAGTCTCCGTCCTCAGAGAACTGTTGGGGTGCTTCCTCTCCATCATGCTCTAGCACAAATTCAACTCCTGGCAGGGGTCCTCGGCACTGAAGGATGATGTCCTTACCTTGTTTGAACACAGTGCTGGGCCGGGCTGACAGAGAGGGTTTAGGGGGCTTATCTGTAACCAAAACAAGAATACAAGGGTTAGAAGCAGCCCTGAACCCGGCCATCTCTTATATTACAGTCTCTTAACAGGCCTAAAACTACAAAACGTAAATGCTTACTGGGTTTCAGAACCTTACCAGTCACCCAGATCTTTAGAGAGTTGCTGTGATTTGAAGCCACAAGGGGAGCAGAATCCAGATAATAAACACAGCTGTAGATACCAGAATCTTGATCCCTCACCACTGGCATCTGGAAGTCAGCTCTGTACCCACTTGGCCTCTGTTGCTTTAAGGGATGTTGAGTCCCTTCCTTCAACAGGACAAACGTTGAATCCGGCAGTTCGCCTTGACACTGAAGAGTCATGTTTTCTCCAGGGGCTACCATGGGACCAGGCTGCACCAGAAGGCTGGGCTTAGGGAGTAAACCTGAAAGAAATTAACTGCTGGTCAGAAAGAAGAATCCAGTTTACAGTCCACTCCTCCTTGACCTCCCCTAGTCTCTCATCAATAGACAGGAGCGACTATTCTTTGCCTGTATGTGAATTCTTTAAAAATATTTTTGATGAACCAGTCTATGCAATCTTTCCTACACTACAAAGTGCACTCCACATCTCATCCCCTTACCTGTGACTATGAGCTCCAGAGTGTTGCTCCGCTGTATCTTGATAGGACTGATCCAGTCAGGGTGATAACAGCAGCTATAACGCCCTGTGCTAGCATCGGATATATTGGTGATAGGGAATGCTCCTTCATTACTGGTGGACCCCCAAAGCTGAAGCGAAGTGGTTTCTTCTTCTTTATGCAGAATGTACCCAACACCACGAACTGGTCCTTGGCACCAGAGAGTAACATTCTGCCCCATAGTGACCACAGAACTAGGCTCAGCAGACAACCATGGTCTGGGGAATGTGTCTAGGAAGAGAACAATGATGAATAAGGTGTGAGCATGCAACCTTCCTTCCTAGGATAACTGTTTTTCCTTGAATCCCCGCCACACTTTGGCCTACTATTCTAGGAGAGATTAACTGCCCTAATCCCTGCTCCAAGGGACCCTTTCCCAACCCCATGCTTTGTCTGTCCTTACCAGTCACCCAGATCATAAGGGGCATACTAAGGTATGAGCCTCTGTTCGACATGGTTGTCTCATAGTAGATACAGCTGTAGTTCCCAGAGTCCTCTGCTCCAACAGTGTGGAGGAGGAAGTCAACTGAGGTCCCCGAGGTACTCTGGAACTGTAAGGGAGCATGAGTACTCTCCTGTAGGAGGGCAAACCTCATGCCCTGGAAAGTTCCTTGGCAGCGCAGGGTCACATTCTTCCCAGGAAGCACCACAGGGCCTGGTTGTGCCAGGAGAGTGGGTTTGGGGTAGAATTCTAAAATGGAGAAAATCATAATTTAAGCGAAGACTGCTCCCCACATTTTTGCAAGTAGCTTTTATAATGTTGTTATAGGAGATGATATATGTTTATTGTAGAAAATTAGAAAATGCAATAAAAAACTAATGAAGAAAACGTAATTTTACCAGCTCAAAGATAACTATTCTTCCCTATTTTTCCACTTATATTTTAACACACATCTATGTCCTTGGAGCTGAGTCTATTTATGTAATTGAGACCCCACTGTACTCAGAGTTGGAGAGTCTGATATGTTTATATTGTAAACG
Organism: Cricetomys ansorgei; assembly: GCA_026225945.1. NCBI lineage: Eukaryota > Metazoa > Chordata > Mammalia > Rodentia > Nesomyidae > Cricetomys > Cricetomys ansorgei. Next base: position 622,931 of record JAMJFZ010003435.1, read on the forward strand.
CTTTCCTATGACGTTAAATACCCTTTGAAATGATCATTTGTAATGGCTGCATAACATACACCAGACATTTCAAGGTTTTCTCATATTCTCTGAGGGCCATCCAGGCCACCAATCCCTGAAGCAGAGCTCAGGAAAAAAGTAGACATTGGACTCAAAGCTCAAGGCCAAGCCTAAAAATATTATCTCAGAAAGTGGCAACTTCGGCTCAGTTCTCGGACCGGACACCCCTATCTATCTCATTTCTTTCTTCACAAGCGAGTGACTAGCCTCCCCCACTCCTTTGTCTTTTCTTCTTGTGATGATAACAACATGAACAGCTGTCCTACGTGGAGAGTTTATCATGTACCAAGCGCTGTCCCAAGAATGTTCTCGGTGTCCTTTAGAGAACACATTTCCTCCCCTCCCACTGGCACTCTTCCCACTTGCTCTCTTGGGGTCAATACTACCTCCACCAAGACTTTTCCATCCCTAACCTGTCACAATGAGCTCCACAGGGTCGCTAGGCTCCGACCAGATGGAAAAGTCATAATAACGGCAGCTATAGTTTCCTCCATCACTAGTGCCCACTGAAATGATCAGAAAGTGAGCTGCACTAGTCTTTCCCCAGGCTGGGTCACTGGATGCAATTTCATTGTCATCCTTGTACAGAGTAAAGCTCATGTGCTCCTGGGAGGTGGAGCAATCGAAAGTCACTCGGGCACCAGGAGTGACCACGGGGCTGGCCCATGTCTTGAAGAACGGCTTGGGGTACATTTCTAGAAGAGAAAGACAACACATTACCAAATCAAATGAAGAAAATGGGAAGCAAATACAGTAAATGTTGGTTTTAGGAAGCTGTCCTGTCCGTGCGTTTTCATTTAGAAATAGATGCACTAATGTTTTTGTTTGTGTGTTTGTTTTCACAGCGATCCTCCCCTTGCCCTCCCCGCCCCCATTGCCTCTAGATGAACCCTCACTGTCACTGGAATGGACAAGGGAAGCTATGGAAAGCATAAACTTTCTGTTGGACTCTATTAGCTCTCTCAGCCTCAGTTTGCTCATCTGGATGAGAGAAGGAAATTGTACCTACTTTACCTCTCTTCAGGTTTCCTCTATAGTTCAATGAGATAATCGATGGGAAAATAATCAGAAAAATTAAATCGCCCTCCACAAACCCAAGCTATTAATAACAATTATGGCTATTAATATCGTGCAGCCAGGGGCCCTGGCACTCCCAGCGCCACGCCTGCCCGGCTCTAAGATTGGACACAGGCTCCTAGTAGCCGTAGCAAAGTTTGTGGTGGACATAAGAGTGTCTGACAGCATCTTTCCCACCCCTCCTCCCTCACACACCCTTTTCAGTTCAACCTTTTATGAGGAGCTCCAGAGGCTCACTGGGCTCAGACCACTTGAAGGGCTGCATCTCAGTGTGCGTGCGGCAGCTGTAATTGCCCTCGTCTTTAGCCTCCATGCTTTGAATTGTAAAGAGGGCTTCTCTCCCACCGGCACCAAGCTGCTGGACAGGTTCCTGCTCTCCGTTCTTATACAGAGCAAACCCCAAACCTTCCAGCCATCCTTTGCACCAGATCTGCAGTTCCTGACCCCGGATTGGGAGGGAAGCCGAAATGACAGGTTTGGGAAGGATGTCTAGAAAACAAAATGGGGTGGCAAGGGAATCAGAAGTTTGGAACTGCCCAAGATGGGACGCTCAGAGTTTCTGTACAAACAAACCAACTGCATCCTGGCCAGTCCTGAGCTCCCCGGTAGGTCTCCTAGCACTCTTTTCCTCACCCCTCCCCCACCCAAGCAGCACAGGAGTCTTAGTGGCACTGGGGATCACTCCCTGAGGATCCTCTGACTTCTCTTACCTGTCCCCACTAGCTCAAGCGCTTCGCTAGGCTCCGACACAGCCATCTCCTCCCATGAATGGCAATGGTAACTCCCAGTGCTGCTGTGGGTCAGGGCGCCAAGGGGGAAGGCAGCCCGGACCTGCTCTGAGGCTGGGCGAGTTGCAATCCAGCCGGTCCCGTCCTTCAGTAACACAAACTCCTTGGTTGAACCAGAAGGGCTTCTGCACCAGAGGGTTAAGTTCTTCCACGGGGCCAGAGGGAAGTTCGTCTCTGCCCATAGTTCAGGCTTAGGGGTTGGCATGATTATTTCTAGAAACAGCAGAGTTAATGAAGCCATCCTCTTGGTATTCCCCCTCCCTTCTTTCCGTTCTTTTGAAGCCCCTTATTCAAATCCCAGGACCCTCTCTCCCCTTTCAGTCAGAATCCTTTCTTTTCTATCTTGCTTCTTTCTTCAGGTGCTGGGGAAAGGGAGAAGCTGATGTCTCAGCTGAGCCTCACAATAGTGCAGGAGCCTGAAGGCAATTTTTACAGGCTGAATTTTGCCAGTAGCTTTAACAAGTGCCCCTTCCTGGCTGTCCTTCCCTCCCAACCAGTCACTCCCTGGGCACTGACACTGACACTCTGTAGTTATTTCGGATCTCCAGAGAGGAATGTCCCAGTCTGGAGCAGGAAAAAAAAAACTCACCAATCTCTTCTGTCAGTGCCCCACTGCACAGTCCTGCAAAAGAAACCGTTGTCAGGATTTGCCCCTCTCCTCACGAAGAATGTCCCCTAGTCTGCTCTGCTGCCCAGGCCCCTGTCCCACCCCTTTGTACTCACCACAGCAAAGAAGGGCCAAGAGTATGAACAGCATGGCGACGCCTTGAGCTGTTCCCAACAACCAGGCTTCTCTAGAGAGACCAGAAAAGAGATGAGACGAGTTACTGGGATTAGGGGAAGGGCGGAGAGAAGGGGGCGGCAATTTATGTCATTGGCTCATTCGCTACCCAATAGGGACTGGGTATGGCTAAGATAATGGGACATAATCTTTCCGGACACTGATGACTCTTCTTTTTGAGGGCCTAACCGCCTACACACACCCTGCCCTTCCATGACATGCAGGCCCTCGTCTCTACTCCTCCTCCAGCTTATATTATATGTCAGCTGCCCATGGCTCCTGATTAGGCTGTTACAGCACGTGAGATGGGAAAACGGTTTTGTACCTCCAGTTCTCAGAACCTGGAGCTCCGCAGCTCTGGGTGGTTGGGGATGGGGGTGGAAAGAGCAACCTCGAGTGTTTCTCAGTCATCAAGTTTAAGTTTGGAAGCAGTTGTTCCTATGGCAGAACTGGTCTTTAGACCGACCTGCCTCACCTGCCTTTGTTATGCAAGGGTTGCCTAGGCAGCCTTGGAATTACCAGAAGACTGCCTGTCAGTGCTGAGCTAAGCTTGTCAGAGAGTGGGATCTCTCTCCCCACTACCTAGATTGTAACTACAAATGTGTATCATTGTTGCTGGGCTCTGCCTCTTGTACAGTTAGGAGGTATCAAGCCAAAATTCAATTGACAATTTTTCCTTAAGAAACAGCTACCACCGTCAGCCTTTTCCTGGTCAGGAAGACTACTTTTCAAGCTGCTTTCTATGAAACCTGGGTTCTGATCTTACTCTTTGATGAAATGATCTAGGAGTAGTGAGACGCTTGAAGTTAGATCTTTGTTAATCCTGCTAGGAGGTTGGCCTAGAGCATATGAAATTTACGGCAGAATCCAGAGAGTAGTAAACTTTGGCCTCACTGAAACTGTTTGAAAACTCCAAGATTTTTTTTTTTTTAGACACCAAAGGTGGCTCGCCACCCAGTGCCCTGCCCATGATAATGACATGCAGTCATGTATTAAATTTGTATTATGTATTAAATTTCCCAGACGCACAAAGATGGCAGAAAGATACATCTAGAAGCATGGGGTGGAGTGAAGTAGGGAAAATATTCAGGTGGTAAGGCTTCTACTGGATTGGGAACTCTCTATTCTCATTTGCCAACTAGAATTGCCTTAGAAAACCACGGGGAGAGAGATCAGTAGTCCAAAGGATACAGGAGAATCAAACGAAATGGCAGGAGGATCTTTTGGGCTGTTTTCAGGCTAGAGGAAACAGTCTGATTCTCCAACTCAATCTGTTGTCTTACCAAATGCCTAGCCAGCTTACAATTATGTTCTAAGAGTGCCCGGTACAGACAATAGGAGTCTAAAGTAAACAAAAAACTGGTTTCTAAGGAATCTAGAATGGTTCAAAAGATTCTTTCTAGCCCCTAAAAGTGAAAGGTAAAGCTGAAAAAATGGGATGGGAATTAAACAACAACCTGGAAGACAGAACAGCATAGCTTCCTATAAGAGAGCATGTTCACGCCCTATCGATGGGGAAGACATCTACGATGTATTGTGAACAGAATTGTTTAAGAGGAGATTTGGGCAATGTGGGAGGGGTAGAGGTCACGGAACATACTTATGATTATCTCTGTAGCCTCTGGAAACTACACATGACTCCACTTTCTGGCTTGGGTAATGAGCACTCTGGGAGGTGAGATAGAAACAGACAGAGTGAGAATGCCTTGTCGTGCAAGCCTAGGGGCTGAGGAGAAACCCAAGAATGTGTTCCGGTGAATTACTGCAACCTGGGAGTGGCCCATTCTGGGGCTAGTCTGGGCAGCAACAGGCTGAGAGAAGACAGTTACCTGAGTCTCAGTCTCCGACATTTCCACCGTATCCATAGCACTAGTGACAGTAAGGAAACAAGCTGCACAATTAAGGACATCTTGATAGCTTCATTCATAATGGAATTCCAGGTGTGGAAACCTGTGACCAGAGAAGACCAGAAGCAGAAACTTTGATGGGGATGAGGTCAGAGGGATAAATTCATGGTGGGGGAGGGGAGCTGGTTACTGGGAAAGCTTCTATTTAGAAGCTTCAGACAGATGTGTCCTTCTTTTTTGTTGGAGGATAGGAGTCTACAAAATATCCTGGCCAGTGCTCTCAGTTATTGTAGAGCACCCAAGGGAAGTAAGTGTGCCTGGACATATGGATCTTGACTTCCAAGCTCTCAATCCCCTTCCCATATATCTTTGGGCACTACTTTAGGATCTCAGGATATGGAAGGATATTCCTGTGAGAAGTTATCCTCTCACCTGTGGGCCCCACCAACTTCAGAGACTCGCTGTGATGTGGCCAGATGTTAGGGTGTGCCTCAATATGATAGCTGCAACTGTAGGTACCGGTGCCTTGCCCTTCAATGTTAGTGATGATGAAGTCTCCATCCCCTGAGAATGTCTGAAATGTTGCTTTTTCTTCCCATTCCAAAGAAAATTCCAGTACTGGATGAGATACTCGGCACTGAAGGGTGATGGTCTTTCCTACTTTGAACACGGAACTGGGCCAAGCTGAAAGGGAGGGTTTGGGGGGCTTATCTGAAACCAACCCAGAGACTACAGTTAGAAGTGACACTGAGCTCAGGACCCTCTCCCCTGCCAACTGATTCTGAGCTCCCCATTTGGGCTTCCCTTTCTTTTCACTTACATTTGATTAGTGACTTCAAACATTGTGTATTTAGTTCGTTTCCCCTCTCCTTGGTTCTCTAAAGACTACTGGTTCCTACTTTCAATCAGGAAGACCTCATGCCTGTGAGCTCTCCCTGGCCTGAAGGAAAATAATTGTTTTTCACAAGTCACAGCACGGCTGGGTCATACTGAGAGGTAAGGCTTAAGGTGAGTCCTGAGAGAGAAGGTCCCTGGAGGATATAAAGTCCTAAACCCCCCTCCTAGTGTTTTCTCTTTAGCACATAGCTCCAGGAAAGTGCAAGAGGTCCCCTTAGAGCACTGTAATAATGATCAAAGCAAACAGGTGACAATAAAATTAAAGCCAGTTGAGATCACTTGCCTACAACCATCAGCTCCACAGTGTTGTATGTTGCCATCTTAATGGACGTCTTCCAGGTAAGAAAATAGTGGCAGCTATAGATGCCAGCATCCCTGTGGGTCACATTCTTGAGGATGAATGATTTGTTGCCAGTGTTGCTGGTGGCATCCATAAACTGAAGGGGTTTTTCTTCTCCCTTCTTATAGAGTGCAAGCCCCACTCCATCCATCAGTCCTCCACATCTCAGGCTCACATTTTGACCCATTTGAACCACTGGACTGGGCCGAACAAGTAGCCAGGTCTTGGGGAGAGTGTCTAGGACGAGACCCAAAATACAAATAGCCAATGGTATGACTGTCCCCTCCTTTCAATACTTAGGGCTGTTTTCCTTCTCTGTCTTCCAGGTTGCACTTTGCAAATCCCTCACTAAGCTGCACACATTCTCTTTCCCCCCACCGTTAGCCTCCCCGACCAAGTGACTATGTACAAGGGGAGAGAGGGAGTCAGAGAAAGCTTTATAACCTGTTCCACAGCATACCCCTGTCTTACCAGTCACCCAGATTTTCAGGATATCACTAAGCAGTGAACCCCTGTATGACCCATCATAGTAAAAACAGAGGTAGTGCCCTGTATCCTGGATTTTCAGATTCCGGAAGTAGAAATATGCCTCGTTTTTTATTGGCTTCTTGTAGTAAAAAGATTTCTTCAAGTCTTCCAACTTCATTAAAGCAAATGTCATTCCATATATCGGCCCTTGGCACCTGAGACTCAGGCTTTCTCCGGGTGCCATGATGGGCCCAGGATGGGCTGTCAAAGTTGGTTTGGGGTAGAGACCTAGAAAGGGAAGAGACCCTTAAGTTATAGCTCGGCCAAATCTTCCCTAGTCTATTTTTATTCTGCTACTGTTTTTGGGCAAACGTGGTCATTGGAATGTAGCCTTCTCTCCTCTTTCCTTAGGTGGATGCTTCCTCATGTGTGTAATCAAGGGTGAGTTCACTTATAGTCCTTCCCTCTCGTCCGACTCTATTAACTCCACTGTGGGCTCAACCAGGTATAGGTGCTTGCCTCAGGGGACTGTCTACATTCATAAGGCCCTGTATTTTCAAATCTTTGAAATGACAGGTACAGTTCTTCCCACAGCCAGGAAAACCACACCTCTAAAAATGACTTTGATTCCATCGTGTAGAGCATAACTTTCACTGAAATAATGACAGCACCTGAACACATTAGTCTCACCTTTACACCCTACTTCCAACACTCACTGCATGAAGCCAGAGGAGGACAATTGGGAGATTTGAGGGCAATATCTCAGCAAGCAAATGGAAGTGGTCAGGGGGCCCACCCTCATTTCCATGGATTGTTTTACTAAGGTGGTTGTACTACTAAACTTCAGTTCTACACGAGTCCATCTTAGTATCCCCACTCAAATCCCATGTACTCCAACTCATCCACTATGGAAGGATCAGCTGTGTCATATATTCATAGGGGCTTTTGGGATGTATCATGAATCATGCTGGTCTGGGTGTACTGAATATAAAGAATACAAAGTCTCTGCCAGCATAAAAGCAATCGACAAGTGGGAAATACCGATGAACATTAATAAGAAGTGTGTATTAGTAGGATCTACTTTGGAAGGGTATGCGAACAACAAACATCAATATACACAGGTTAAACAGTCCTTTGTACTTTGACCTTCAAGAAAAAGCTTGTTAATAAAATTATCTACCATTTATTGAGAACTTATATGCCAGGCACTATACATGTTATTTAGGCAAATCCTCACAACAACCCTGTGAGGTAGGCATTTTTCTTATACCAATTTTGCAGATCAAGAAATTGAAGCACAGAGTGTCATTTTACAATAGATTTGGACAGATGCTTTTATCCTGTGTTAGACTCAGGAGGAACCAAAGCACAGAGAAGTGACATGACTTGCTCAACATCACATAGGGAAGTAGTGTCACGGGTAAAACTAGAAACCAGGGGTGCTTTCTGTGGCATCACAATTTCCCTGGATCTATTTTACTTGCTGTAGGGACTACGTAACTGTAGACAATTCCATCTGGAATCATCCAGGGCATAGGGTAGAGGAGTTGAAGCGGGAGTGTGTGTCTAGCCTTTAGACCTTTGGAGAAGTTGCCTTCTGTGTTTAGAGCGTGGTGTTGCCTTTACTGGTTCTATTGATCTGGGACAAAGTAAACTGTTAACCCATCTCTAAAATATAAACAATCACTTTCTTTGTCATTTTTTTTGTTGGTTTTTCATCAATGGGAATAGTGACTCATTCTATTTCCCACCCTTAAATACAAGAATCACAAATACATTTAAATTTTTAAGAAATCAATTTTAAGACTGTACTGGTAATGCCTGGCACATATTAGGTGCTCAATAAATACCGGATGAATGAGTGAATGAATGATAATCAACAGGTAAAGAACAATAAAACAATAGCTCACAAACAAGCCAAAGGATTATCTGCTTTACAGCATGTGGGATTCTAATTTGTAGTTCAGGAAAACTCAAATGACACTACCTTATTGACCTTGCAGGGCCTAGAAACTGGCCAAGGCAAGTAATATCAAAAACTTTTGCTCAACCAGCCATGATCCCTGGGATAATAATTGTCAGGTGCCAGCAGCCATGACCACACCCACCTGCTACCACCAGCTTCAGGGGGTTGCTGGGCTCTGACCACAGAGTGGGGAGCATCTGGATATGGGTGCGGCAGATGTAAACCCCTTCATTCTCAGGTGCCAAGTTGTCAATGGAGAACATGGCCATGGTCCCAGTTGGGACTTGGTAATCTAAGGGCTCTGTGTATCCCTCTTTAAACAGCATAAATACCAAATCCTGAAGCCATCCATGGCAGAGGATGTTAACATTGCATCCAGGGAGAGGTGGGGTCTCTGCCTGAATCCAGAAGATGGGCTTAGGAAGTTGGCCTGGAAAGAAAGAATAAACTGATGAGTCAGAGCAAGAACAGCGCTGCGTAGACAGCAGGAGAGGAGAGATGGCTCTGGATGAGGCTTCCCTGAACAACCCTTCCTTACCCCTCCCTTCCAGAGCTGCATCTTCTACATGCACTCTGTGATACAGAGTGGGCACTTACGTGCCAGCTGTGGAGGGCACACACGCATGCATTTGAGGCAAATGAATGACGTCAACAAACCCTTCTCTGTGATGGTGATTTGGGGCCCAAAAGTGAGAGAATATTTTTGAGTTATCTAGCTTTGTCATCTCACCTGGTGCTTCTAACTCTAGAACTTTACTGGGTTTCGACCAGCCTTTCTCTTTCCAGTAGCAGCACCGATAAAGACCTGTATTAGACTCAGTAAGGGCACCTAAGAAGAATGAAACTTGGAAGGTCTTGTAAGAAGGACGGATCCAGGTCATCTGTGTATTATCCTTCAGCAGCAGGAATTTGCTGGATACCCGAGAGGGGCTTCTGCACCAAAGTGTGATGTTCTCCCAAGGGGCCTGGGGGTAGTTGGACTCTATCCACAGCTCTGGTTGAGACTCCACTGCTGTAATTCCCCCAAATCACAAAGATATCAGCAGTCAGCCCTCTCCCTCCCACAAAGGGCCCAACAACACACCTTAAAATTAGCTCTAACCCACCCAGATGCTGACTCTTGCCTTCTTGTAGGAGTAAGAACATCTGCTCATGTTAAGGGTGTTTGGGACAGAGATGCCAAGGCATTGGTTCAAGGAATCTAAATAAGCAGGGGAATAAGCTGCCTTCTCAGGAAAGATCCAACTCTTCTTCACCTGTCTTGGGTAATCAAGTCACGGTGGAATAGGCTCTGATTCCCAAGCAGCCCAACTTTTCTTGGGTATCTCAAGGCCATACAGGCCAGTTCCTGAGAATGTTAGGCAGGAAGGCACTTACCCATTGAGGTCATACTCAGCCTGGGCCCTGAAAAGAGAAAATGATAAGGGTGAGACTCTGCTTTCCTATGTTGCCCTCCAACCTCAATAATCTCCCCCTGCCTCCCCTTGGAGCCTGCTCATTAGCTTCTCTAACAGGGTCACTTGCTTCTCACCTCTTCCTTGTACTTACAAATGCAAAAGAGCAAGAGAGTGAAGGTCCGAAGCATCATGGCCCCGTGCTCTGGCCTGTCCAGGGCTATGGGGCCTCTGGTGCAGGATGTGTACTCTGAGTCTTGAAGGCTTTGCTTCTTAAAAGGTAGTGAAATCTGAATAAAAAGAAAGGAAGGAAGGGAGGGAGGAAGGAAGGAAGGAAGGAAGGAAGGAAGGAAGGAAGGAAGGAAGGAAGGAAGAAAGAAAGATTTTTTTTTTAACTCAGGGATTAGTTCAGCTCTTTCGAGTTGAGAGGAGATCACCACATTACATTGACAACCCTACATTCCACTGGTTCATGGGAACCTAGCTTGTTAATAAGGCCACTAGTTGCTTTCCTCTTCCTGATCCTTTTCTTCACTTCCCCATATCCCCATCTCTCCATTCAAGATCTTTTCCGGGGTTCCAAGATATTATTTTTGTTGAAATGTTTATTTGTCTCTGAGATTTCAAAGGCATAGGCGGTGACCTTAAATAAGCTCAAAAAAACCTAGTGAGTGGGGGAAGTAAAACAGGTCAAGACTCACCTTTGGAGATTCTTTAAGTAGATACGTGCACGCATGCATGTGCATGACACACGTGCATGCATCCATGCATGCACCCAAGCTAGCTCACACGCACAAGCGCATACACAGCAGCCGAGTCATTCAATTACTTACTAAAGGAGGCATTATTGCTGTATCTATTTTGTTGAGGAGGCAAATAGAGTTTAGGGGGGATATATAATTTGCTGAAAGTCAAAATACCTAAATAAAAATTAAAGTTCACATTTAACTCCAAGGCTGACACTCAAATGTCTAGAGGCAGCAGCTACCCTCACCCCATCTTTATCCTCCATCACCCCTCCCATTTCAGCACAAAGACCACTCCTTCTAAGGAGTGCTTCTGATGCAATTTTGCCACCTAACTTCAAAGCTTGATATCCTATCTGAGTAGGTGTTGGTTAATTCAACTGCTTTCACGTAGTTAATAAAAGCGCTAATGATCCCCTTTTAGAACTTGACCTTAACTTCTAAGCAGCTTTCCTCACTACCTCTGAAGAAAATGGAGTTGCCTTTTCAAGGAACATGGTAAAGATAGTTGAGTTTAGAGAGGTCTTCTCATTTTCCCAGAAGTCACTACTAGCCATAGTTACTCCTCTGTATAGATGAGGTGGATCTTCTCCTCTCTTGCTGCAAGGGAAGGTGTATCCTCACTGCGCAAACTCAGGAGAATTCTCCTCCAGGAAATCTCTACTCAGTTACGAAATCCTGCCTAACCTCAGCTGTTTGATCTTCCTTAGCTCAGTGGAGTGAGGTAGAGGCAGCCCCCACATTCAGAAAGGGAATGACTTTGTTTCTCTAAACCGACAGCCTCTAATATGGTCTAGTGCTCACAGTGAGCAAAATGGAGGAGTGGAAAAATCCATTTTCAAAACACCTAGGCAGTAGACAACAGGTTGACACTGAAAGATTCAAGAATTGCAGGGCCCTGTTTTTCATTTATTTGTGTTGAAGGATGCTTAATTTACCATCTCTGAACTTTTCTTAGCTGTTAAGTGGGGAAATAATATGTACCTAGCATTGTTGTTTTGGATTACAGAAAACGTGTGCACAGTGTCAGGCATACTGTGTACATTTCACTGTAAACAGGTGTATTTTTCCCCATTTTTCAAAGAGGAGTATATATTTTACATAGGACTCTAGTGACGCTCTTCCTATCTCAATTCCTAGAACCCCTTGTCCCCAATTTTCTCAGGGCCAGGGCAATGCTTGGATACCACCCTGTTATTTTGTTCCCCTTGGGGCACAGGGCCAGGATCTACTGGAGAAAGCTAGGTTCTTTGCCAAGGGGAGAGTTCAACCTGGGATTGCACCCAGGAAATGCCATCTGAGGATCCAGCCTTACCATCTCTTGGTAGCTGGAGTGGAATCAGAAAAGCTGAATTTCTCAGCATGGCTGACCACTCCTCAATCATTAAAAAAAAAAAAAAAACAAAAAAAAACAACCTGCACCGTATTATTCAGCCAAGATGATGAATCTTAAGTCCAGGGAACTTGGGAACAACATGAGGTTCAAAATTGGCCACGCCCATTTTGCCCTTTCACCCCACCCCCAACTCAAGCTGTTGAGGGTTTTTTTTAATGGTACCCTTGTACTCTACCCCTAGCACTTTCCCCACCATTAGGCAGCGCGCCGCAGTGCTTTTGAGGGTGATATATCTGAAATATCTAATGGCTAGCCCCCCTTCCTAGCCTTAAGGGTTCCAGCAATCAAAGGGGTTGGGCTCCGCAGGGTGCCGGGTACAAGCCTTACTTAGGGTTTGGAGGGAAGACAGAGAGGAAAGGGAAGATAACCACAGCACCCAGAGGTTCTCATCGAGGCGGGGCTGGGATCGGGGCTGAGGAGGCGAAAGGCAGGGATGAATGGGGTGGGAGGAAAGACCAGGGAGCAGTTTGATTTACAGCAATTAATCACAGCGGGGGGACTCTTCCGGGGTTTGTTTAGGATTTTGTGGCCAGTAATTAATCTTCAGCCACTGAACTGCGCTCATTTGCAGGTACTTACGGTAGTTGAAGGCCCGCTCCGAGGTTGGAGATTCTCCAGAGAGCTCCTCCAGATGCAGCAAACTGCCCGGCATGGGAAGAGCTGTCTAAGGACAGCCTCTCCGGCCCGGAGCCCCGCCTCCCTCTCCCCCACCCTCCTGCCGTCCCGCCCCAGCCTCCTCCCCTCCCTCGTTAGGCTCGCGAACCCACCTACACCAACTCTGCCTAGCACCTGCAGTCCTCTGACGACCAAGATAGGAACGCCCCTCCCAGCTCCCCGCCTCTCTCCCTACTCCCTGCAGAGGTTGCCCGAGCCGGAGTCAGGCCCGTGCCCCCTGCCTGTCGCTCAGAGCTTCATCTGGTCACTGTATCCTGAAGGGGCGAGGGCCAGCTCCCAAGACAGCTGAAGCTGAAGACCCTCCTCTCCAGCTCCCTAATGCCTTTAAGGCGATCTAGGGTCTTCCTCTGCTTCTTGAATGTCCCCATGCATTCATAAACGACCACACAAAGGCTGAAATGCCTACTGTGTGCACTTTGGGACCCTGGTCCTGGGCATTTCTAACCTTTACAGCAACCCTGCAAGATGACAGTTCATTCTCTTGGTTTTACTGATGAGGAAACTGACGCTTGCGGAGGCTTAGTTACTTGGACAGCCTTCAAAGTCCAGTTTGGGATAAAAGCCCAGGCTTTAAAGACATGTACTTTCAGATTTCAGTTTGAGTTCTACATTTAATAGCCCTGTGACCTCAAGCTAGTGAGTTAAATTCTCCAAGGTGCACTTCCCCTGTATTTTAAATAAAATAAAAGAGCCTACTTTGCAGAGTTTTAATGAGTAACTCAAATCTCTAAGTACCACAGGCCTGGCACACACTAAGTTCTCAACAAATGTCACTACCACTTCTACTACTCTTGATAATCTGTAAATCCTTCCTTAACAGCCTTGGGACAGTGTGGTTTGGGTAATATTGAACGAGGTTATGAAGATTATGTATGTGAATGTGTGAGAGGCAGAGACAGAAAGCAGCCATGCATGGCACCTGTCATGACACCTGTGTGGAGGTCCAAGGGCTTCAGAAGTCTGTTCACACCTTCCAAATTGTTGGCGCAGGGCTTTTCTCGGTGTTTCCATCACCATACAGCGCATTCCAGGCCAGCTGGCCTTCAAGCTTCTGGATGATTCTCCTGTCTCTGCCTACCCTCTCACTGTAGGAGTGCTGGATAGCAAACTAGCCAGATAGCTTTTCCCTGGGTTCTGGGGACTGAACTCAAGTAATTAGACTTATGTAGAAAAAAAAAAAAACTTTTACCATTGAACCATCCCTATGGCTTTATGAAAGAATTAAAAAAAAACCAGATAATCCATGGGTGAGACATTAACTATAGCTGTGGTCATGTAATATGCGATGATATTTAAAATATGGCAACCAATGGGATCAGTGAGCAACTGGTATGAGAAAGCCAAAGTTTCCTTTCTGTGCATTTTATCTTCACAAGATATCTCAAATTAACTAATGAAAAGCAGTTTAATTTTCAAATTAAAAAAGAAACTGTGACAAACAGGCACGATGCTTTGAACGAAGCCATTTGAGCATCATGGCTTCACGCAGCAGGTAATAACAACTGTGGGCTCCTGGCATTCTTAGAGTCTACTCAGCATTTCAAACTGCAGAGTATTGTGGAATGATTAGCCATATAAATAAAAATACGTATTTCTAGGCAAATTATTTAACCTTTCTTAGCATCATTTTTTCTTATCTGAAAAGTGGGGATAATAATTTAACTTACTACTACCCAAGGTTTTGTGTAGTACTGAATAAAAACTCCCCTGTCAACCACTACCTAGGGACTGGGACATAGCATGCAGCCATTGATTCCCCACATTGCTTGCTAAGTAGCTCTGTGGCAAGCATTGTTCTAGAGTCTAGATCCAGAGAGATGTTCCTCTTAAAGCATCTGTAATCTAAGCGTAACTCATGATAGGGAATGAACAGGAGGCAACAGAGGAGTGTTGGGAACCAGGTGGCTGTTACTTTGTGTCTCAACTAGGACACTGATTACAGGAAAGACACAGAAAGAGCCAGGGTTTCGAATACGTTGAAGAGACAGAATTCAACGAGCGAGGTGTTGTTTGGAGCCCTGTAGTAATCTGTGAGACCATATCAATATTTTTTGGAGACAGTTATCCTTGGCTATCCTTGGAACTCACTGTGTAGACTACTTTGGCCTGGAACACAGTGATCTGCACCCTTCTGCCTCTTAAGTGCTGAAATTGAAGGCCTGGGCCATCAGACTCAGTCCTGCCATACAAATTTTTCAAATGCTGTGATAGCCCCAGGCACTGAGTATATATCCTTTTAACTCATTTAATCTCCACAGCTACACAAGGAAGTAATTGTCATTATCAACCTCATTTCCAGACTAGAAAACTGAAAACAGATACTAAGCAAACCACCTAAAGTTCAGTAGCAGAGTTAGAATTCAAATCTAGGCAGATTGTATGCAGAGTTCTATATTCTCAACCATTACCTTAAATCACCTCTGGACTGGACAATTAGAATGACAAAGAAGAAGCCGAAACTTTTTTTTTTAATACATAGATGGGAAATAAAATCACTAATCAAATGCAGTACTAATGATGTGGGAAGAAGGTAATTTTTTGTTCCCCAGCTTTCTGCAAGTCCCTGGGCAGAAGCTTGTGATCTTGGATCAACATCCTGAATCAAGAACCCAGAACTGTCCCCTCTGGCTGTGAAAGTCTGAGAAGATCCTGGAGCTGCATGGATGAGAATACTACTCACTCTAGTCTTTTGCTCTGGGACACTATGAAGTCTTGAAAGAGCTTATTATCCAGGCTTCATAGAAGCTCCTCATTCAGACTATGACTGGCCATTGAGATTCCAGAAACCCCCCATCTCTAGGCTACCTAGTAGGTTTTGAACCCTGCAGCCTGGAGAAAGACAAGCATTCTCTGGCCAACCTCCCTGAAGAAACTTTAAGTTGGCCAAGCATTATAAAGCCAGCAGATGCCAACAGGGTCTGAGGGGTGGGAGGGTAAGGCTCCAGTGAAATGGAGAGTTACCTTAGCATTGACTTGCTGGGCCTCGTCCATCGAGAGTCTAATATATGGCTCTGTGGCTATGAAACTCTCTCTCTCTCTCTCTCTCTCTCTCTCTCTCTCTTTCTCTCTCCCTCTCCCTCTCCCTCTCTCTCTCTGTGTCTCTCTCTTTCTCTCTTTCTCCTGCTTCCTTCTTTCCTTCTCTCCCTTTCTCTGTCTCCCTTTCCCCAAGAAGATCAGAACTTTATTTCCTGCTTCATTACTCTGGAATTAGACATTGTTAAACAGTTCTTCTTTCAGGGATTATGTGGAGAAAAACTAATCTTGAGGCTAACGTCTAGATACCATTTTGTTCTCTGAATTTCCTAGATCTGGTAGGATGGCATGTGAGCTCACACCCTCATTTTCTTCTCAGAAGTAGTGAAACTAGAAGGTATTTTTGATCCATACTTCTCACTTCCAGATTCTGAGCACTGGGGCTAGAAGAGAGGTCTGTCTGAAAACTATCGTATGGATTCCCAGGGATTCCAAGGCACCTAACAAAATGCCAGACTGTATTGAGCACATTTAAAGTATGTTGAAGTAGGGGGTGTAACGCGCAGGTGCAGATCTGAGATGCAGTGTTTTTGAGCTACAGGGACCCCAGGCAAGAACAAAGAAAAGAGACTATTCCACACAGCAGTACTGAGGGGTGGGCAAGAAGCTCTGGGTGTACTTTAAGGAACAAAAAGGGAACCATAAGGGGTCATAGGCTGACTATGCAGGGATTCTGTTTATTCTTGATTTGGATTAGGTGATGATGTCTTTTTGTTGCCATTTGTTCTTTTTTAACAAATCGATCTTACATGCTGTCCCAAATAAGAGAGACACATAGGGCAAAAACCTCTGCCCAGGGATACACTTAAGCTTACCAACACACAGGAGCACCAAAGGTGGATCTATCTTATCTCAACCTTGCACCTAGTGGGCTGTTAGTGATAGCTTCAAATGTGTCATGGTCAGAGGATTTCAAACACAGAAGATGCAAATACTGCAAGTCAGAGGAAAGACTGCATCCCAACCCATTCTATCCCATCCACCCCACCCCAAGAACCCTCTAAATATTTATGACAAAAGTCAGCATCTTCTAGGTATGTGTTTTAGGACAGTGAAACGCACTTTCAGACAAGAACTTTTCCACTTCCCTGCCCAATACTGGTAGTTTTTACACACATCCAGGAGAGTTGTGAACATTGTACTTCCCTCTCCCTGTTCCATTTCATTGTGGTGGTGGTAAGCCACCTGAGGAATGTGTAAGGTCAACATCGAAAGGTTGAAAATATATTTTAGCCACTTGCCCAACTGCTCAGACAGTCAGAGCCCCGCCATCATTTTCTGCAGTGGAGAGGAAGTACAGGGTAAATGAAGCCATCAGGTTGGGATTTCAGAAAAGCAAGGGCACCTAATCAGAAAGGGTAATCTTTAACAGTAAGGCCAGATGAGGAGTTAGGCTTCAAAGATGTGAAGAGAGATCTGCAATGGCATATTGGGGGTGAACTAACAGAGCTCAGGTTTCGACATGTCCTTTGTCAAATATTTCCATTATTAAGGGTATAGTGTCAGACACAGCGTCAGTAGCAGAACCTGTAACTTGTGGTGTTTCCAGGATTGTGCAAGAAACCTTGTTAGAATAAATAAAACACAAGTGATGACCCCAAAGTGAAACTTATTTAATCCAAAAACCTCCTTGCAAGCCATACAGTAATAGATAGAGGCTTGCATGGTCAGATCTCTGGGTGCCTGCCACCAAGTAAGTGCTTGGTATGATTGCCTGGGTGAAGTTCACTGAAGGTTTAATGGGGACATAGAACAAATGTTTGGTTGTGCTCCATTACAGGGCCACAAGGCTCTGCTTGATCCACCTGCCATTCTCCACAAGGTAACCTCCTGGCATCATCCAACGTCTTTTTGCTTATTTGAAGTACACTGGGCATCTGAGTACATCAGGGGTGGGAGGGTATTGGTGCAAAGACAGGTATAAAATGCAGGAGAGATTAAAGGGCTGGCTGGAAGTGTTTTCCTAGCTGCCTTTCCTAGGTTGGATGATATTAGTGATTCAGAAGGCAAAGAAGTCACCCCACTGTGAGCAGCCAAACAGAAAGGGTTCTAGAAGTATATGTCTGATCCGGGCAGGATGCTTGGAAGTGCTATTGCCAGGGAAGCCCCTTTCTGCCCAAGTGAGCCTTGCCTCCAGTGTGTCAAAATTATAGGTATTTTCATGAGAGTGGAGAGGGACTGAGAACAGAATGTCACTTAGGAATGTGTGACTGGGCATTTCTACTGACTTCCAATCACTTGTCCAGAGCAAAGTGTAGAAGTCAACAATTAGGCTCTTTAATCTCATTTATTGTATGATTAATCAATTATTCAATCAAAGTTAAATAGAAATGTCTAAATTGCAAGAGCAACACAAATTAACAATTTAAAAACACACTGCACCATAACCCACTGCTTACATTCTGATTCTGAAAATACTACTTTACAGGCAGTCATTTCAATGTCCAGTTCTTCCTGATTTCTTCCCCAGAATACAATCAATTTTTCTCTTTCTTCCTCTTCTCCTCACCCTCCCCAATTCTTCCCTCCCAGATCTTACTATATTGTCCAGCCTGATCTTGAACTCAACATCTTCCTACCACAACATTCCACATGCTACTCCTACATGTATGTGTCACCGTGCTGGCTCAAATATGAGAAAGTTTTCTAAAATACCATGTTACCTTGACAGAGCACAAGAAAAGTCTTTTTACTGCAAAATAAATCTGTGAATTTTATATAATGGATAGCATTTAAGTTAACAATAAAAACGTTCGTTTTTGATCTATAACATTTTAATGTCTCCTCTCACCCACTCTGAATTATCTTCCTATATCTTTCTATAATTGCTCATCATTTTCATTTAAATTTTTCTGTGCCTGTGCAGTATATTACATAAACAAGTATCCATATCTACACATAGATGTGTGCATTGATATAGGTACATACATAAAACAATAACCCTTCAGTGCGATCATACAGATTTACTGTGTTTTCTCCAACCACCCTAAGTAAATGCAATTAATCATAATAACAATATCTAAAATTCTATTAAAACATGTGGCTTTAGAGGCCAATTTAGTCACTTAACTCCTGATGTACCTTCTCCTTGGGCATGAGCTGCTTCAGAAAAGCCAATGGTTTGAGATTTTTACTGAAAATGCTTTCAAGTCACCTTGACTGTCTCAGACATTTCTTGAACCTTCAAGTTGGATGATGGACTGGGCTCTACGGTTCACTTGGAGTTTCTGACCTCAGAAGTTCAGCTGGAGAATTTTCTCCAACTCATCATCTCTCTCAGTGTTCCTATAGCATAGTCAGCTGTGAATCCTACCTTTTCATGATGAAAATACCTTCTTTATTTTTGAACAGCCTTTTCGGAGATTTCCTTTCCTTTCAAGTTTAAGAATGGGACAGTTACATGCCTTAGACTTTCGGTTTGGCATGTATAAGTTAAGATTGTGTTTATTTTGGGAAAGTTTTAAGATTAATTTCCTTAGTATTCTCTTTATAAACCGATCTTCAGTTTTGTCCTCATTTGGACTATTTGTCTCTTCTGTGCTCCTTTTGGGCAGTTTTCCTCTCTCGGGGTAACTTTGAGTTCTCATTCATTAGAGTCTTGCCTGTTTGCGTTTGAAAATATCCAATGGCCCTGCTTCCTGTTTAGGGTGAAAAATACCAGTTCCTAAATGCTGGCTCTTCATCTGTCCATTGCCTTTCTGGAGAAGCCATACTTCTAGAACCCTCCGAGGTCCAATGTTCTTTCTTGGCATCCTCATTCCTACAGTTGCGCACACAATTCCATTTATAACTTAAGTTGTTTGCATTTTCTTTTACTTCCCTATTTTGGTGAGGTTTCTATTAGCTAGGAGTATAGCAATTTTGTTTTGTACACAGCTGTGCCTTCAATCTTACTAGCTAGAAGCTCAAGAGTTGAGGGCTTTCAATTGAAGTGCAAGACCCATTTCAAGCTGCAACCCTAGGAAACCTTGTAGAAAATTAGGGTATAATCAGTTCTATGCTACTTCAAATAGCATTAGGGGTTAGAAGTTCACAATCCTATATGGAAGATTAAAAAATAGTTAAGTACACAAGTAATAACAAAATAGTACACACACAAAATGTAAGTACACTAAATACTTGAATACACAAATATAGTAAGATAGAAAAATATTATAGACATGCAAATAAATAGACATGGAAGCAAATATGAACATAAACTGAGCCATATATATTTATAATACTCAGCTTTTGCCTGACTAAAATACACAGAATATTTCAATGAAACAACTAGGAGCATTCGAATTACAGAGAATGACAGAGCTCACCCAAATGTTCCAGCATTTGTTGAAAGGGATTTTGACTTTGTGTCAGAGGACTTGAATTTCAGTCCTGGCAGAACTGCTTACTAACTATGCAATCGTGTGACATTTGGCAAGCTCCTGAAAGTTATTTGAGTCTTCATCTTCTCATCAGTGAAATGAGTATTCAATAACTATGAGCTACATCTGAATATAGAACGCTGTTTGCAACACCCTAATCATGCTTTATCTATCTCTCTGCACTGTTGTCTGACATTTCTTTTGGTGAAGGGTGGAGACAGGAAAGTGAAGGAAAGGGTAACACCAGAAAGGATCCCCAATGGATACCTACACAACTCTCACAGCATGATTTTTTTTTTTTTTTAGAAAACAGCTTGATCATGCCCATGCACTGTAGAAAGATGGTTAAATAAATGCAGTGTTCAAAATTATGAACCAGGACTGGGGATGTGGCTCAGTGGAACAATGTGTGGTCAGCAGGTATGAGGCCCTGATGCAGTCATCCAGGACAACAGAAGAAAAGTCACAAAGCTTATGCTCCAGCGAGAGATTTGTCCATATTTGTTGCTAAGGATAATAGAATGCAGAATATAGTAAGCTTTGACAAACAGAGATTCAGACAAGACATGATGGGAGCATAGAGGAGAAAGCATTTAATTCTGATTGGCAGCACTTACGACAACACTTCGTTCAACTCTCCCAGACTCAAGCATCCCTATCAATGGACACGAGGAAGGCATCTTTGAAGTTCCCCGCTTCAAAATATCTTCCTTATCCACTTGCTATCATAGAATTGCTACCATATAATTTACACTTTGGGAAAGGATGGTGGTGTGTGGTATATAAAGAGAGTGCCTGGAAATGAGACTGGAGACAGGGGTTAAAGGCACGGCCACCATTAAGGAGTATGTGTGCCATATAAAATATTTTAAGTAAAACTTTAGACTTTTGGCAAATTAAAAACCCAGGTTATAATCTAGATCTACGAGCAGGGCTTCTAACCAGGAAGAAAATGTCCTTCTCCAGCTCCTAATACTGGTCCTGACATTAGTTATGCTATCCTGGTCACAGATCCTTAGGGACATGGCTCAGAGGACACTTTCTAAGCTGGCGGTCCACCTGTCCCTCTAATTCAAGCTTCTCATAGTTCAGGTTTCTGTTTCAAAGGAAAACAAAAACTGGAGATGGAGCAGTTTACACTTTGGCTTTGACATAACTAAATCATGTATGAAAATGTTGGTCCATTGCAGAGCTCTGGTAATTTGAAAAATCAGATTCTTATACTTCAATGTACCCAAACAGCTAACTTCTAGTGGGGTTCATAGGGACACACTTTAGAGCGGAATTAGTGTGTAGGGAGAAGAAAAACAAAATTAGTTCCTGTAAAGGCAAATACAAATGGTGATTTCATCAGATTCTCATATGAATTCTCAGAAATGCTAAGAATTGTTATGGAAAAATGGTCTAGGCACCTGACGGGATTTGCCTAATAAAAATTAGAACAGGTGCTGGGTACTTCTACATTCAAAACAATTAAAAATAGTCTTGAGTGCTTAGAGCATTTTGGTGCTTGGGGAACTTAAGCAAACTTATTCACCTGTGCATTTATAGAATAATATTTACTGAGCAGCTACTTTGCTTTCTTGTTTTGGGAATACATCAGTAAACAAAATGGAAAACCCTCACCTATTAGACAACCAATATATCCATGAAGATATATCATTTAATGGTTTAACATAAGAAGATACTCTATTTTGTTACTAAAGAAATAGAACTAACTTTTGCTACAAACTGTGACATTTTGATGTATTTATAAGATTTAATAATGATCAAGATTGGGTAAGCACGACTCTGAATAGATATTTAGGTGGTTCTATTATCATTACTGGCGTTGAATCCCTTTATTACAAGTCTAGTAGACAAGTATGAGAAATGTGTAGGGGAAAAACATATAGAATTCCAACTACATGTTTTAAAAGTAGTAGAAGAAAAGTTTTATTCAAGGCATTAAACTGCCTTTTGATCAGCTACATGACCTTTCTTTAGCTACAGATATTTTTGGGTAATTTTTAGAATAAGATTCTCCCCCTCTCCAAACTTCTGTGACACAATCAAGTATAGTGCCAAGGAAATCTACACTGTGATGGTCGTTAGGCACTATGATGTTAAAAATACATATTAACTAATGGAAAGAGTGCTGGACACTAATTAAAGTATCCAAATGACTTGTCATTATTAATAACCCTGGATTTCAACAAGGAGCACTTGCTGTGGAGGTTCTGTAACTATCCTGGGCACAGCATGACAATATTTTAAAAATATGTACACCATGAAAGAATCCCACTTGAAATAGCTGTAAGATGGCGCCAAAAAGTTACCAAGTGAAACTTAGCACAGGCTCAAATGAAGTGGGCATTTATTCGTATGGCTTGTAAGTAAACTAAGAAAGAGTTTAAATTTTATTGCTTTGAAAAAACATGATGTTCTTAATAATATATGCTTTCTTGGATTTAATTGCTTGACTACTGCTCATTCATTTAATCAAACTTTACTGAACCACCACAATTAAGGAATCCTCAAATGCTTAATGGAATACAATCAAGAAAGAATATAAAGAAGGGAACGCAAATAGGTATAAATCGCACCCATGGGCATATTGGCAAATAAAAGATTAATAAATGGCACTGCCTTTCTGGAAATGAGTAAAGACATTTATACAAATAAAAATGCAAGTATGGTGTACTAATATTTGATAAGAAAAGTAGAATAAAGTGGTTGTGAGAGTTTAGTGAAAGGCAATAAAAGTCTTTCCAGCTGAGGGGAATACTGAAAATCTTATATTACTTATGAACTGGAGCCTGAAGTATGTTTCATTATCTTGGCAGTTGTAAACACTACATGCTTAATCCTTCAAGAAAAATAGAGGGATATTCATTTATGTATCTTCTGCATCTAATATGCAAATAGTGTTAAGATCAAGTACTTGCTAAAAGTTTAACATTTGCCAGACCCTTACTGTCAAGTATTTTGCATACATTTTCAATTAACTTCACAACAATTATATGTGTGCAGCATTGGCAGAAACTGTTTGAAGACTGTGATGTTTTAAAGGAGAATGGCTTCCATAGGCTCCTATGTTTGAATACTACAGCCCCAGTTGGTGGAACTGTTTTGGAAGGATAAGGAGGTGTGGCCTTGTTGGAGGAGATCTGTTGCTGGAGGTAGAATTTGAGGTTTCAAAAACCCATTCCTAGTTAGCTCCCTCTCTGCCCCATGGTTGCATCTCAAGATGTGAGCTCTCAGCTACTGCTCCAGCCAGCACTACACCTGCCTGCTGCCATGCTTCCCACCACAATGGTCATGGAAGCTAATTGTCTGGAACTATAAACACCAATAAGAAGTTTTTTCTATAAGTTTCATTGGTCATGGTGTCTCATCCCAGTAGTAGAAAAGCAACAAAGTCAAAAATCTTTTGATCACTGTTTAGCATCCATTTTGTTCTTTTCTTCCCCTACAAATTAGAAAAGAGAAGTTCAAAGAAGTTAAGCAAATTGCCCAAGATCACATGAGTTAACCAGAGGGAGAGTTTCAGTCTACTCTGTGTCACCTGATTCCCAAAACTGTTGTGTTTCAGTATCTGTTATTTCAAGTAACTAAATGAATAAATATGAAATGAGGAAGACAAGAGATAGTAGAGCCATATATCACTAAATCTGAAATTTTGGGGGTGAAAAAGAGCAAAATGGAGCAAGAGCAAGAAGTATGAGAGGCAAAACCATCACTGTAGTAAAAGTCTAAGTTAAGAAATGTATTAAAATTGAACTATTGTATGCTGGTTTTTAAAGAATTACTTTGTGACCCAGTTGAGAAATGTTGCAATATATTTAAAAGACGGTAATATCCCCATAAAGATGTCCTAGAAATAAACTTCAAAGAAAACCTACAGAATAGTCATCGTATTTATTTTTTTTTGTGGTGGATAATTATTAGTGATGTTCTCCCCACCCCCATCCCACTTATCACTTATTCCTGTACTCTGACAAAGTTTCTACTTTAACAGAGCACAGTTAAAAAGACAGGTCATATTTTAAACAGATGGACATTATCAATAATAAAGAAAATTTATGCAAGATAGGGTCACATTTTAGGGAAGATTTTTAAAAATCAGAATTCTTTGTTACAAAATACACATTGCATTTCCATATTTAGGAATGATATAGATATTGTATTTTCAATTTTATTTTTATATGACTAAAACACATATTATTGTGAAAAAATTACTTACTCCTAGCTGAGGAGGTATTGGCAATTGATGGCTGCTGTGGGAAAGAAAATCAGTTTTTTTTCAGACACGGCCCCTGATAGGCTGCCCGTGTCTCAATGGAACATATACTGTGCACGGCTAAGTGGATTCAATGGACTCAAGAAGAATACACGAAGTTTGGAGAGAAAAGGGGTGATGTGGTGCAGAAAGAGTTGGAGGGGAGTGAGGTATGGATTTAAACAGAACACACTATATTCATGTATGAAACTCTCAAAGTAAGAAAAAAATATAAGTTATGCTGCACCTATACACATACAAGAGAAGAGAAACAGAGCATTAAATGTATAAGATAAAGCTATTTTAGATATTTTATAATAGTCTTATCACATTTTTCATTATAAATTCATTCAAAATTTATAAAACCAAACTTTAAAAGAAAATTCAACAAAGCAAAATCAGTTTATAATGAGTATGTATGAATGCATGTGTATATGTACATTTATTATAGCATATGTAGTTCATTTAGTTCATAGTCAATCACTGAAGTAAAATTTTCTATTCTTCCTACACACTTCTTTCTATTGATATGTTAATCTTTCCTATGGTTGTCAATTTTACCAAAAGAGATAATTTCCAGTTTGTACAAATGATTGTGTTAACTGCAAAGTCACATTAAGGGATAATTTCTGTCTAGGCTCTTCATCTCATTTGAAATGGTCAAGTCTTAATAGGATTTGTCAATTTTTACAGAGCTAACCAGCCGGTTAGTTAACCTGACTTGAATATTTGGGTAACACACCATTGTTGTTACAGGGCTTCTGGAGAATGAGGTGGAGAGAGGAGCTGGACTAATGGGGGACAATTAAATCAAATGCTGAGCTTTTATGAAAAGAAAAATTGCCATGGGAACAGAAAGAAATGGAAGATAGTTATGAAGGTTTTCTAAAATTGCTTTTAGTTCTACTGTTCAATTTCCATTAGGTCAGTCTGATGACTGTTATTATTTTTATTATAATTCCTCATCGATGTATAGTACCATATTTTTTCATCTAAGTACTCAAAGGTTTCTTTTTACTCATTTGCCTTCTCTACAATGCTGTTAAATAAAGTCTGTGTTCATGGAGCTAATGATTATCTTTCTCTCTTTCTTCCTCCCTTTCTTTAGAATTCTTATCTAGCTTACTACATAGCATTTAACTACAGAAAAACAATCTGTTCGGAGGTAAAGGTAATTTTGGACTGGATATTGATAAGTGATGTATAATATACCTATGTTAATACATAATGGACTTAACGACTTACAATACGTCTGAAAGATGGTGTTGAATCGAATATCTTCGTATTTATAAAGGACTAGGAACTAATTTAAAAATTATAAACATACTACATATATCCTATACTGGGAATGTTCAATTTGAATTTGTATTTCACTGGAGTTTAGGGAGAGAAATAAAAGCTAAGAATCTACATATTTTTTTCTTAAAATAAGATCATTCTGTGATTTTGTAAATCCATCACCTTGTAACTTGATGTCATAAGCTAGCAATCATTCAAATGGGAAACATCAACAGAGATATTTTTTCAAAGACTTGTATTTATCACAAGGTAATAAGGTTAGATTGGGTTCATTTAATATAATTTAAATTTTACTCAAAATACTTTGTACCTTTTCCAAGGTTAAAGTCACAGGAAGTACACATAAACACTAAGAAAATGGGAAATTTCATAAAGTGCATCAGTACATCTCACTTATACAACAAATACCACGTTTGGTTGGGACTATTTTAATATTAAGCTAGATATGTAGATGCAAAAATGAAAGCCATTTGGCTTGTAATGTTGCCCAATGCCCAGTACTGAGGGATTATGGTTATTTTTGCAGCATGGCACCATTTTAGGAGGGTGAGGACAATTTAAGCATACCCTATTGTTTTTCAACCACAAGTGAAAACAGAAAGCAAAACAAATAATTTTAATCCATATTTTGTCCAGAGGTTAGATTGGCGAATGCTTACGTTTTAAAGATGGGTTGTGAAAATAGATATGCCCTTGGCTGCTTAATTATCTGCATCTTCATTCCAAGGGAAAACAACCACCTAATTTTCAGTATAAAAACACAACAAAATAGGACATTTACTTGAGTACGAAATTATGACAGTTTTCAATAACAAAGCTTGATAATGCATCAAAAATCGTTTTCAATGCTCACAAATATGCAACATGAATGTGAAAATCCTGTATTTGAACCTGAAACAACCAGATGTCCAAGAAGAAGATGCAATGTGGCTAAGTAGCAATATGAGTAAAAAAGATTTAATGCCTTTCAGGGACTGGATGCGCCATATTATTCAGTTCTGTGTTGTGGCTGCACAGAAAACTAGATCCATCTTCATCTGCATTAGTAAAAAGATAGAGTCAGAAACAAGGGAGTGATACACAGCTCAGCCCCGTGTTTGGCAGACTTGGGCTTGAAGCATTCCATGGAATAGCAACATAGGGAGGGGGCATCTGGGTAGCAGCCACAAGCTGGAGAAGGGAAAGAACAGGTTGCTGATTCCTCTGGAAACCATGCTGAGAAACCTGGACTGACTCAGCCTGGAAATGAGAATTTTCAAGGAGGAAAGGAAAACAAAAATTGTCGTTGAATTCATCTGTGCCATCATATCTGCTCCCCCGGAATCGTCTCTCCCCGTTGTGACTCCTGTCTCTTTCCTCTCTAAAACAATTTACTGAAACAATGAGGTTCTTACATACCCTTATATACCATGCTTACCCCCTCCCCCAAATTCCCTTTTATTTCACTTTGGTTCTTGCACCTCTTCACATATGGCCAGCAAGACTGAATCACAGAAAGCACCCACCCTCCCCCCGCACCGTGCTTCACGTTTCTTTTTTTTTTTTTAGGAAGGGCTTATGGCCCTGGGAAAGGAAACAATGTGATTTAAGCAGTACAGATCCTTAAGCTGAAGGCTTGTGAGAAATTACTTTAGTACAAAAAACAAAGCAATTCTAATAAAGCTATAAAATGAACTTCCTTAGTCCCCCTAATGCTTGCTGGCTTTAGACACGGGAATTTGAGCACAGCTCCTCATGGGTGGGCTGAAACTGCACCTGTAAGACTAATCTAGTATGCTTAGATATCAGGTTCCTACTTAATAAGGAAAAGAAAAGGGGAGTTTGTTAATACAAAAGTTTTAACACAGAGCACCGGCTTCTGAATGATTAAACCTATTTCAGGGGGCTGAAACACTAATGACTCCAATTTGTCCAAACAGGAGTTTTAATGAGGGCAGGAAGGATTGGCAGTGGTATGCAGCCTAAGAATCAGCAACTGCACACTTTAAAGCAAAACATAAAATGAAATTCTCAGAATTACTATAGGAAATTAGGTGTAATTGATCGATGTGATCTCATGGAATAGAAAGGTAGCTGAGTGCTTAGTATCCTCTCTGTTAAAAAAGTAAATCGAATAGGTTGTCAGGATGTAAAATGCTTATGGTAACAATTTATTCAAATCGCCCACATCTTTGATTTAAAAATTTTGCAAATGTAAATTTCTATGCTAGAGCATAGCAGATGAAAGGAAAGAGGAATGTAAGGGGAAAATAGAAAAGATGAGGTAAAAGAAAAAGAAAGACAAGGAGAGGAGTAAAGGAAATAAAAAATAGGAGCAAAGGGACACAGAAATATAAAAAAAATAAATTTAAGTAGGAAAATAGAGAACGTAGGAGGGCGAGAGAGATGATTATAATAATTGAATGTATTTGCAGTCAGAAAAATCTTCAGAACTGTGAGAAATCAAATGTTTTCAGTACAACTTGTGACCGCTAATAACATCGGCAGTGCCGATGACTACACTTTACAGAACGGGAGAGAACAGGGAGCCTTGATGTGTTCTTAGTCCAATAGTCTCTCCCAGGACCCATTCATGTCTTGCCAGGTACCTTTGCTCTTGGTTGAGGGGCCAAGCAAGTACAGCACCACCGCAACTTAAATGTTCACAGATTTACCCATCACAGATCCAAACTGGAAATATCCCAAATGCCTGTCTACTCCTGAATGGACAACTTGTGTTGGATCTAAACTACAGAACACTATTCATTAAAAAATAAAAGTAAAAAGTAAAAGTAAAAGGGAGACTGGGGACTAATGACACATTTGACACCAAAGATCTCAGAAATATTATGGGAACTGTGAAAGCAGAGGGAGAGGAGAGGAACTGAAAGCAAGAAGAGGAGTTAAAGAGTTCATGTAGGGAGAAGCAAGAATGATCACGTTTTCATTTATGTGTGCAGTCTGTATCTAACTGTATCTGCATGGACACGACACAAAAGCAGAAGCTGTTTCATGAGTAGAGGAACAGAACAGAGGTGGAGACATGAGAAAGTAACAGGATAAATGTGAGCAAAATAAAGTGCACGCGTCTCAAAATGTCATGGTGAAGCCCACTATTTTGTAAAATAAAAACAATTAGTGCCGATGTTTTTTGGTGAGGCACATAAAGCTTTTTCAGCCTTGTTAATTGTCTCATAAGGCCGATTTTGTAAGTTACAATTTGTTTACCTCTTCATTATACTGCAAAGTGAATGCAACCTAGGAAGAAAAGAGAGAATCACATGATGTTAAAAATACTGTGTTGAGTAAAAGAGGCAGATACCAAATGCTATATATTGATCAATTTCACTAACAATGTTCTCCTAAGCAAACTATACATGTGAAAGACAGATTGGTGAGAGCTAGGGATTAAGGTTGGGAACACAGTATATCATCAAAGGGTAATGAGTGAGCTTCTCAGAGTAAGTAAAATGTTCTTTATCGCCACTGCTAAGATGGTTGCATGATTTAAAGAGGCGCACTTACAGAACTGTATGCTTACAATTGGTTGCTTCTAAATTATACCTCAATTGTGTTGACAAAATCAACCAACCAAAAAATTTGTCCAAACACAACAACCTCTTTTTTTTTCCTGAGACAGGGTTTCTCTGTTGTAACTCTGGCTATCCTGGAACTCACTCTGTAGACCAGGCTGGCCTCGAACTCACAGAGATCAGCCTGCCTCTGCCTCCAGAGTGAAGGGATCAAAAGGCATGCATGCACTACCACCATCATCAGGCTCAAACTTAACCTCCTATCAGCAATGTTGCCCTTGCTCCTTCCATCCTTATGCTCCAAGCGGAGCACTGGGGGAAAAGAAGATATCAGGGCTCAAAGCACAGACTTAAAGATGCTTGCATGTTCACAGAATTCCTAATTGCCTTGTTTGTCACATTAAAATTAATCATTCTGGCATTTAAGGTTCTTTATACTCAGCCCTGTTTTGCATCTCCAACCTTAACTGCCACCATTCTTAGGAACACTCTCTACATTACAATCAGGCAGCTCGCTCACCTCATTCAACATGCCCTTCCCTCCTACCCACTCCCTTCGCATGTACATAGCCATTTCATTTCCATTTGCCCTTGCTGACATTGATTTCTTTCTATTTTCTGCCATGCCTTACCGTCCTTCATCTAACAAGCATTTATTATGTGACAACAATGTCCCAAGCAAAGCACTGATCACTGAACACTCATGAACAAATTTGTCAAAAAATCCCTGTCTTCATATATCAAACAGACAGTTAAGCAGGCAATTATGAAGGGAAGGGCTTTGTATAAGGCCACACAACAGGGGGAAATTACAAGCTATTAGTGCAACATAGAGAAGGAATCAGGCTTCCAATTAAAGAATGGATTGCTGGTAATGGTTTCTCCAAAGAAATAACATGGAGGTGGAAGCTTGTAAGTCATGTTATGACTCTTCAGAAACTGGAAAATAATTTATCGCGTGGATGCGCAATGATAGAGAAGGCTCTGCAGGCGAACAAAACTATGGGGAGAAAATTTGAGATTTCAAATGATTTAAGAATGTCATTTAAATCATTTAAATGTCATTTAAAATAATTTAAAGCATAAAAGAAGCACATGATGGATGATGCGAGCTGGGCATGCTTAGGTCAGAATACCAAGAGCCATTATCAAGGAATGTAAAATTGATGTTCAGGGCAAGAAAGCACCAATGAATAGATTTGAGTTGAAGAATGTCAACTCTCATTTTGAAAGATATTCCCCTCAGTAGAAGTAATATGGTGTTATCAAGGATGATCTTCAAGTTTCTGCTTGAGGAACCTAAGGCATGGTTCATTGAAATAGAAACATAAGAAAGAAAAGGCGACGAATAAAGGTTCAGTATTAGACATAACAGATTAGGCCAATGGTTCTCAACCAGTGGGTGCAACCCCTTTGGGGGCATGCTCAAAGAACTCTTGCATAGGGGTTGCCTAAGACCATCTATATATCAGATATTTCCATTATGATTCATAGCAGTAGCAAAATTAGAGTTATGAAGTAGGTAGTAGTAATGAAAATAATTTTGTGATTTGGGGTCACCTCAACATGAAGAATTGTGGTAAAAGAATCCCAGCACCAGGAAGGTTAAGAAGCACTGACACTTTGGGCACTCTGCTGCACTTGCTTACTTGGTTTCCCCTATGTGAAATTCTAGACCTTGTCAAGTTCCCCAAGCTTTAGTTTTCTTAAAGGCTCCATGAGCAGAATGAAAATCTTTGAGAGTGGGTTTTTAAATGTTTATTTATTTTTAAGAACATACTTTTTATTATTTTTGATAATTTCATACAATTCGTTTTGATTATATTCACTCCGTAGTCCATCCCCAACACTTCAAAGGATTCAACATCCAATTCCATAGACAGCCACTCAGTCTTACTTATTGCCACTGTATTCACAATAGCTAAGAAACGAAAACAACACAGAAGTCCTTCAACTGATGAATGGGTAATGGAATTATGGTACATAAATACAATGGAATACTATTCAGCTGTAAAGTAAAATGAAATCATGAAACTTGCAGGTAAATGGATGGAACTAGAAAATCCATTGAGTGAAGTAACTCAGATCTGGAAAGACAAACGCCACATATTTATTTTTGAAAATTTCATGCATTATGTACAGTACTGTATTTACTTAATTTCCATCCTGCCCTCCCCCCTCTCCAACTTCTCCATGTCTTTTTCAGCTCCTCTATCCCTATTAAGCTCATTATGTCTTCTTCTTTAATTATTATTGTTTTATGTGTTTAGAGTGGTGGCACATGCCTTCATCCCAGTACTTGGGAAGCAGAGGTAGGTGGATCTCTGTATGTTCAAGCCAAGCCTAGTCTACAGAGTGAGTTCCAGGACAGTCAGAGTTACAACAGAGACATCCTGTCTCAAAAAAAATGAATAAATAAGTAAATAAATACAATCTACTGAAGTCCACTTAATGCTGCTTGTTTGTGTGTTTGGGGCTGAATGGCTTGGGATTGGATCACCTGTTGGGGCTCATCCCTGTAGAACACTCATTTTCCCTCTGTCAGCAGCCATTAGTTGCCTGGAGCTCTTCAACTAGGGTACAGCTCTGTGAGATCTCCCCCACCAACATTAGCGTGTCAGTTTATGTCACTGTGCAGATCGTGTTCAAATGAGCATAATTTTGAAATTTCATTGGTGGTCAAAATGCAGAAAACAACTGGCCATGAGGTGGCTGACCACACTTGATACATTTACAGTGTAAATCCTGCAACTCCTACCTCTAAGGCTCATAGGACATTGTAGAAGAGGGACTAGAAAGATTGGAAGAACCAAAGGATCAGGAGCTCTGTTGTGAGATAGAGAGAGAGAGAGAGAGAGAGAGAGAGAGAGAGAGAGAGGCCCTTTTCCTCCTGCTGGGTTGCCTAGTCCAGCCATGATGTAGGCACTTGTGCTGGCTTTGTTCTATTTTGTTAAGCCCTGCTTGATTGGTTACCCTGGGAGGCTTATTCTTTTCTGAAGAAAAGCAGAAGAGGGATTGGAGTATACCTGGAGGTGAAGAAAGATGGAGCGATGCTGGGAGGAGTGGAGGGAAGTGAGGCAGGTGTCTGGATGTATTGTAAGAAGAGAAGAAAAGTTTTTTTTAATGAAACACTAGGAGTTACTCCTAACAAGCTCAGTATTATATTTGCATTGGTCAGTGATTTATTATGAACCTTTTGTCTCCTCTCAAATTAAATCTTC
Source organism: Cricetomys ansorgei (assembly GCA_026225945.1). Classification (NCBI taxonomy): domain Eukaryota; kingdom Metazoa; phylum Chordata; class Mammalia; order Rodentia; family Nesomyidae; genus Cricetomys; species Cricetomys ansorgei. The sequence goes on from JAMJFZ010003435.1 coordinate 655,053, forward strand.
ATTACATCAGAAGAAGGAGGAGAAGAAGAAGAAGAAGAAGAAGAAGAAGAAGAAGAAGAAGAAGAAGAAGAAGAAGAAGAAGAAGAAGAAGAAAGGAGAAGAAGAAGAAGGAGAAGAAGAAGGAGAAGAAGAGGAAGACAATGGCGAAGAAGAAGAAGGAGGAGGAGGATGAAGAGGAGGAGGAGGAGGAAAAGAAGGAGAAGAAAATTTCACATGAAACCCAATAGGCGTGTTTAATATCTATGTAACAGCTGTTGATACATTATCTGTGGATGAAATAAGAATCACCTCTTTTAAGACTCTTCAAGCTGGACTATCTCTGCAACGTTTTCCAGTCTAGTCTCTAACCAATGCCAGAATTCTTTCTACAACATCCCTCCAGGTTATTTAACGTATGTTGGTTCATGAGCTCTTAATGATAGGAATCTTATTACAACTTGACTCAACCAATCCCATCACCAGATAGATCTGATCTAGGGTTCTTCTATATAATTAACCTTATTATACTTCCCAAAGTGAAATTTTTCATTATGTATCATTGAAATTCTTCCATGATTAAGATCAGAGATTATAGGACGTTTAATTTTTCTATCACCTAGAAACTGCCTCAGAATGTGGTATAATTTTGCATTCTCTACCCTTACTCAGCTCTGTTAGCGGGGTGTGTCCTAGTATATTTACAAACTTCATATATCTGGGTATTCACAAAATGAGAACAGTGTTCTAGGTGTCATCTAGCAAAGACAAAGAAAATCAAGATTATTACTTCCTTCAGTTTGATATTTTATTCCTGTAAATACAACTCAGTGTAAACAAATTGTTCTCTTATACTAATTTCAGGTATGTATTGATGAATGAGTACTGACTTTAAGCTCTGCAATATATATATAAACTGTGACCCTTAGGAACTGAGTGAAAACTTCAAAGGGCAGCTCTCTTGTCCTGATTATATGATAAAGTCTTAAGGTAAAAATAGAGTGCATCTCTCTCCATAAAAGCCAACTTACTCTTTTCTGTCTGGTGCATCCAATTTGTATATCTAATAGTGATTCCTTTGTCATATTTACCTTGAAATTTGCTATGGACTGAAAGACTGTGTTCCACTAAAGTTTGTATGGTGTATCTCTAACCTTCCCTGTAACTGTATTTGGAGATAGGGACTTCTTGGCAGCAATTAAAGTTGAATGAGGTCATATGGGTAGGCCCTGATCCAGTAGGATTAATGTCCTTATAAGAAGAGATACAAGAGATCTCATTCCCTGCCTACCAGGGAAGGACACAGAAGAAAACAGCTGTCTGTAAGCTAGGGAAAGAGCCCTACCAAACATGCTAGTATCTTGATCTTGAACTTTCTAGCTTGAGAGCTGTGTTGTCGTTGTTATGGTAACCTAAGCAGACTAATACAGAACCTCAGCTTACCAGTTCTTGGCAGATTAACAGAATTTAAGAGAATGCTGCCTGTTTGAATAAAAATTGAACACCAGATGAAATAAGTGGAAAAATCAAATGATTTTTACGATGTTGAGGATCATACTCAGGGCGTCAAACAGTAATCCAGAAAACTGACAACGTCCTTATGCATAATGTTTCACCTGGAATTTTAGCATCATCAGTAATAGGGGCTTCTGTCATTGTTTAGATGGAAGCCTGTCTGGAATGCTGAAATTACAATCAAAGGTGTTCCTGACTACCATCCTTTACATCTGTGAAATAGCTTTCCGTGAGACACAGAATTCTATGTTGGCACAATTTCTGTGAAGATTTAAAACTTTTCACTTCACTCTCTTGTTTTCACGATTTTTAACTCGCCTACCTTAAGTCTTACCTTAAGACTTTTTGTTCCTCCTCCCAGACCCCATTGGAGATGTCTTCTTTATGTTTGATTTTTGCAAACTCAGTGTTCTCAGGGTTGTGTGGATGTTCACTTGGCATTTTATTTACTTGATATTCTCTGAGCATTTCTGGATCTGTACTTTAAGCTATCTGTCACTAATTGTGACATGCTCTTGACCATTAAGAATTCAACAATCCTCCTGTTTTTCCATCTTTTTTTTAAAAATTCAAGTCATATACATATTATCCTTTGTTATATTGTTCCATAATTTTGCTGTTTTATCCACCCTTTCAGAATCACTAAGGGATTTTTCTTGATTCTTGTGAGAATGACACTTTAGATACTTTGCATGGAATGAAAATTCTTGATCAGACGAGAAAAATCTTAAGAAGAACAACAACAGCAGCAATGACAAAGTAAATAACAATCAATGCTAAGAAAAATGGAGAGGAAAAGCCAGATGTGGTGGCACATGCTTTTAATCCCAGCACTTTGAGGGGGCAGAGGAAGGTGGGTCTCTGTGAGTTCAAGGATAGCCTAGCAGACATAGTATGTTCCATGACAGCCAGGGCTCTAAAGAAACCTGTATCAACACCCCCACACACACAAAAATGTGGAGAAACGGCAACCTTTATATACTGAAGGTGGAAATGCAATCAGGCACAGACACTATGGAAATCAGTATGGTGGTTCTTAAGAAGAAAAAGGAAAGAAAAAAAAAGAAAACTAAAAATAGACGTGACACATGACTTAGCCCCAGTACTCCTATGTATTTACCCACAAGAGTCCAAGTCAGCAGCATAGCAGTGCAGCACTTCTGAGTCAAGCTTTGCTGCAGCGTTACCCACCACTGCCAAGTTCCAGAAGCAGCCCATCTGCCTGTCCCAGAGGGAAGGGAAAAGAAAGTGCAGTGTATAAGCACAGTGACATGCTTTTCATTCATACAGAATGAAGTTAAATTTGATGCAACTGGGGATAACGATATTAAGCAAATTAAGATAAGTATCACACATTTTCTCTCATCTGTGAGTCCCAGATTTTATTTAGATACATAAATCATGTGTGTATGTATGAAAGAAAAGTAGAGAGCAAAACTTTTCAGGAAAAGGTTACTAACAAGAGCAGAAAGGAGGGAAGAAAGGGAGGGAGAGGGGGTATGGGAAGGAACTTTGCCAAAATACATTATATACTTGTATAAAATGTCCCTATAAAACCCAGTATCATGTACGATAGATGCATACAAATTTTTTTGAAACATTGGGAACTTGGGCTTCAATAATGTTTGTATGAAAGACAGCTGGAGAGAGAACTAAGTGGTTAACAAAACATACTGCTTTTTCAGAGGCTACAAGATCCATTCCGAGTGCCCATGTCAGGCAGGTCACACCCACCTGTACCTCCATTTCCAGGGGACAGAACTCTTCTGGCCTCTGTCAGCACCCACTCTCACACATGCTCATCCTTCCCATACACATTTACATGTAATTCAATTAAATCTTAAAAATAATTTCTAGTAAAACTCAAAGAAAATTTTTGACAGAAATTGCCCAATTGACAATATAAGTTTATAAGTAAATAAAAGACCTAAAATATCCAATGGGATTTTGGAAAAAAACAAAGTTGAAAAATTTTCAGAAAGTAATATTGAAGAGCACTATTTAGCCACAGTCGACAAGTGTATGTTATTGGCATAAAGAGAGGCATGGAACTCAGGGGAAACAAGCTTTATATCCAGAAAACAATTTACATTGATTGTTTCAACAAGGATTCCAGGACAATTTGCTGAGGAAAATGATAAGCCTTTCAAAAACTGATTCTAAGAGAATTATGTGTTCAAATGCAAACAAAACAAAACATAAAAAATGTGAGAAAAAACCCACCACTTTACATTAACTGTATAACATATATAGTTTTGGAGACATGGTCTTCTGTAGCCCAAGTTAGACTGGAATTTACACTCTGGACTCGAACCTACATCAGGTCTCCTGCCTCAGCTCCCTGAGTGCTGTAATCACAGCCTAGATCCACCATGCCCAGATTGAATATTAACTCCAAAGTGCACACTACACCTAAATTTAAGAGGGAAAAATTACGAAAATTCTCCATGGTAACATGTAAAAGAAAATCTTTATGTTATTAGATTAAGGAAACTATTTTTTTAGCTACAACACCGAAGACAAGATCCATAATTGAAACAAACTGTAAGTTGTACTTCATCAAAATGAACAACATTGAACATCACTAATAAAATTCAAAGACAAATACAGCCTGGAGGACAGTGTCTGAAAATAATATATTTACTAAAACATTTTAATCTAGACTATATCAACTATTGTAAAAATATTAAGAATACAAATAACAAAAGCTTGGACCCAGATTTAAATAGATTTTTCACTAAAGAAAATAAACAAATGGCTAACAACACATAAAAAGATCCTCAATATAGTTAATCATTATGGAAGTGCAAATTAACACTGTGATGCTGTACCAGTACACACTTTTTGAAATGTATCTAAAAGGCAGACTATACAAAGATGTGGAAAAATTAAGGGTCTCGTGCATTGCTTATGAAGACACGAAATGATGCGCCTACATTGCAAAATGGTCTTGCACTTTCTGCTAAGTGAAATTCATGTGACTGAACTATTTTATTAATAGGAAACTTTGGAAGAGAAATAAAAATATATGTTCAAAGATATATACAACCTTTGTGACAATATTATTTACAGTAATCTCCAAATGGCAACATCCAGAGTGCCTGTCTACAGGTGAATGGAGTAAGTGAATGTAGCTTATCTGTACATTAGAATACTTTTTGCAGTTTAAACACTGACCTACTCATAAGTGCTTTAATGTGTGTATCCTTAACAACATTATTTTAAAACAAGGTCCATATGTATGGTTTCATTCACATGAAACACTTAGTCAAAGGTAAATCTTTACAGATTTAGCTAGCTGATTCAGTTAGCTGATCCATGGCTAACATAAAACAAACAAAACAAAACTAGCTCTCACAGCACCCTTCTCTAGATAAAGAGCTACAGCAACTAAGGAATGCCCAAAGTAAGAGGAATAGTCTCCCATGGGGATGTGCCTCCTCATTGCTTTTCCAATTGTAAGTGGTCAGACATAAAATCATATACATCCAAATAACATTAGCAATGGATTCATACGTATGTAACAACAATCAAGAGAAAAAGACTGCTGGAGAGATAGCTCAGTGGTTCAGGAGCACTTGTTACTCTTGCAAGAAGATCCAGGTTTGATTGTCAGCACCCCACTGGTAGCTTACAACCATTCATAACTCCAGTTACAGGAGATGCATAGCTGCCTTCTGACTCTGGAAGGTACCAGCACACGTGTGGTGCATATACATTTGTATAGTTAAAACATTCATGCATATGAAAATTTTAAAACAACAAAAAAGAGAACATAAATTTGAGAGGAAGCAAGACAAGAGGGGCATGGGAAGAGTTGGAAGAAGGAAAGGGAAAGGGGGGATTATATAATTATATTTTAATTTTAAAAAGAATAATTAAACATATTTTATTAATAATCAATGTATTTTAGAGCCTTTATTGACTTAAGTTAATGATGCATAATAATAGGCTTTGTCTTGGCATTTTATACACATAGAATTTATTACGATCATATTTCCTTCCTATTCCCCTCATCTCTCTCTCCTACTCCCATTGATTCTTTTCCTCTTCACAAGTACTTCTTCTACTTTTACATCTTTTTTTCAAAAAAATGAATTATCAAAAACCTTTCTTTAGAAAAACTCCATGCCCGGTGGTTTCACTGTAAACATTACAGGAAAACATTAAAGAATGGTCTTTACTCACTTCCACATGCTAGAAGAAGATGTAGATTCAACTAGCTCTATGATGCTGGCACATTGCTAATGCCAAGACTAATTATGATTAGGAAAACATAGGAACTCCTTTCAGGTAATAAAAGTTATTGATAATGAACCCATTGCTAGCATCTTATTCACTGGTAAAATACCATACACATTTTCACTAATACTGGGAATAAAGCAAAGATACGTGCTCTCACTCAAAATTACTTTGCAACATTCCCTTGGAGGTCCTAGACCTTGCAATAGGGTATAATAAAGTGTATTGCATAATAAAAATTGGAAAAGAAGATGGAGAACTGTCTCTATTTGCAGATGATATAATTATTTATACAGATAATTGTAAGAAATATACAAAATATCTCAAAGAACTAGTAGGAAAACTTAATATTTTCAGAGAACACAAAATAACCATACAATGTTTTATTAAAATTCCAAGATGAGGGCTGGAGCAATGGCTCAGTGGTTAAGACCACTGGCTGCTATTCCAAAGGACCCACGTTCAATTCCCAGCACCTATGTGGTATCTCACAATTGTCTGTAATTCCTGTTCCGGGGGATCTGACACCCTCACATTGTTACACCAATGCACATAAAATAATGTGTATATAATAATAAATTAATTAATTAATTAAGCCAGGCAGTTGTGGCACACACCTTTAATCCCAGCACTCAGTAGGAAGCAGAGACAGGCAGATCTCTGTGAGTTCGAGGCCAGCCTGGTCTACAGAGTGAGTTCCAGGACAGCCAGAGTTACAACAGAGAAACCCTGTCTCGAGAAAAAAAAAGTCTAAGATGAGAGAAAACTGGTACAAAAGTGCAATAATTATAAGAAAAAGACATACTGTTGGAAACTTTGCTAAAGATGCACAGCTTTTAAAACTAGGAAACAGTCCCCAAATCAAGACACTAACATTGACTCAAAACAGTTCCATTTCCATGCTTCTCTTTCCTGTTGCCCTTTGTCAGTCATACTTACTGTCGTCTTCCATCTCTAATTTTTTCAAGTTTAAATTTGCTTTATTTGGGTGGGTAGGGGTATATCTGTGCCATGATGTACATGTAGAGTTTAGAGTACAATTTGCAGGAGTCAGTTCACTCTTTTCCCAATATGGGTCACAGGGATAAAACTCAATGCATCAGGCTTAATGGCAAACACCTTTAACCATCCAGCCATCTCACTAGCCCCTTCTCTCATTCTTTCAATTTTTCCTTTTAGTGAAAATAGCTTTTGTCTGACATAATATATCCTGATTACAGTTCCCCTCCCTCTACTCTTTCCACCTCCTCCCCAACTCCCTGCCTATCCAGGTCCTCTCTTTCTATCTCTCCTTAGAAAACAAACAAGCTTGTAAGAGATAATAATAAACAAGTACAATAAGATAAAACAGTGATTAATACATTGGATGGGACAAAACAAGCAAGCAGAAGGAAAAGAGTCCAAGAAAAGGACAAGAAACATATCAATGTAGAAATCTGTGCATCTGCACACTTAAGAATTTCATAAGAACACTAATCTGGAAGCCATAATATGTACACAAAAGACCTATAGGGTAAAAACAGAGTACATATACATATACATGTATGTGTGCATGCACATATATGTATATATATGCATATAGTGTGTGTGTGCGCAAGCACATATATGTATATATATGCATATATATTAAAGTAAAATAAAATTTAAAAAGAAGATAAAATTAAATAAAAAATATCCTGACCTGCCATTTCAAGACAAGGAATGTCCAGTTATGTCACTGAGTGGCCATCTACTGCTGGGCATGCAGCCTACACTTGAGAGTAGTTTCTTTCTCCAGTGAGACTCCTTTGAGGAAACTAAATCTTTGTTTGCAAGTAGTTATCAGTTGGAGATTGCTTCTGGGTCAGGGATGAGGCATGTGTCCACTTCTCCTTTTAGCTCTAAGACCCCCTCTGACGCAGACCCATGCAAACCCTGTGTGGCTGCCTCAGTCTCTGTGAGTTCATATGAACTTTGATCATGTTGATTTAGAGGGCCTAACAAGGTTTGCTTGGTGTCCTCTATCCCCTCTGGCTCTTATACTCTATTCCTCAGGGTTCCCTGAGCCCCAAGGGGATGGATTTGATGGAGACATCCTATTTATGACAGAGTGTTAGAAGGGCTCTTTCTCTGCATAATGTCTTACTGTGAGTATTTATATTTGTTCCCATGTGCTGCAGGAATAGGGTTCTCTGATGATGGCTGAACAAGGTACTGATCAATGAGTATAGAAGAATGTTATTAGGAGTCATTTTCTTTGTACTTATTTTAGAACAGTAGAATTTGGTTTTACCCTAGGTCCCTGGGCATTGTAATCTCAGGTTCTTGGATATGGCTTCTATCACATGGTCTGGGCCTTAAGTCAAATCAGATATTGGTTGGTTATGCCCACAAGATTTGTTCCACCATTGCACTAGCATATCTTGCAGCCAGAACACCATTGTAGATCAAAGGCTTTGTGGCTGGGTTGGTGTTAAGTTTTCCCATTTGGTAATGTGCATATTACCTTCCTGCACAGAGTACCTCCACTAGCACATAGGTGTGAAGGCTCTGTGTCACCATCTGCTTTACTTCTCCATGTCTACTGAGTCCTGTAGGTGTTGTCTTCAGCAATGGGTCCCTGCTGTCAGTTCATAAAAGCAAGCTATAGTCTTGGCAACAGCCTGGGTTTTTTGGGAGTTCCAATGGGACTCCTTTGGCCAACAGCTTAATTAGATGTAACCCAATCCTAGTACTGGAAGCTTCATTTGGTGACAAGAGATGTCTAGCTGGGGCTCAGTATCGCCCATTTTGTGGTGATTTCATTTATGCCACCTTCATATATGCATACATTTTAGGAAGTTTCTATTGTATTAGGTTTTCATAGTACTGCTTAAATGACCTGTAACTTTTAGCTGTCTCTCTTGTATTCCCTCCTACCTCCCTTCATGCTCCCTTTCCAGTTGCGCTTTCCATGCACCCACAACTATTTATTTCCCTCCCTAGGGAGATCTGCCTGTTTCCACTAAGTCCCATACTCTATGCCATATCTTTGTGGTTCTACAGATTGTAGTTTGGTTATCATTGACTGAAGAGTTATCATCTACATATCAGCATATAATACCATATTTGTCTTTCCGAGTCTGGGATGCCTAATACATGTGAATTTCATAATTTCATTATTTAAATAGCTGAGTAATATTCCACTGTATAAAGGTACTTCCTTTCTTTATCCAAATATCTTTTGAGAGACATCTAGGTTGTTTCCAATTTCTGGCTGTTACAAATAGAGCAGCAAGGAACATGGTTGAGCAAGTGTCTGTGTGGTAGAATGAAATATCACTTGCTTATATGCTCAAGAGTGATGTAGCTGGGTCTTGAGGTAGACAGATTCCCATATTCTTGAGGAACTGTTGCACTGATTTTCACAGTGCCTGTACAAGTTTTCTCCCACCAGAGAGGAGAAGTGTTCTTCTCCCTCTATATTCTCCCCAGCATGAGCTGCCGTCTTTTCTATTGAATTTAGCCATTCTGACAGTTGCAATATGAATTCACAATGAAGTTTTGATTTGCATTTCCTGATGGCTAATGAACATTTCTTTAAGCATTCCTCAGCCATTTGAGTTTCTTCTTTTGAAAATCCTCTGTTTAGATCTGTACCTCATTTCTTAATTGAGTTATTTGTTTTCTTGGTATCTACTTTTTAAAAGTTATTTATATATTTTGGATTTTAGCCTTCTATTGGATGTGTAGTTGGTAAAAAATATTTTCCCATTGTGAAGGCCGCCACTTTGTTCCAATGAAAATGTCCTTTGCCTTACAGAAACTTTTCAGATTAATGAGGTCCCACCCACTAATTGTTGATCTGATTATCTATGCAATGGGTGTTATGTTCAGGAAGTTGCTTCCTGTACCAATGTGTTCAAAGTTAGTCCCCAGTTTCTGTTCTATCAGGTTCACTATATCTTGTTTAAGGTTCAGGTCTTTGATCCATTTGTAGTTGAGAATTGTGCTGGGTTATAAATATAGATCTATTTTAATTCTTCTACATGGAGCATTCACATTTGACCAGCACCATTTGTTAAAGATATTGTTTTTTTTTCCAATGTGTATTTCTGGCTTCTTTATCAAAAATCAGATGTCCATAGGTGTGTGGATTTATGTCTGAGTCTTCAGTTCAATTCCATTGACTAACCTGTCTGGTTTTCTGTCAATACCATGCTGTTTGTATTACTATACCTCTGTAGTACTACTTGAAATCTGAGATAGCGATACCTCTGGTAGTTCTTTTATTACTCAGGATTGTTTAATTATCCTGGGTTTTTGTTTTCCCATATGAAGCTGAGAAAACAACTTCTGTGTGCTGACCCTGAGGAAACACTTTCCAGATTTTAAGATAGAGTCTGGTTTGCAGGAAAAATAACTGGTCACTTTGTCTGCAGTTAGGGTCCCTTCAGGAGTGGAATTCTTATCACCATAGCAGATGTGTCTTATCAGGACCTTCTGTAGACAAGTTTGCCGAAAAAAATAGATCAGTTTAACTAAGTGGCTTTTAGGCCCCAAGGCTCTGCTTCCACAGCAGGGGGTTCTTAGCCAGTGGGAAGAGTATCTGGCAAAGTCTTATGCAGGTTGGCATTCCTTATCACCACCACTATGGGGAAACATACACCCTTCTTCATAGACCTCAAGCACAAGACCCACTTGGGCTTCATGCACACAAAAACCCATCAACAAACTCAGTTTGCGAAACAGCATGCTACCACTAGCGGCAGGAGGGAGTGTTGGCTCCATGATCAGTAAAAGCAGTAAGAACCTTGCTTTTTTCTGCTTCCAGCTGAATCTTTATCTCTAAGAGCCGCCATTCTGTGGCTCTCACCTCGGAACTTTCTTTCTCACTTATCTATTAATGTCACAGCCTTTTCTCTACATAGAGGCTTATTTCATCTCTCTCTCTCTGTTCTTCCTTCAGGAGTCTTCAATTAATACATTAATCTCTATCTTCTGGTACTTCCCTGAGTGTACTTTACCAGACGCTGTGAGGTCTTGAATTTCTTTCTTTCTTCCTTGTCTCCACATTGGATTAGCTGGCATGATGTCCTACCCCACATTGGTATGCCATTTGTAGTAGTATGCTGCTGTGGTGGCTCACCAAGGAAGACAGAGTGGCATATTCATATTTCCAAACTCTGCCAGACCTCAGTAGAGGGAATCACCATTATGGCCATGACCATACTCCACAGTGAAATCTCGAACGTCTCCACTCAGGTGTTCTATTGATTCAGAACTCCTTAGGTGTTCTACTGATAGCACATGCAGATCATAAGCAATTAAACATCCCCCACAGAAATCTAACACTTACAAACAATACAGAAATCCAAGACCTTGGCTATCCCCTCACCCAACAGTACATAAAACATTTTATACATAATTAAACTTCCACACCATTGTTTCCATTATTTCTCTCTCAGGTGGTTTATAATTTGTATATAGGGAGGCTACTGATTTCTGTAAGTTAATTTTGTATTTTACTGAAAGTGTTTATCAACTGTAGGAGTTTCCGGGTGAAATTTGTAGGGTCACTTAGTATACTATCATATCATCTGAAAATGAAGATACTTTGACTTCTTCCTTTCTGATTTGTATCTGTTTGCTCTCTTTCAGTTGTCTTCCTGCTCTAGCTAAGACTTTAAGTAATATGCTGAATAAGAATGGTAAAAGTGGGCAACTTTGTTTTATTCCTGATTTTAGTGAAATTGTTTTGAGTTTCTCTACATTTAAGTTGATGCTGGCTGTGAGCTTGCTGTAAACTGCCTTTTTTATGTTGAGATATTTCCCTTGTATCTCTAATCTCTCCAGGACTTTTATGAAGAAGAGGCATTGGAATTTGTCAAGGGCCTTTTCTACATCTAATGAGATGATCATGTTTTGTTTCAGTTTGTTTATATGGTGGATAACATTTTTCGGTTTACATATATTGACCTGCATCTCTGGGATGAAGCCAACTTGATCATGGCGGGTGATCTTTTTGATGTGTTCTTAGATTCAGTTTGCAAGTATTTTACTGAGTATATTTTCATCTGTGTTCATAAGGGAAATTGGTCTGTGATTTCTTCTTTGTTGGGTTTTGTGTGATTTGTGTATCAGGGTAACTGTAGCTTCTTAAAATGAATTTGGCAATGTCTCGTCTGTTTCTATTTTGTGAAATAATTTGAGAAGTGTTAGCATTAACACTTCTTTGAAAGTCTGGTAAAATTCTGCACAAAACCCCCACCAGGCCCTGAGGTTTTGGTTAGGAGACTTTCAATAACTGCTTCTATTTCATTAGAGGTTATAGGTCTACTTAAATTATTTATCTGATCTTGATTTAACATTTGTAAGTGGTACCTATCAAGAAAATTATCCATTTATTTTAGATGTTCCAATTTGGTGGAGTATAGGGTTTTAAAGTATGTCCTTATGATTCTCTGTATTTCCTCAGTGTCTGTGTTATATCCCCCCTTTCATCTCTAATTTTGTTAATTTGGAGCTACATTCCCTGCTGCTTAGTTAATTTAGATGCAGGCTTTTAATCTGGTCGATTTTTTCTCAAAGAATCAACTCTTTGTTGCATTGACTCTTTGTAATTGATTTTTGTTTCTATTATATTAATTTCAGCTCTGGGTTTGATTATTTCTTGCCATCTACTCCTTTTGTGTGAGATTCCTTCTGTTTTGCTTGAGCTTTCAGGTGTCCTGTCAAGAGACTAATATGAGATCCCGTCAACTTCTTTCTTCATGTTGGCGCTTAGTGCTATAAGCTTTCCTCTTAGTATGGCTTTCATTGAGTTCCATAAGTTTGGGTAAGTTGTGCATTTATTTTCATTGTATTCTAGAATGTCTTTGATTTCTTTCCTAATTTCTGTCTTGATCGATTGTTTTTTTGCAATCAGTAGACAGTTTTTCAGTTTTCATGAGTTCATAAGCTTTCTGTTATTTCTGTTGTTCCTGATATCTAGCTTTAATCCATCATGGTCCGATAGGATGCAGGGTATTATATCAATTTTGTTGTATCTCTTGGACATGCTTTTGGTATAAGTATGTGGTCAATTTTGGAGAAAGTTCCATAAACTGTTGATAAGAAGGTATTTTGTTTTGTGTCTCGGTGAAATGTTCTATAACTATGCTAGATCCGTTGGCTTTATAATATCGGTTAGCTCCAGGATTTCTCTGTTTAGTTTGTCTGCATGACCTGTCTATTGGAGAGAGTGTAGTATTAAAGTCTCCCACTATCAGTGTATGAGCGTCAATGTGTGATTTAAGCTGTAGTTTTATGAACTTGAATGCTCTTGTATTTTGATTATTATGTGGCCAGGGGATTTTCTTTTTTAGACCATTCCATTTGGAACTTTGTATGCTTCTTATACCTTGAAAGCCATCTCCTTCTCTAGGAAAATTTTCTTCTATGACCTTGTTGAAAATGTTTTCTGTACCTGTGACCTGGGTTTCTTCTCCTTCCTGAATTCCTATCATTCAGAGATGTGATCTATTTTCACCTTGAGGACTTGAACTGTTTTATTCATTTCCTTCCACTGCTTATGCTTTCATAGATTCATTTCCTCTTTAAGAAACTCTATCATATTTTTCACGGCTGTTTTAAGGTCTCTGTCTTGTGCTTCAGCTATGCTGCCACATTCAGGGCCTACTGTGGCAGGGTTGCTGAACTCTAGTGGAGACATACTGTCTTGACTGTTATTGATTGTGTTTTTGTGCTGGCATCTAGTCATCTATGTTTGGGGAGATTGTAATTCTAGGTGCTGCTGTCTGGTCTCAGTCTATGTTGGGTGGGTGCTTTGTTCCTTGGTTTCTGTTGCCCTTTCTGGTTCATAGGAGTGTGTGGTGGCTTTGTTTTGCCTGGTAGGGAATTCTTCTGGCATCCTGTTAGGTGTGGCTACTGGGGCTTCCAAGTAAAATGCACTTCTAGTTATTGCTGGCTGAAATTTATGAATAGGGATGGGCTTGAAAGGAGAGGGTGAGTGGTCCACAGGAAGTAGGAAAGCAAGGTGTGACACCAGGATCCGCTTAATCCTCTGAGAGGGGCAGGGAAGGAGGACAGGCCACACCAGATTGTCTGCTACAGAGCTGTGGATGAGACCTTGGAATTGGAAGAAAAAAGGGAGAGTGAAGATCTGAAGTATGAGGCTATCTGCTTTGCTAACCTACTAAGCTCCCCGGCAGGCTTGACTGGCAGGTTCCCAGGGAATGCCTCCTGGAGTTGGGTACTGGAATACAGGATGAGTGGGGAAGAATTTTGGAGGAGAAGATCTGCATAATCCACTGCAGGTGGGAGCAGAGAGTGGAAGGCACAGCAGGTGATCTACTAAAGAGCTGGGGTTGAGCCTGGAGGGATGGATTTGGAGGAGAGGAGGGAGAGATGAAGATCTGCAGTTAGGCTACCTGTTTCCCTAGCCAGCGTGGCCCAAGAGTTCCTAGGGACCCTTCTCTCACTCTTAACACAGGCCAAACACTAACTATAATTCTGTAATTTTTAATAATGTTGTATAAACAGAACCAAAAGACATACTACTTTCATGACTGACTTATTTCTCTTTGTTTAAACTTATGGATATGTGTCCAAGTCATTATATACATCTAGAATTTCTTTTTTTATTGCTGGGTAGTATTCCATATGGTGCCTATTAAAGAACATCTGGGCTGCTTCTATTCTTTGCTTTGTTATAAATAGAGAGCTGTTATATTGATGCTTGGCTCTTTTGCCTGAGCAACACTTCTTTCTCTGAGATAAATGCCCCCAAATACTATGACTAGTTATTTTGTAGTTGCAAGTTTAATTTTGTAAGAAATTACTTGTTTGACACAGTTGTTCAGGCCATTTGCATTCTCTTTACCATTTTACAAGGGCCCAGATTCCTTTGCATTCTTGAAAAAAAAAAGCAGCTGGAGTTATCATTACTTTCTATTCTGACTATTCTGGCAAATGTATTTCTCATTATGGCTTTAATTTACAGTTTCTACTGGCTAATGATATTTGAAATATTTTCAAGTATTTATTTGTGATCTATCTTCTTTGATGAAATATCATTCTCTGGCCTTTGCACATTTGGTAATTATATTTATTCATTTTACTAATTGAATGAAAATTCTAGATACCAATTCTTTGTTGAAATGATATGTAATTTGAAAATGGCTTCTCCCTATTTGCGGTTTGTTTTTTCTCTCTTTAACAATAAGGTTTAGAGATCAATTTCTTAAAATTTGGTAGTGTGCATTTTATCAGTATTTAATTTATATATGCCATTTTGCCATCAATTCTTAGACTTATTTGCTTAGGTCTTAATTCTGAATATTTTTCCTAAAATTTTTCTATTTCATAATTATATTCATGATCTGTTTTGAGTTATTCTTGGTACAATGTGTGACATTTTGGTTAAGATTAGTTTTCATGGGTACAGATGCCTACTTGCAGTAATGACTATATTTGACCCATTGATTTACCTTTGGGGAGGGGAGAAAGGGCTTATTTTGGCTTACATTTCCAGAGGGATAGTATGTCATGTTAGAAATGACATAGGAACCAGCATGAAAGACATAGTGGTAAGAATAAGTGGCTGGCTATTCATATTGTATCCATACCAAGAAAGCACAAAGTGATGACTACATATGATCAGTAGTTTACTGTGTCCTTTTCACATAGTTCAGAATCTTAGCTCAGGGAATTGCGCCGCTCACAGTGGATGGGTTTTCTGACCTCATAATATAATAGCACCCCAAGGCATACCTAGAGGAGATGGTTGTCTAGCCAACCTAGTTGAATCTATGATCTCACAATTCTGTTAAAAAAAACCATTTCTCAAATACAGTATTCATGTACTGAAATTTCAAATAAATTAAAAATTTAAATTTAAAAGTAAATAAAAGCCAGGAGGTGGTGGAGTAAGCTTTTAATCCCAGTACTTAGTAGGCAGAGACAGTGAGTTTGGGGCTAGGCTGGTCGATAGAATGAGTTCCAGGACAACCAGAGCTACACGGGGAAACCATGTCTCAAAAAACTATAATAAATACATACATACATGCATACATCCATAAATGTAAATACAATAAAATAAACTCTAAGATAGATATTCTAAAAAAATAAGATAGATAATGAGGAAGACATCCAATGTTGACTTCTATTCTCCATATGTACACACATACACACAACAAAAGTAAAATTAAAAAGAAAATAAAAAGAAATGAAAGTCCAAGTGAGACTTTCTGGAAAGAGAAAAGGGACCAAAACCATAGGGAGTGGGTACAACACAGGGAAATGGATTAATACAAAGAAAGCACAGTATATATATATACAAAACTATCATAATAAAATATATTATTTCATTAACATATGCTAATTAAAAGGAAAAACAGTTCACCTATGTGCATGCGACTGATACTGTATTTTCTATTTTGTTTGATCAGTGCTAAAGAATGAAATATTACCCTATCAAAATAGGCCCCATTTTAATCTATCACATACATACTTTAGGAAATAAATTTCAAAGTTAATTCTATTTATAATAACCTGAAATAGTTACATAGGAATAAATTTAACCAAAATTAGCAAGGCCAATAGATACTTTCTTATGAAAAATATCTAAGAGAAATGCTAAATAAATGAGGTGAATATGCTATGTTAATGGTTTGGGAGAGAGAAGATGAAATTATTTTTCTAAATTTATTGCTGATTCCAAATTTATCTTACAACCACAGTCAGATATCATCAGACTTTCTTATAGAAATTGACAAACTGATTCTAAAAAATATATAGCATTCAAAAGACAGGGAGAAATCAAAGCAATATTAAAAAAGAACATCACTGAAGGAAGTATTTCAGTTGATATAAAAAATAATATTAAGGTCAAGACTGTGATATTCCTCCAAGTAATGACAGATATATTATTGGAAATAGAAATTCAGAAATAAACCTGAACTTAGACAGTTATTCAATTTCTGACAGAGGTATTAAAGTGATTCTACAAGGAAAGGAAAATATTTTGATTTTGTTTTGCTTTTTGATCTCTTTTAACAGACAGTTCTAGAATAATTTCATATCCATGAGGATAAATAACAATCTTAACCTTTTTGTGACAGTAAATATGAAAATCCCACATATAAAAATAATAATTCTCAAACCTTTTATCATAAGATATACAAACTTGGTTCAAGGTGGGTCATAGACATAAACATAAAGGTTAAACCACGAAGTTGAAAGGAAAACATGGGTGAATATCTTTCAGAAACCTGTAAATGAGGGGTTTGTATACAAGGCACAGAAAATAGCAGCAATATAAAATTGATAAGACACATTCCATCAAACATTAAATCTCTTGCTCACTGGAGATATCATTCGAAATAGAAAGGTCTTATACTAGGAAAAATATTTGTAAAATTAATATCTGACAAGACTACTACTCAGAATATCAAATGTGTGCAGTATGTGTGCAGTAAGACCATGCAACATATTCGCTGACCAATTTCTCTAACCCCAGTTTCAAGTCTGCACCAAGGTAGGAGTGTTCCGCCTACACCCATGGGCTAGGCCCTCGAATCCCTCTCAATCTTTATACATCAATGGCTGTTGAAAGACACCGAAGCAGGGTAATTTGACTATCCATTCCTCCATACTAAGGCCTAAGTGCCACATGAAGCCCAGCGGCAAGACCCAGTGTGGGAGGCCTACTGCTAAAGTCACCAGATTTCCTCATAGAGAGCAGAGATCTGGAGCCCCATGTCAGCTCTGAAGGCAGGACAAGGACCGAAGGTCCACTTAACTGAGAAGCCTGAAGTTCTTGGGTTCACGGGGTGCAACCCAGGCCACTGAAATACACTAGAGGAGACAAGGACCTGAGCAAATTGTTGTCTACTTGAGGCTTGTTCAGCACTAGAGCTGAACATACAGCTGCAATAATAAAACACTAAAAATTTTTTTAAATGCATGGAAGTTGCACAGCCAGCTCAGAAAACAGTTCATTTGCTTCCTATAAAATTGAACATAGAACTGCCATATACATAATACATATAATACATATACATAATACATATCCCATATATATTAGTTTCTCACTCTTATGTACTTAGCTAAGTGAATTGAAAACTTGTATGCACACAAAAACTATACATTAAGGGCTAAAACAGTCTTATTATTTCTACAAATTGGAAGCAACCTAGAGACCCTTCAATAGGTAAATGGATTCAGAGACTCTGTGAAGTATTATTTGGTCATGAAGAGGGGCAAATGGTTCCTTTTGCAACAGTGGAGATGAGTCTTAAATGCATTTTGCTTAAGTGAGAGCAAGAAAACCACAAAGGCAAATTATGGTTTCAATTTATATATCTCATAGTCTGGAAAAGCAAAACCAATAGATAGAAAACAGATATGTGGTTTCTAGAAGGTTGAAGAGGGACAGGGGATGACTACAAAGGGAGTCCGTAAGAACATTTTCAGGTGATGGAAATGTGTGGCACTGTTCTGTGAACACATGAATATTCCTTTGTCAAAACCCACAGTACCATATATCAAAGAGAATGTCTCACTGTATAAACATAAAAAAATATTAATCTAGGATGTTCTCAGAACCTGGGGTGGAATAAAGAGTATGACAAATATATCTTTTATAAATATAATATAGCTTTATTTCATGAAGTGAAGAGAGAAGCAGCCATTGATAATTGTGGTTATTATGTGTGTGCCGATACTATTTGAAAGGTAAAGAAAAACAGAAGCACACACAAACACTGTATTATAGATAAATCTCTCTCTTATAAGGGTACAGTTTAGTATTTGGAAACTTGATTGCATGTCTACCGAGGTTGAAAAATACAAGTGGATTAAAAGTTGTAAGAGTGAGTTTTCTCTGCTAGGAAAATAATTAACAAATAAGACACGAGAATGTATTGGTTTTCTATTGCTGCCACAATAAATTACCATTAATTTAGTGCCTTAAAATAACGCAAATTTATTTTCATATAGCTATGTAGATAAAATTTCATATGAATCTTAAGGGATGAAAATGAAGGTGTCAGTATACTGCTTCCATTTCTTGCTGTTACAGAGAATAACCTGCCTACTTTTCTGCCTCTACTTCTAGGAGCTACTCATGTTCTTTGGATCATGGTGCCCTTTCACCACAAAAGCCAGTAATGTTTTATCTCTCCGTGTCTTCCTTACAGAGTCACTCTACTTCCTACTCATTTTGTGTGCCTCAGATGTTTATGGACATCATGAAACAACATGTCCACTCAGGTAATCCAGGATAACCTCCGTACCTTACAACCATCTGATGAAAAACTTTATTCTCCTTTGGAACTTAATGGGACATACTCCATTGCTTTCTGTGACCAGGAAGTTGTTGGGGAAGTTTATTGCTACTTATGTTTATAATAATTGGTTTGTACATTGTTGGAGGAAGGGCTGACTAAGCCTTAGCAGTTTGCATAATCTGCAGGTGTTGGCTTTTTTAAATCTGTGATTAAGATGGTTGCTTTCTCATGATCTGCACCTGCTCACTGCTCTCTGGCAGAGCGACTGTGGAAGAGCAAATTTGTTGTGAAGTTTTTGTAGTCCCTCTCCCACAGTCTCAGGTAACAAGGAGAGAACTCTTACCTTAGGCCTTGAGTTCCCCTCACTGTAAAGGTGACATAGCTAGTCCTCTAAAGAGTTCTGTGATCCCCTTGGGCCTTGACTTTCCCCAGGGTAAAGATGGCAAAGCTTAGCTGCTAAAGGATTGTGGGATGAGACAAGGCTACAAGTTTCCTTCATTGTGCAAATAGGCCTTTGGATGAGGAGGGAGATTTTTTTTTGTATCAACAGAACACCTGAGGTGCTTTTGTATCAATAATAAAACTTGAGATAAAATGATCAAGTGTCCACTCTTCAGTATGGTGTTTGCCATGACAGACAGTTACCTCTGCTGAAGTCTGGCATGGTTTACACCTATGAAATTGTCTCCTTGTCTTCTTAGTGGACCTAAACAGTAGCTAACTGCTTCAAGATGTAAGTATATTTTGGAGACTGTTTTTCTGCCTAATACAGGAAGAAGAATAAAATAAACCCTTTTGTTCTGGATTGACATTATGGGTATTAATGTAAATCCATTTGTTTTAATACACATACATATCAATTAAACATAAAATATGCTTTTGTACATATTAATTTCCTGGCTCTACCTAAGAAGAAGATCTAGAAACAGTAACACATTGTCAGCAACAAGCACACCCAGGTTCACATCTTGGCTTCTGACTTAGTCACTATTCTATTGTGTGAAGAGATACCGTGACTAAGGCAATTTAGAAAAGAAAGTATTTAATTGGGGGCTTGCTTCTGGCTTTAGAGGGTGAGTCCATAATCATCATGGTGAAGAGTATAGCAGAAGGCTGGCAGACATGGGGCTGGAGAAGTAGATGAGAAATACATCTTGATCTGCAGAGAGAGACTGGGCCTGGCATGGGCTTTTGAGAACTCAAACCCCACCCACAAGGGACACAACTACAAGACTACATCTCCTAATCCTTCTCAAACAGTTCTTTAACTAGAAACCAAACACTGAAACATAAGCACTTTTGGGTGCCATTCCATCCAAACCACCAGTTTCTAAATATTACTCTTCATTTAAAACAGTTATGAGTCCTTGAAAGCTGTATGATTCTAAGGAAGAGTCAAGGACCACACAAGACAAACTTAGATAATGTTATATTGAGAGTAACTGCTTTTAAAAGTAACCACAAAGAAGGGAGGCATATCAAAATGATACAAGGCGCAATCTTCAAGTCAGTCCATAATGGCTGGACAAAGTAGAACAGCTAACTAAATAAGTATAGTAGTATACCATTAGCCAAGAATATGTACATCTGCACTTACATAGATAATTTAATAAATAAATGGAGAATGGAGACTTAGTTTTTTTCATAGAAGAATGCCAATTAATAAAACTAGAAGAAATGAGACTAAAAGAAAATCAATAGGGCAATAATTTTTTGTAAGCAAGATCCACTGGTGAATGGTAAAATTAACAGATCGAACCTTAATGGAAATGAGATATTTACAGTTACCTCAAATATTAATTCTGTGGTTATTTTATGAAATGTTCAGATTTTTGTTACTCCTCCACATGCTGCATGGGGTTTTGTTCTCTTTCACTTAAATATAAGATAGACTTGGCTATTTGTTTTGGCTGGAAAGAGTATAAAGTCTAACCAAGTGTGTATTGTGTATGTTCTGAGGATTTATGTTATTGAGAAAGAGTAATTTCACTGTGAAAAATCTAAAAGGCACCACTTTGGCCAAATGGCCAAGGCTAACATCCCACTTATAAATCATGTGACAGTACCCATGCTGTCATATGTTGAAAGGGCACTTTGCCTCATTCTTCCTAACTCATGGACCTCAGCCTGATTCAAAGAAAACATTGAACAAAGTCAGATTAAGAAATATTCTACAATGCCCCTCAAGAGTGTCAATATGGTGAATCAAAAGTAAAGACTGAGGAACTATCATAGATTGGATAATATGCAGACACAGAGACTTGGAAATACAATGCAGCATCCCAGAGTGGGTATTGGTACAGGGAAAGGGCAACATCAATTGATAAGTTTATGATAGAGTTCTAGCAGTTTATAATTAGCAGCAATATGTCAATATGTTGACTTTTGGTAAATGCTTATATTATAGCTGTATAATGTCCTAACATTACAGTAACTTTTTTATAATATTTGTAAAACACTTTCTTAAGCTAGAATTATTTCAAAATATTTAAAAGGACAAAAGGTTTGAACAGGCAGTACAAGAGCAAATATAGGAAAGGCTATCACACATGAAAAAATACATGATATCATTAGAAGTCATAGAAAAGCAAATTAATACTATAAAGTGATATCAGCACACACCAACCTGAACAACACAAATTAAAAAAAATTGTCATCATCATGAAATGTGGGCAAGGAAATGGAGCGACCCAGAGTTTCCCTACATTTGGGTGGGCGTGTACTACAACTTTGGAAACTATCCCAGCAATTTCTTCTAGAACTAAATTATCCTACGATCAAGCAATTAAACTCCTACATATTTAAGTAAAAATAAATAAAAAGCATATGTGCATATAAAATATAGTCACAAATATTCATTGAAGTTTAAATCATCATAGCAAAAACTAGAAGCATCCTAGGTGACTATTGATATAATACAAGCTTGGTATATTCGCAAAACTGGATATTACAATAATTTGAGATTCACTACTTTTAAATATGAAACAGCACAGATAAATAGAAAAATGCTATTTTGTGTGAAAGAATCGCATCTAAGGTACTTACTAACGTCCAGAACAAAAATATATAGTGGGAAAGTATAGCAAAACAAATGGCAAGTATTGACAGGGTTGGTTAATGACAGAATTCTAGATTGATATTAATTTTCTGTATTTTGAAAGTAATTTAATTTTGTGAATTTTTCAAAATTTAATGAACGTGGACTTAAGGGTTTCTTTTTTCATTTAATTGTATACAATTTTTCATCAAAAGAAAATCTGATAACAATATTCAATTCTAATTACTGAGAGGGAGGGAGAGGGATTGGGGAAATGAGGGCACTGGTCCTAGAAGCAGATCCTAGTTCCAATCAAAATCTTTCCCAGTCCCGATCAACATGGCTCCCAGTCCCAGGTCAAGAAAGGTAGTAGACCCAGGTGGGGAACTTGTTAGTACTGTTAAACTAAACAGAAACAACATCAAACTACTTTGTAAAGATTTATGGCTATTCCCAGAGACAAAAGCTGCTCCCAGACTTATTCCAAGAAGCCTCTTCTTACAGTGAATACAGAGTCAAATGTCTGCCTAAGATGTCTAGATGAGACTTTGGGGCTCAGTCATAAACAAGACACTTTTGACATCACTACTAAAGCTCGGGGAACACTCTTAAAGAGGGAGCAGAAAATATGTCAGAGACAGAAGACAAGGAGAAGGACTGCAAAATGTAATCCTCTGGACTCAGCATAGCCATTGAAATAATTAACTCTTCACAGCTATGGTTGCCTGCACTGGACCCATAAAAGACTGGCCCTATCAAAAATTGGTCATGGAAGACTGTGGTGCCCATGGGAATTTATGCTTTACTACTGAACTACCTGAACCTGATTAAACTTGAGATAGAAGGAATGGTTGACTGATTTTACTTGTGTACCCAGTCCTGAGCCTACGAGTCTCTAATGGATAGCTCCAAACCCATGGTGACAAAAATGTCTCTAGCTAAACTCTATGTGTCACAGTACAAAATGAATAGACATGAACTGAACACGAGAGAGAAAACATTTGGGTGGGGGGAGGACATGGACAAGAATGATAGGGAAGTCAGGAGTGACAGTAGTCAATACACATTATGTACAAGTATGAAACTGTTTGAGAATAATTTTAATTAATTACATTATCCTGAAGGATTGAGGAGGAGTCTATGGACATATGCAAATCACTATGAAATATATCAACAAATATGATGGATTGAGGATGCTTGAGCTGATATATATACTTGAAAAGAAAATTACAGCAAGATGATAATGATAAAATTGAGGCTTTGCAAAAGCTTATAACTTATTTCTTTTAGCCTTTATCTTTTGAGACAAATTCTCACTCTGCAGCCCAAGCTGACCTTGAACTCTCTGTGTGGCCTAGGCTGGCCTTGGACTTGTGGTCCTACCACTGCATCATCTTGTGTGCGGAGATTCAGGCATCATTTGAGTTCTGTATTTACAAGTGCTTGCTTAAAATATTTCCAACTTTTTCAGTGAGAATTAAAAAGATCTATCTAAAAAATTGGAAATAACACACCTGCCAAATGATTTAAATTCTATAATGTCCATGAAACATCAGACAAATGATAATGTCCAATACCATCTTTTTTAACATCTGTATGTTAGGTAGTTCAGCATCAAATAACTTTGAGTAAAATTGTCACTTGGGCTGGAGAGATAGCTCAGTGGTTAAGAGTACTTACTTTCCTCCAGTGGTCCTGGGTTTGATTCCCAGCACCCACATGGTAGCTCACAATCATCTTCAACTCCATTTCCAGGGGAGCTGATGTTCTCTTTTCTGGCCTCCCTAGGCACCAGGGTTACACCTGGGACACAGACATGCATGCTATCAAAACATATATACAGGTGAAATTTTAAGAATTGTTAAAAATTGTTGCTTAAAATTGATCATGAAATAAGAAAACGCATAATCCATGAAATATTTCTTAGTTGAACAACAAAGGCTTAGTGGCTCAATGACCAGAAAGGAAGGAATTTGAAAGTGACAGAAACTTAAACAGTGGCCACTGACACATCATGAGATGTTTGGTTGTTACCAAGATACTCCTATGTGTAGTCTAATTGACCTATGTTAAAAAAGAAACCACTCTGTAACCCAACATGAGCAGAATCAACAAGATATTCTAGCGTATGTTATCTAGGAATTGAATTTCAGAGTAGTGAAGAGTGGGTCCCAGAATATTTGTTATTAAGAGGGAGTATTAGGTCTCATAGGAATGGAAACTACTTAATGTAGAGTTAAGAATGAAAGATGCATCTAGATAATAAGTGAAGCTTAAGGTGACTGGAATTCTGAACTGGCGACAGGTATTCAGGAGGGAGAAGAACTAGAGGAGCAAGAAAGGGAAGAAAGGTTGTCCTTGGTTATTCTCACTGTCAGAATCTCAACATCATGTCTCATGGTCCTAAGAATATTATCACCAGAAACAACACAAAGATAGGAAATTCCACATGATGGAGAGTCCTACATCCTAGAACATCAAGCTCATGATGGTGGTCAAATTAGCCTTTTCCTTTCTGAACATGGACTAGAATGCCAGTTCTTAAAAATAGGAATGTTATACAGAAGATGATGTTTGAAAAGTTATGGACACAGCTTGGTTATCACCATGCTTGGTTGGTGCTACTGACATTCAGAGGATGGGGACCCTCATTGCCCTAAAAAACAAAGAACAATACTCTATAATGAACAGCTGTCATATATCCCACAGAGCTTTAGAATCGTGTGGTGAGCCTTAATAATACAGATAAGAAAAACGTGTTCACATTTATTTGAACATTGCCTTAATGTAACAGCAGCTTTTATATTACTGTTTTTCTGTATCTTTGATTTTATTTTTTTCTCTCTTATGTGTAATGACTCCCAATCTTTTTATATAAACCTATTTACTTTAAGTTGGTGCAAATATGCATTTCATTATGTTGTCCGATGTGGACATGTTCTTGCATTTGTGTATTGAAGTGTATCATTTTATTATAAATTACTTTCCTTTCACTCCTCATTTATACTTCTGTTAGGTCACTATATTGATTTTAGTTAAATTATGTATGAAGTTAGGACATATTTTCTATGAATTTCACTTGAGGATAGTGAAGGATTGATGAGTCACGGAATATTTGTTATTAAGAGGCAGTATTAAGTCTCATAGGAATGGAAACTACTGATACAGACCTAAGAGTAAAGGATGCACCGAGAGAATAAGTAAGGCTTAAAGTAATTGAAATTGTGATTCCTTATTACTGCAGCATATGGTACGAATCTTCTGCATGAACAGGCCACAGCACCCGAAGTTTCTGCCTGGGAAGCATCACTACTACTGTGTACCAGACTCTTCTCATCTGCATAACAATTTGTCTTGATAGCGATCTTGTAAGATAGGCTTGATCATATGTTCACTTTTCATATGAGGTGACCGGGGCCCCAAGAAGAGGAAGCCAGGTGTTATAGTTCTCTTAGTCAGTGGCAGACCTTGAAATAGAAGTTCAATTTGGTTAACAGGAAAGTTACATGTTTTTTACTATCCTGTTTTCTACTTTCCTGGGGTCTCTAAAATAATGCCGGAGAACAAATGTGATAGGCTTATCCCTTTACAAGGGAATCCTTTTGAGAGGGCTGTGATTGAAGATCTTTGAGTATTTATTGAGTGCTTTAATTTGGGCTAAGAAACAATTTTTAAATTGCACTAAATGAATTGTGAATACAACTGGATGTGGAAGATGTATAACAAGGCTAACAGAGAAAGAAGAGAAAATTGGGGTAGTGAAAGAATAGCAGGAACTCCTCTCTGTCTCTCTCTCTCTGTCTCTCTCTCTGTCTCTCTGTCTCTCTCTGTCTCTCTGTCTCTCTCTTGCGTGTGTGTGTGTGTGTGTGTGTGTGTGTGTGTGTGTGTGTGTAAAATCTCATTGTGTCCTGTGAATATCCAAAAGAAACATCAACAGAGATGTACAGAATGCTCATTATGTGCATGGCAAAAAAAAAAAAAATTAGTGAAATACCAGGACAAGAAACGAGCCTCTGGGAAGGTAGGAGTGAAAAGGCCCCCCATCTATTTACAGGGCTGAGCTTCCGAAAAAGGGAGCTGAAAGTTGAAGGAAAAGTAGAAGCCATACTGGCAAATTGTTAGCGAGATCTACTGTCCAGAGACTGGGAAAAAGTCAAACTTAACTCACTGAGCTAGAGTCAAGAGAGAAGAGGTAAGGTGAGAGGTCAAGGAGACCAGAAAAGGTTTGGACATGCTGTGGGCATGACTACATCCAAAGAATCAACAGGAAATGAATAAAAGATTATGGAGCTGCCTGCAGGGCTCCGGTGAAGCTAAGCTGCTGGGATTTATGCATTTGTTGATTATCCACTTTATGCTCTACCCATAGTAAATATTCAACCCAAGGCAGTCGCCTCTGCCTCTGTGCCTTCTCCACTCCCGGCCCCCCAGCCAATGTTCTGTCTCATTTATTCCTAAGTTGTGAGCAATCTGAGCAACAAATTATACAGACAGTGCATGCACTCATAGGGTTTGCTGTTATTCTAAAAATTTACAACAAAATTAATCTGACACATATTTAATGATATGCATAATTGTTATTGTGCTGGGTGGCAATTAGGCATAAATTGTAAACAGTTCACATAAATGCCTGTAATTAGAATTACTTCCAAACGGTTAAACCAAATTCTTAGTTTCTTTCCTGAGTTTGTCAGCCTCAGTGTATTCCTCATCTGCATTGACGTCAGCACTGCAGTGACTGAGTTGGCATTAATCACCACCTTCACCTGCAGCTTGTTTACTAGGTAGGGGCGCTCTCTGTCCCATACCGATTTCTGACTGCCACTCAAAAGACCCCTAGTCTGAAGTGTTTTAATACTGTCTTCTTTCAGCCTCTGAGGACACTCCACCTCTTCCAGAAGGCTTTTAGGAGGACTCAGAGGGAAGGTCCTGGATAGTTGTGCTAACACAGGAGAGTAAATGGACCCTGACTCTCAATAGTAGGAAGTCCATGGGTCAGGAACTAAGGGGAAAGGGCTGAATTCATTATGCACACTTTCTCCTACCCTCGATCCCATGAAATGACTAAGTCATTTTCAAAGACATTCCTAAGGGGAGAGAGTACCACCAAAAAGAAAATCCTGCTCCAGCCTAATCCTCAGAACACCCCTTCCCCTCATCCAGTGAAGACACGGACTGCAATGTCTCTGAGTTCCAAACCTGTTTTGTTTTCTTTTTCCCATTAAAGATCAATGGTCTAGAAAGCCCCAAGGAAGCCAGCATACTTTGGGGAACACTTGTCAGTGGGTGAGCTGTAGAGTCTCATAGCTAGACCTGTATGTATCTCACAATCTGTAGCCAATGAAGTCTTGGTGATTACCTTCTCAGAACCTCAATTTCCTCATCTGTAAAATGGTGATTTTTAAAAAAAGTATCTGTTTTTCAGGGCTATTTGTGAGGATTTCATGGAATCGTGCATATAAAACATTACCACACTGCCTGGAACAGAGCAAAATTTCATTTATCGTTAGATGCATTTGTATTATTGTGGCTATTGTTGCTTTTAGCTGTAGCCTTGGCTTCTTCATTACTGTGCCTGTCCCTCTGTGTGTTTACTTCTGTAGGAAGTAGAACTGCAGGAAATGAATGTATGAAATGCTAGTGGTAAAATCTGGATGGCAAAGCCACAGATGACCTTAAATCAAACAGAACAGCACAGATGGCTCAGACCCTCATCTATATTCCATATTTGTTAGAGGAGGTTGGTGCAGACCTGGAACACAGTGAAGCCTGGCATTTAGAGGCAACCGAAGCCAGACCAGATGAAAATGATCATTAGAAACATCCATTGTGTCTATCTATGGCCATGTCACCCTGAATGTGCCTGATAGTGTCTTAGCTCAGAAGCTAAGCAGGGTCTGGTGGGTATAGCTAGTACTTAGTATTTGAAAGGGAGAATGTTCACTTAATCTCCAAAAATGTATGCACTGAACCCTCAATGTTAGACACTGTGGGTACAAATAGTATAGGCAAGATACTTTAGAAAGTGAGGGAGAATGTAAGTTAATATGTGCACAAGGGTACTAACACAGAGGTTCCTCCATATAGTGGAAACAGCTAGGAGGAAAAATGCACTCCCCTTGGTGTGCGAGGTGTGGGGAAGCTTTGCTTCAGAGATACAAGGTTAGAGTTAAGGGTATGAAATACTAAATCACATATTTTAAAAATCTGGTGGCAATCAAGAAGCTTTTTCCCTTATACATTAAGTTTCAGAACTTAACTTCATGCCACTGAAATACCATGGATTTCATGGCTACTCTTTTGATTACCGTTCATTCCGTAAAAATCACCCCTACCAAATTAGTGTGTTAGAACCTACAACTGATTTATGTTCATAGATTTTTTTTTTTGGTTTTAGAGGCAGGGTTTCTCTGTTGTAACTCTGGCTGTCCTGGAACTCATGCTGTAGACCAGACTGACCTTGAAATTACAGAGGTCTCCCAAGTGCTAGGATTAATGGCATGTGCCACCACTGCCTGGCTATGTTCATGGATTTTGTGTATCTAAAATTTGGGTAGGTCACAGTAGGGATGCCTTATATCTGCCCCATGTCTGGGACTTCACTTAGGAAAGTTTTATGATTGGCAAGTACTTGGTAACAAGGAAGACAAATCATTTAGAGATGTCTGCACTCACATATTTGACTGTTCATGCAGGTATCTGTCAAGTAGGGACCTGGTCATACTCAATTAATGAAATGCATTGAATCCATTAGATTCTACCTCCAAATAGAAAGACTATCAAATGATTTGTGTTTGTGAAATGAACCTTATACATCGTGCGTGGAAATCACTTACATCTCTCCAGAAACCATTAACTAATAAACACAAAAATTGGGATGATAAGAAAGGGTTAATGAGAAACAAGAATCTTCATATGCCCTCTCTGTGTGACCTACAAATCTGGAGACCTAGGGCTGGTCAGACTTCTTATAAAGTACTGTACGGCTATTAGAGAAAGTTTGTAGGAAAGAAAGCCAAAGATACACCACTTCCTATGGCTCCAATGTGTAAATCCCTCTCTCTATTCTTAAAACTACTGATGTGCCCAGAATATCATTTGTTGATGCCTCTGTCATGCCATATTGTGCCAAGAAGTAATCATGATAGATTCAAAATGAAGAAATTAATTCTAACTCTTGATAGTAAGACAATTAATGCATTTACGAGCATGTTTTAGAATCTCCTAAGTTGTCCATCTATCAAATCAGAATCATTGACTATCCATCCATTGACTAAGTAGGGATTGAAAATTCAAAACCCATTTTGAATTTAATTTATTCTGAGAACTTACTTTGGAATAGGCACAGAAGTTTCAAGAGATACACAAGAAACACATAAATATACAAGCTATTTCATAATGACCAGTTTGCTGCATGATACTTACATGACTTTCAAATCAATCTTAAGTGGTGGTAGGTGATGGTATGTATAGAGAAATTAATCTGGATGAGGTTGTCAGGAAATACCTAGCTGATGGTAAATTTAAGGAAGGAATGGGGAAACCACGAACTGTACCCAGGCCTGGGAAGGAGTATTTGAAGCAGAAGAAATAGCATATGCAGACATTCTAAGGCATAAAAACATTGCAGATTCAAGAAATAGAAGTAAGGTCCCAGTGCAGATAGAGCACACAGAAAGAAAATAATGGTACAAGTTAAGGTCGGACTACTAGATAGGGGCCAAACATGTAAAACTATTGAATAGCCTGTCTTTTCCAATTAAGCACTAGTTTTGCCCATTTTAACATTACGTGTTGTCGGAAGGATGTGATTATTTCTTTCCACGGAAGAAAAAATATGAGCTAGTAAGGAGAGAAGAAAATGTGATTTTTGCAGAAACAGTGAGGTGGAGCCAGTATCATGACAACATTTGAGCAGCCACTAGAAGCCAGATGTTAGGCATCAGGGTCCAAAGTTTCTGCAAAGCCTTTCCACCAATTAATATGTGAAATATATTGGTTCGGAGCATTTTTTTTCTTGTGAGCAATGATGGTGAACTAAGACCCCAGCAAAACAGACACCCCGGAAACCTGTGTCCCATTTTTTTTAGCATCTGCTTTTAAGCTACTCCACAGTGATTCAGATAACTTCCTGACCCGTACTACTACTATACTATATCAAGTGAGGGCTCATTGATAGATGCATATGCTAATGACAATAATTATTAAAAGACTAATTAACATACATCATATACCTGTCAGGAGCCAGGGATTTTGTGCATTATGTCTTTTAACGCTCTTAGAAGCCCTGGGAGGTAAGGTGCTATCAGCATTTCCATTTTCCATGTGGGATATTTGAAGATCGGTGAGGCCAAGTTACTTACCTAGAGTCATAGAGCCAGCTGTCAAACACTAGTGTAAGTAATAGGGCAACTTTTTAAAGCATTATTGAATACTGTAATTCCTCTAGGAAACAAGAAACAACTAGGTACCTGAAAGCGTGATATTTACAATGCTTCTAAAAGTGGATGGTTATCTAAATTTTCATTACTATTCAGTTGCCTAGCTTCATATTGGCCAAAGTGTGGCCTGTATAAAAGTATTTGCCCTTGTTCAAGGCATGGCCTTCATACCATAATTAAGATTTTTTCCCCCAGAAAATTTTTTTTCCAGCAAGAACGAAATTCCTAAACTGAAACAGAGTACCAGTTTGAACTTCAATTCTCTTAGGAGGGTATGGCATGTAATCTGCCTCCTTAAGTACTTTGAATGAAGTGATATGCAGAGAACAGCTTGCCTTTAATAGATCTCCTTACCTGATCTCAATGGGGCCTCGGGTCGGGTATTAAAAAAGAAGCAATCCAATTAGCTGTAATTGCTGTGCTACATGGCTGTGTCGCCTTCTCTTTGGAATATGGGAACTACTTTGTCATGGAAGCAATGGCTTCACTTTTTCAGGTGGACACTCCTCTCCCCTTTCCTTCGCCATACTTCTTTCCCCTCAAGTGTATCTCACAAGTTGCATAGATCTAAAACCTAGAATTCAGGGTTAAGAATGGAAATATCAGGAATTGTTCCCAGGAGGTGAAAGCACTTGATTCTTCTTTGTCTTGGCTTAGCTGAGCAAACGTTAACTGGATGCAGGCTGTGTCTGATGCTCTCTAGGTGGGTCCAGGGATGGAATGAAGAATTCCCAAGAGAGGTTGACACAAAACGGTTTTTGTGCCCAGAGTTTACCCTTACACTGATGTGTATGATTATACTGATACTTAACATTTTTGTCAGATAAGACACTGTAGATGAAGGCCAAATGGGTAAGTGACAAGGCCCTTGTCCTAATGAGACTCTGTAACTTGTCTTTCAAAGAAAAGTCTCCTTGTACCTAAATAGATTTCTATTACAGTCAGGTAAGAGAAAGCCCTCTGCTTCCCTGTGGTGGCAGGAATCTTTAGAATGGTGCAGATGATAAGAATATGGGAAGCCAGGGTCAGTAGGAAGGGACCAAGAGCAGATAAAGAGGTGCATATAAAAGAGGTCATCTCAGCTACCTGAGTACAGGCACATGCCAATTTCATGATGGGCTTCAGATTGCAGAAGAAGTAGTCAATTTCATTGGCAGAACAAAATTTTAAATGTAAAGTGAAGATCATGAGCAGGATAGGCAAGTTGTTCAATACTTTTATTTTTAATTTATATTTAGTTATTAAACATGGGTACCTTTTCAAAAGGTAATTAATTTAACATGGTTCCCACCTCAAAAAAATATACCTCCTCTAAATTTAGTTTCTCAATCAAGAGACAACAGATATCACCAAATCCGTACGGCTTTTTTTAATGTATCTACAAGTTAGTGTTAAGATTTTAAATTTATCTTTTATTTTGTTTTTTGTTTCTTTGTTCGTTTGTTTTGTGCAATGATCTCTTTATGTAGTCCTGGCTGTTCTGTAGCTCACTGTCTAGACCAAGTTGATGTTGAACCCACAGAGATCCACCTGCATCTGCCTCCCAAGTCCTGCAATTAAAGGTGTGCACCATAAAAATCAGCATCAATTTATCTTTTTATTTTTGCACAGAAGGTACAATACTCTATACATTCCATATAATTTATTATGGAGATCTCTCTGTATAAGCACTCAGAGCTAACTTGTTCTCCACTTTGCTTATTTTCTTTGTTTATGGATATATTATATTCATATGTGTGAATGTCTTTAATTCATAGAACCAGTCACATTGCTTTAAATCCCTTTTGGTGTGACTACTCCTGAAATAAATAACTGAAAATAATTTTAATCCTAAAGTATTTTTATCTCTTGCATTTTTACCATGACTTTGGAGAGGAAGACTGGGATTTCACTTACATTCTGCTGTTTTTTTTTTTAATTCTTCTCTTCTCTTATCTAGAGTATGTTCTCCTAAGAAGAGTAAACTATAGTTTTGTCTTCCATTGTCCAAGGAATTTGTCTTAGACTCTTCTGGGTTTTGAGTTTTTCTCAGTTAATGGAAACAGTGAACTCAAATTTAAATTCTTGTTTCAAGGATGCCTATAAGGATACTGTAGACATTTCCATTTTGTTGGTAGTTTTCAGTACACGTGTGTCACAAGCTAGTCTAGTATTCCAACCTTCTTTGACCCGGTACGTATGTCATTGTATCAATTTTCTTAGAGCTATATTCACATCCTTGTTCCTTAGGGTGTAAATGACAGGGTTGATGGCAGGGGTAAACACTGTATACAGAAGGGAGAGCAACTTCAATACATGTTCATACTGAGGCACCGATGGGAAGCCATAAACAATGCCCAAAGTCCCATAATAGAGACTGACCACGGTCAGGTGAGACGAACAGGTGGAAAAAGCCTTCTGCTTCCCTGTGATGGAAGGAATCTTTAGAATGGTGCAGATGATATGAATATAGGAAGCCAGGGTCAGTAGGAAGGGACCAAGAGCAAATAAAAAGGTGCATATAAAAGAAGTCATCTCAGCTACCTGAGTATTAGTACAGGCCAATTTCATGATGGGCTTCAGATCGCAGAAGAAGTGGTCAATCTCATTGGCAGAACAAAATGTTAAATGTAAAATGAAAATCATGAGCAGGATAGGTGCCAGAAATCCAGCTAACCAAGAGGCTACTGCTATCTGGAAGCAACCTGAGAAATCCATGATACTGGAGTAACGTAGTGGATTACAGATGGCTATGTATCTGTCATACGACATTACAGCAAGGAAAAAGCACTCTGTTGCTACCAAGGAAGCAAAGAAATAAAACTGACAAGCACAGGCTGGGAAGGAGAGAGACACAGGAGCCGATAACAATGTCCTCAGCATTACGGGCTCAATGGTTGTAGTGTAGCCAATCTCTAGGAAAGAGAAGTGACCAAGGAAGAAATACATGGGTGTGTGAAGAGAGCAATCAACTGTTACCACAGTGAGAATTACAATGTTACCTGTGAGTGTCATCACATAAATGGCCAAAAATATCCCAAAAAGAAGAAACTGAAGACCATGAAGATTCCCAAAACCCAAAAGGACAATTTCTGAAATTTGAGTCATATTTTCTTCTTTTCTGACAGCCATCATTTGGATCTAAATGGATACAAATTTGAAAAAAAAAACAATTGATCAAATACTATTTTAAGACAAAAATCAAAGTGCTGAGAGGCTTTATCCATATCAAGCTTAATTGGCTTCTTCAGGAGTCTGAAATTTAATGTATTTGAGTACATTCTTCCATGAGCCACTTAGCTGGACACTCGTGTGTTTGGGAGGTAGAATTGCTAGTATTTACTAACATTAGATGTGAGGATACAGGAAAGGTGAATGACTAGAAATGACTCTTAAGTTTCTGGTTTGAATCCCTGGTACCATTTGCATTAAGTCTGAGATATGTGTGAGAATTCTGTGTAGACGGGAGCATGCATCCAGGTTTGTATGTAACCCAGAAGAGAAGGCTAGGCTGGGATGTGAATTTAGAAGTCACCTGAATATGCATAACATTCAAGGAAATTGGACTGGATGACATGACCTGGAGATGGATTATAAAATACAGAAGAATGTCTAACACTGGTTTTGACTTTCTCTCTCATTTGAATCAAACAAGAAAGGAGGAAAGTAGGGAGATTGAAAAGGAGAAATCAGAGAGGTGAGATCCAGGAGAAAATAGAATAAGAAGATTCACATTGCAGGAGAATTATTATGATTAAAGTTACTGCATGATTATGAAGGAAACAGATTAGTGTCTTAATCTGGTTAAATAGATGATTGATGATAGTGATAGAGACAGAAGAGAAATGGGGGAATTGATTAGTAACCTTTTCTGTGCTGGTAAGAATTACCCAGTATAGAGGGGATGTTGATAATGCATAAGTAAATGAGGAGCTAATTTGGGGGGATGTAATTTTGTAGAAAATGAGAGAATGGAATGTGGAACCCAAATGGGCAGGTTACCTTTTAATACAGAAAAGTTTACATCTGTATTTTGTTGTTGTTGTTTTCAATCAAGAGGAAGGCCACAGAAAATAGTTGCTGTTAAATTACTACATTCAATCTTGAGGAGATGTCTGGTTTTGCATCTGTAGTTCCTGTTCTTTCAGTGAAGTATGAAAGGTCATTCTGTAAGGGCTGAGTGCATGTGGGAGGTTTGAGGCAAACGAAAGCTATAAAATAGTCAGACCTGAAAGGAAGGCTATATGCAATATCTTAGCAAAACAAATCTATGATTCCCAGGCAGTATTGAGTGGGTAGCTGATATTTGGGATTTTGAGTTTGAGAATGTATAGCTGAAATAAGCCCATTTGTGTATCCATGATACTTGGTAGACTAAATGAGTTTGTCTTTGTAGGAAACTGGATTCCAGAATTATTCTCCATGCAGACCTTGGCATCACTTAGACAATTGCTTAGCACCTGGGTAACTTTCACAGAAACAGGTGGTAATAATAAATAAATCTGATGTTGAAAATGGGATATGTTGGGGAGGTCTAGGAGGGCACGGACGTGATTAAAATGGATTATATGCCTCTATGACAAAACAAACATGAAAATATATCACTAAAAAGATCTTTGGTAATGCTTAGCTGCTGGGATAGATGAAGCAGATAGCAGTTAAAACCAATCTGTTGCTTTGTCATGTTAAAATAATGGAAGGGAAGAAAAGCACAAAAATCAGAGGAATTACAAAAAAACTCAATTATACTGATAGATGCTAAGTCTCCCCCTTCCTACCACTAATTATCAAGTCATAGGATGCTGAAGAGGAGATGGATTTTTAACCCATCATCTGACCAAAATCTTCATTTTCTCACTGCCAGGGAAAGTACAGACAAGTAAAATATCTTTCTTAAGATCTGAGGTCTAGTGAAAAACAGAGCAAGGACTGGCACCAAGTTTTCAGATCTAATTCTTGCTCCTTCCACTGTAATATTCGTTCATTCATTCATTCATTCATTTTTCTTTTCATTTTTATCCAGTGCCCCAAACAGCCATTATAATGTGTAATATGTCAGCACATGAAGGAAGGATTACCCGACATTTACTAATTCACATGCTGTCAGCATACCCTTTGGACATTTTTCAGACTTTCGCTAGCTTTAATCCTTCTAAGTATCTTATGAGGCATTTGGGAGTAAGCCTTTGATTTGGCTCATTGGATTTACAGACGAGAAAATGGAAAATAATGGTTACGCCATTGCCACAACATAGTGGTATTTCAATTATAACTCTTTGCCCTGGAGATAAAAAGTTAATCTTATGCATATTTATGTAAGTGTGAATTTAGAAGCTGCTAATGGTATTGGGAGCCAGGAGTTTCGGTCAGGTAACTGGATAATAGGAGCCATATGGGGTTGTCATCATTTGGAGGTGAACAGCAAACTGCAAGACATTGCGGTAAATTTCCACCGCACAGATGCAACAACAACACATAGAAACGGCTGCTGTAGGAAGGAGAAGGCTTGGAAGGCAGGATGCCACATGAGGGTTCACTGTCTGCAAACAAGGAGAGAGAGAGGCCCTCCAGAAAGGAAGTGTAAAGGGGGGGGTCTAGTAAGGTGTGGCTCACGTTGGTCATTGGATTTAGAAAGACTTTTAGTGGAGTGAGGGCTAAAGGGAATTGGCAGGAGCACACACAGTTTTAGAGAAAGAAAAAAACCCGAAAGGATTTAAAAAATGAGTCACGGGAGTGGGGCAAGCAAAGAAAACGTCAGAGTCCAAGGAGGAAGTGGAGTCTTCCGTGAGGAGGGTGTCATGGCTAACAACATGAGGGGTGGCAAGCTGACTCAGTGGGGTGGGAAAGGGAATAGCAGGCATGGATTAGAATATGAAGAAGAATGCTGCCAATGGGGAGAGTGGAGGGGAGGAGAGATGGAGGAGAGAGAGAAAGAGAGAGAATCTTAACATAAAAGAGAGAAGAAAGACAGAAGGAGCAATTTCATTTTTGCTCTTTGCTTTTTAGTAAAGGAGAAACTTACCCTAGAACTAGGCAAAGAATGTCACTATAGATAGAAGGAAGGATGAAAGACATGCAAGCGGATGTGTGATTGAACAAGGAGTCACTCCAAGGAGGGTGAAGGGGCTACGATGAGAAAAGTATGTGATTGGAGGCTCCATGTTAAGGTGAGAAAAAAAAGAATCCTTTAAAAAAAAGATGCAGTTAGTTGAAGGTGGGTTGTGAGGATAAAGATAATTACCTCATCTTTTTCTTTCCATTTGAATTTGTAGACTTAAGCCATTCTTAGATATCTATGATGAGTCCATGTCAGAGATGTTCATTTCACTCCCTTCGTGCCTGTCTTCTTGTTCCATCTATATTTGAAGAGCCCTAAATAGCTCCTTGATGGAGGAGACCAAAGTAAGATGCTAAAACAGGTAGCTACTTCTCAGTAATGTTACTGTGTAGCTGGACCAGGAGTTGATCCAGCAACATGGTGGCAGATGTATAACACAACTTTTAAGGAGATTACATAGAGCCTTAAGAATCACACCTTTCCACCATTTTTTTTCTGTTCCTGAACAATTATAATTTTCCCTCTAACATCACAAAAAGAATAATTAAGGACTATGTCACCTGATGGTACTTTGAGTTTTCACGTAGTTGTGACCAAAGAATCTTTGGCCCCATACAGTGACCTCCTTTAGGTTTAGAAAGGGCACAGTGCCCACCAACGTATCTCCCTTTTAAACTTTCCAGCAATCTTCTGCAAGCAGAGCCCTGGAGATAGAGTTCAAATAAGAAAACCAATTATCTTTAAATTTGGCTCCCAGGGGAGCTTTGCTTTTTAATTGAGAGATCGATGTTGGATTCTCATGACATCCTGAACTTCCATTCAGAGGCTGCTGACTAATGGTGTGAAATTGGATATTAGAGTATGTGACATGTCATATGGGTCGAATGTACCATCCATTCAGGTCAGACTCCAGAAGTTGTTGAAATTACCAAGCAATAGTTTGGGGAGGGCACAATGCTAAAAGTGCTGAAATTAATGACTGAAAATCAAGGCTTTAGACCCAGATATCTCTATGCCTGTACAATTTGGTGTCATGTACATTCACACAGTCTCTGTTTTTCTTACTTTGAATTGCCCTGCCAGCCTCACTAGGTTGTTTGACTCAAATGCAGCGTTGTGTGAGATGTCTCTGTTTTAGCTGGTAAACTCTGCGATGCATCCACTATTATTTGTAGAGCCAAAGAATGATGTTTTTGGGGTAGAGGGGAGTCTTTTCGACGCAGGGTTTCCCTGCTATAACTCTGGCCATTCTGGAATTCACTCTGTAGACCAGGCTGGCCTCGAACTCACAGAGATCCACCTGCCTCTCCCTCCCAAATGAATGATGTTTATGATCACAGAAGTTGAAAATAGTTTTGTCTTAAAGTTCAAGAAAATTTTGAACTCGAGTTTACCTATTATATTATTAACTACAATCTGAAAATATCCAAATTCCTTTCCCCTCACACCTTCAGACAACCTTAAGTGAATTCTGCATACCAATTAGCAGCACAACTGCTATAGTTTAGATTTTTTTATAATCAAATTATAAATCCTCTTACACAAGCTGTCAGAGGCAGTTTTTCAAACGGGTTACCTTGTCATTAATCCATTCTTGGACAGATTGCATGTGCCTCCTGGGTTCATTTCCTTGGCACTTGTTTGTGTGCTTTCCCTGCTTCCCCTGCTATGCAGAAAAGAGCTTGGAAGTGAAGCAGAATATTTCTGTGAATCCTTTCCCTATTGCTTTGATGCTATGTAAGCACTCTTTGTGCATGTGTGTACAAGTGTTTGTGAGCAAGCACATACACAAACGTGTGTACATGTGTTTGGCAGCCAGGGAAGACCGTCAACTATCATTCCCAGGGTGCTATTCAACTTGTTTTTAGATGAGGTCTTTCATTGGCCTGAAGCTCACATAGTAGAATAGGCTGGCTACCCAGTGAGTCCCCAGAACCTGCCTGTCTCCTCTCCAGTGCTGTGATTACAAGCACACCACATGATCCATGGCCTTTTTACATGAGTTCTGAGGATTGAATTTGGTTACCCATGGTTACTGTGTCACCTCTCCAGCCCCTATATGAGCATCCTTTAAGCGTCTATTAGCACCATAGAAAACCAGAGGTCTGGTATTGTCTTTGTCATCTCAGAACATCATCATCGCCACCACACACCATCAGAAAAGCACTCAAGCAATATTAGGTCACCTCCCCTGTAACTAGAAATCCTCGAAATGCTGAGAGTACAAATGTGAAGGGGGAAGTCAGCAAAGTGAACTGCGGGACTATGCAGTCCAATGTCTACTGCAAGTGGCAGACAAGGAAACAAATACTCAAATTGCAACACGATCAACACAAGTCGAACTCTTCAAAATCCATAGCAGAGACAATTTGAGGACCAGTTAGTGCGGAGGTCATAACTTCAAGACCTCTTGGAGGACCTGCCTTGTGCTTCTTTGATCTTTGCTTTAAACAAAGCTTTTGGCAGGGCAATGGTGGCACACGCCTTTAATCTCAGCACTCAGGAGGCAGAGGCAGGTGGATCTCTGTGAGGTGGAGGCCAGCCTGGTCTACAGAGTCAGTTCCGGGAGACAGCCAGAGGTACAACAGAGAAAACCTGTCTCAAAAACCAAAAAAAAAAAAGCTTTTCTGGTTAACATCTCACATGTCATTGGAGTTTGGAGAATGACTAGAAATCTTGTGGGGAGGAGACTTTCCAGTAGAGGGTTTTCTAATGACACTTATTACCTGAGAGAAAGAATGAACACTTTAAAGAACATAGATATGCACATAATTTACTAACAACGTCCAAACTCTAACATATATGTGAGGAAACCTGAGAATGCTTCACATACAGCTCTTGGGCTTGAAGGAAAGGAAATAAAAATCTTTCATCCAAACAGCTCACAAAAGTCACAACCTTCCTTTGGCCAGCTTATGGGTTGCTAAAGCTCAGTGGGAAATTTGATTAAAGAAAATCCAGTAAGTACCACAATAATCTATACACAAAGAATGTCAATCTAAAAATCAAGCAAGGGAATGTTGTTGCTTTTTTTTTCATCTATAAATTATTCAAAAACAAGATTTCATGAACAATACCTAATTTGCACAGGGCATAATTAACACAGTAGAAGCACGCCCCCCACCGTTCCCAAGCCTGCGAGTCTCTCCTCTAAGAAGCAACTGTGAGAAGCAAGTCGCTGTGGGTGCTGGGGGAAATTGTGTGTACATATACTGTTCTGAACACATCCTTCTATATTTTCCCAATACTGATCACACAATGCATGACAATTTTATGGGGCTTTTAGTTTAGTTTATCTTGGAGATTTTTCTGCATCTGAACACATACATCAATTTGATCCTTTCAAGTTCACATAGTGTGCTCAGGGAATAGTGGAGCCTTTATTGTTTCTTTCCTCTCTGGAGTATTTCCAGTCCTCAGGAATAAAATGTGGTTAATTGAAGCTTTTCCTCACTGCACTGAATGCTGGTACGCTGTTTGTATTTTCTCTTATAGCTCCTTGCTAAAAGAATAATAGTCCTATAATTATAATTATTTTTCTCAAATGGCTGTTTTGAGTTTGTGCTGCAAAGATTAACAAAAGTGTCGGAAATTCTTATACATTGGAGAAGCAAATCAATTGCAAAGCTGAAATTTTATAGTGTGAGAAATGAACAGATATTTATGTTAATATATTTTAGCCACTGTAAGAGTCACAGTGAGTATCCTTGAGTGTTTTTCTAGTACTTTCTTCAGGCACCAAGGAGTTAAATGACTGATGCAGTACGTGCATATTTTTAGTTTCACTGAGTCCTGCCAACTTCTTCTCCAAAGTAATGTAGAACAGTTTGTTGCCCCGCATTCTGGTTGGCACGTGATATTAGCAGATGTTTTTATTTGTGGCAATCTG
This sequence comes from Cricetomys ansorgei, assembly GCA_026225945.1. Classification (NCBI taxonomy): domain Eukaryota; kingdom Metazoa; phylum Chordata; class Mammalia; order Rodentia; family Nesomyidae; genus Cricetomys; species Cricetomys ansorgei. The sequence continues at coordinate 695,440 of JAMJFZ010003435.1, forward strand.
ATGAGTAACAAATAGTATCACTATGCTGATTTAATTCACACATCTCTGGTTAATAACGAGCATAAGCATGCTTTCATCTATGTACCAGTCACTCAGGTTATCTTTTCTGTGCATTGGCTGTTAATATCTTGTGTGTAATTAACTTAGATTAATTATTATTATATTTTATATATTATAATTATATAATTATATGTATTTGTTTATATATTTATGTATATTATTTGTATAGAATTATATATAACATAATATGTTTTTAAATTATATATAATAACTTATTGTTAATAATAATTAATTATTAACAGGTTAATCCTTTTTAAGTTCATATGTATGTGCTACTTGTTTCACGTGTCTTTTCCATATCATTTGTCTGTTGATTTTGTTTTATTGAAATATCTTACAATACAGAAGGATAAAGGCTGTGTCCCTCGCTGTGGTCAAATGAATCCAGTCTTTAAAACTTGAATGAGGGGGTTGTGTCATATTCAAGAAGTCATTCTCTAAATACGCAAATAAAAACAAAACAAAATAGATCTATAGATCTAGGGCAGAGCAAAGAAAAAAATAATACCCAATCCTACGACATGAAAAAAAAACACATAAAATATTTTGAAATGTTCAAAAAATTAAAACTTTTTTTGAAATTTAGAAGATATTTTTACCATTCAGTTACTTAAAACGTCTGGAGTTTATCTATGTATATGATACAATGTAGAAACTGATTTAACTTCTTCCAGTATGAGGACGCAATCCTCCAATACCACTTCTGAATCCTTACATGACTTGAAATGTGAGTTCTGCTGTATACCAAGGTTCCTTATGCTCTCAAACTTGTGCCCACGTCTCTTTTTCTCCCACTAATCTGTTTGCCTCTCTGTTCAAACATTGTAGTCTTCTAATTAAGATGGTCTTCCAGGATTTGGGGATCTGTAGGACTAGTCCATTCTCCTTGTTCTTCAAAATTACCATGCACTCGATTCTTTGATTTTAGAATCAGCTTTTCAAGTTTCATAAAAGACATCTTTTGGAACTTTGGACTAATGTAGAATTTAATTTTTTGAGAAACAGACATGATTTGGTTGAGTTTTCCTTTTTTTTAAGCATTTGTATTTTTGAAATTATAATGTAATTGCAAAATGTGTCCCTTCTGATTTGGCCCTGGAAACCCTGCTATATACCCCTCCTTGCTCTCTTTCAAATTCGTGGCCTCCTTCGTTCATCAATTTTTATCGCACGCATGTATGTATATATTATATAATACATATAGCTTCCTAAATAGAACCTGTTCAGTCTGTACAATGCCACTTGTATATATGTTCTCAGGTCTGACCGTTTGATAATCGATTGATGTGCTTTTCCTTGAGGAAGACTTTCTACTGCTCCCAGCATTCCTCAGTTGCCTGTGATTGCTTGTGTAGAGTTGAGACCTCATGGGCTTGCCCCCATGCACTTTGGCATGTCTATTGGTGTCATCCTTGTTCAAGTCAAGGTTGGGCACTCATATGGGTGAGACTTTATGGATGACATCACTAGTTGTCATAGTCTCACAGCGGGCTCCTTGACCCTCTGGCTCTCACAATCTTTCTGCCTCATCTTCTGCAATGTTCTCTGAAACTTAGGTGCGGTAGTCTTTTGTAGATGTGTCCCTTGCGACTGTGCCCCACAAATCTGCATTTTGATTGGGTGTGGTTTCCTTTAATGGTCTCCATCTGTTGCAAAGTTTCTTTAATGAGGGGTGAAAAATTCACGTATCTGTGGGTGTAAGGACAAATACTTATAAATTATCGTTAGGAATCATGCTGATTTAACAAAGTAGTGGGTGTAGGTTCTCCGCCAATATCTATGACTTCACTAGCACTGGGTAGTTAGCTAGGGTTTCAGTACCAGCTTGTTTTCCCTCTTGTTGGGCAGATCTGAAGGCCGGTTAGAGAGCGGGTAGTCACTGCCCAGGTATGAGTGCCATTACTGCATCCTTAGGGTTATCATGCCATTCTGGTGGTTGGTGTGGTTCATAGGCACTATAGCTGGATAGAACTTTTGGTTACTACTTTGCTTTGGAAGTTTGCATGGTGCTTTCTTGTACCATGAAAACTAGTCCTCAGGGGAAGGCACTCAGGTTGGTTCCAGCTCAGGGGACTCTAGGTCCTGCTTCTGAAGTGTATGGTTTTAAGGATTTAGCATTCACCTCTGGGGACAATCTAAGGCAACAGCAATAACCTGTATGTTTCTCTTGGACAGCCTTGACCAATAGCTCAAAAGACAGCTTCTCATGTCTGGTATCGGCTTTTGTTAGGTGTTCCTTAATTCTAGGAGAAAACATTTTCTATTGTGGCTTCCATTTATGTCTTTCAGTGTTGTGTATACTCTTTTCCATCAATATCATGCACATCGTTTGTTAGAGTTATATCTACATATGAACAGCATGGCTTATTTTTGTGAGTGGTAGTTTTGGTTTTCCTGCCTTTACTGAGGTATGCTATACAAACAAAAATATTCATCTATCGTAATGTTATGAATTTTGGTAAATGAGTGTAATTGTGTAATTATCACTATAATCAATAAAGAAATCATTCCTATCTCCTCAAAAAGATCTTTCGTGCCCCTTGAATTCAGTATCTTCCTCTTACTGAGTACTGAGTGATCAGTTAGTGTTTCTTGTCACAATAATTTGAATTTTTCTAGCATTTCAAGTAAATTGAACAATATAACATACAGCCATCATGTCTTGCTTTTGTTTCTTTTATTCAATGCAAAGATGCTGAGATCCCTCTCTACATTTATTTGCATGAGGAATTCCCATTTTATTGCCAAGTAGTATGTTAGCAGTATGAAGCAGGATGTTATCTCTTATCCACTCACTAGTTCATGGAGTTTTACAAGATTGACCTAAAGTAATTAGCTATTCTGTAGACATTAATATTCTAAGACTTTGTGTATACATGTTTTCATGTCTCTAAAGTAAAATTTTGGGATTATTTTTGCTAGGTTACATGATAAATTAATGTTGAACTTTATAAAATATAATTAATGGGATTTACAAAGTAGCTGACCCTATCATATATGAAAGATCTAGAAGTTGTTCCAGATCCTCAGTAGTGTATTGTATCATCATTTGTCCCACATAGGCAGTAAATATTACCTCCTTTAAACTCATATTTTTATTTGCATTGAACTTTTAGAGCTATCTGTTTTTATTGATTTTTATAAATATCCCATAATGACAATATTAATGAACTCCCTTAGTAGTTAAACTTGTTTGAAAATTCACAAATGAGGCTTAGGAGCAGCTTAGAGGCGGTGCTTGCCTAGCCAGAAACAAGGCACTGAGCTCACTCTCTTACCCTATTTCCACCAGATCTGTGAATAATAATTTTCCATTGTAAATGTATGTTGAAACTTCACACAAAGTGATGTTATAGTAAATGTGTAATTCTATTTGTATTCTTATGGAATTGGCAATTAAATAGTTTAAATGGTCCAAAAACCAAGGATCATCAACATATTCCTGGGTCTAATGAAAATGTTCCTGGAATTTCTCTATTAGTGATATTTATGATAGATAGGTCTTTGGTATACATCTCTGATCTTGTTAAATAGCTCCCACTATTCTTGGTTTTGAGAGCCTTAAAATGCAGAGATATTGAATTTTATTCTACACAGTTTTCTTTACCTATTGTGATCAGTACATACTGTTTTCTCTTTAATTGATTTAAATACTGATTTGTGCTCTGTTCTCTGAAGTTAGGCTATCCAGGAACTAGAGATCGTAAAGTCAAGTGAAGCAAGGCAGACACAAAGCAACAGATACCATGTGCTTTCACCCATATATGGAAAAGAATGTCAAAGCTTGCAGAAAGATAAAGTGGACCAGTGGGCATTAGCCATGCAGGAAGAATAAGAAGCAAAAGAAATCCTGGGGGACTTCTAAAGAAGGGAAGTGTGCTCGAGGGGCATGGGGAGAAGGAAACAGGAAAGGAGAGCTCAGGGAGAAAAAGGGTAGGTAGACATATAAACATATGGAATATCATAGTGAATAACACTAGTTTTGACACTTAATATATTTTAAAATGTAGGTTGAGGAGCTAGGAAGTTGATGGCTCAGCAGATAAAAGTATTCTATTAGCAAGAGGACCCGATTTCAAGACCCTGGAGCCCATATGAAAAGATGGGCATGACCAAGGTGCTGCCCTTAGCTTCAGCCCTGTAATGGGCTGAGACAGGAAGATCACTGAGGCTTGCTTGATGCCAGCTTGCCTAGCTCCATGTTCTTTGAGGGACTCTGTCTCACGGGAATAAGGTAGAGAGAGTACAACAGGATACCCAGCATTCTCTTCTGACTTCCATGCATTCACAGGCATTTATTTCCATTCATATATGTGTTTATATACATGTAAATTAAATTTTTTAAAAAAAGTTGAGCTGTCTTTTAAGTTTTGGAATCGATTTTATTTTGTTATAATGTATCATTTTTTGAGATTATAATATAATTTCACATCTTGTTTCCCTTGCCTCCCTCTGAACCTTCCCACATACCCCTTTCCTTGCTCCTTCAAATTCATGGCCTCTGTTTACATTGTTATTCCATACATATATGTATATGTATATACAGTCTTAAATATAACCTTTCTCAGTACAATTTACTAATGTTTTAATATTTATTTTTATTTTTGATTGACAGATAATAATTATCTATAATGAGTAAAGATCAGAGCAAAGTATTAGGCATTCCATCACTTCAGGCCTTCATCTTTTCTTGCATGTTGGTTACATTAAAAAATCCTCTCCACAAGCTATGTTGAAATATACAATTAACTATTATCAGGAGGCCTGGAGATTGGGAACAATGTTAAGAGCACTTGCTCTTCTTGCAAAGGACCCAAATTTGGTTTCTAGCATCCATGTCAGGTGGCTCACACCTGCCTGTAACTTCAGCCCCAGTTAATCTATTAGGACTTGCACAAGTTCACATGAGCGAGAAATCCCAGCAGGGATCTAAGAAGCAGATATGAAGTTTCACCACTAACTGAGGAGCTACTGGAGACCAATAGCTCCTGGGAGCAGGAAAGTCTGTTTTAACATAAGTTTTCTCACGAGACGACTGTGCTCCAGTGTATATGGACAGGCCATAGTGGACTGAATAGGTTTTTTTTTTTTTTAAATAAAAGACATGAAGTTGGGGGAGGGGAAGAAGTGGGCCTTGACTTGTGAGGCATTAGAGGGAGGACTTGAGGAGGTAAATATGAACAAAATACGTTGAACAACATTCTCAAAGAGTTACATTAAAAATAAAAGAAATAAAAGAAATAGCCAGGCGGTGGTGGCACATGCCTTTAATCCCAGCACTTGGAAGACACAGGCAGGTGGATCTCTGTGAGTTCGAGGCTAGCCTGGTCTCCAGAGGGAGTTTCAGGACAGCCAGAGTTACAACAGAGAAACCCTGTCTTGAAAAAAAAAAAAACAAAATAAATAAATAAATAAATAAATATTTTTTAAAAAAAAATTATCAACAGTTGTTATTCTACTGTGCTATAGAAGTTATTCTTTCTAGTTATCTGTTGCCTTGTGCCTCTTAACATCCTCCTGCCACCCCTCCATTTCCCAGGACTTTGTTCTCTGTTTTAATGATATTAACTATTTAGTTTTGACATATCAATGAGTTCATGTAGCATTTTGGTTTTCTCCAGCTAAAATTTTTTACTTAATCTAATATTCCAATTCCATCAATGTTGCTACAAGTTTCAGAACTGTGGCCTTTTTATGAATGAATAGTATTTTCTTATGGACATGATCCACGTCGCTTTTTAATTGTTTTTAGACTGATCCATTTTATTTTATGTTTACGAGCACTTTTCCTGCCTGTATTGTATGTATACCATGTGCAGGCTGAGTTCTCATGGAGATCAGAAGAGGACGTCAGATCTCCTAGGACTAGAGTTATAGATGGTCATGAGCTGTCATATGGAGGCTGGGAAACAAATTCAGGTTCGCTGCAAGAGCAACAGGTACTCCTAACCACTGAGCAATCTCTCCATCCCTAACCTACACTTTCTCTAGCTGTTCATTCACCCATAGGAACCTAAGCTGGTTTTATATCTCATCCATTGTGCTGCAGCAAACTTGCAGTTCCTGAAGTTTCTTCTACAGATGAATATCATTTACATTGGTTATCTATCCAGTACTGGATATGACAGTACTAGCTGATATGTGTGTGTAGAAAGGTGCATGTATGTAAATGCATGTGTGTGTGTGTGTGTGTGCGCGCGTGTGTGTGTGTCCTATGCTTGTGTCTATAGAAGCCAGAGATAAATACCTAGTGTTTCCCTCAGTCAACATTCTACCTTATTTTTGAGTCATGGTCTCTCAGGGAACCTGGAGCTCATTGTTTTGTCTAGAATGACTGGCCGGAGACATTCTGGAATCCTCCTCTCTCCAGCAACCAGCACAGGAGTAACAGACACCATCATTCCAGATTTTTGTGCAACTGCTAGGTATCAAACCAAACTCAACCAGGTCCTTATGCTTACATACAACAAGCACTTGATCCACCTAAACGCTTCCAGCCCCCCTTTTTTGTGGATCCTCAATACTGTCATCAATAATTTGCATATTACTTTATATTCCTACCATCAATGCATGAGTATTCTCCTTTCTCTTCATTCTTATCCACATTTATTATTTTTGTCTTTCTGATAATATCGATTCTAACTGGAGTGATAAAATATTTTATTATGTTTTTTGATTCGCATTTTTCTAATAACTAATGATGTTGAACATTTTCCATGTGATGTTTGACCATTTGTATATCTTATTCTTACTCAGATCACTTGTCTTTTTTTGAAGTCATATTACATAGATTCACTGTTTCATTCTTTCATGTTTGTTATTCAGTTGTTTGAGTTTCATGTAGTCCTGATGTGAACCCACCATCGAGAGTTTTGATTGTGTAGGTTGTTTCTTAGTTCTGTTTTTTTTTGTTTGTTTCCTTTGCTGTAAAGCAGTCCTCCAATCCGATCTAATCATATTTGTTAATTTCTGCTATAGGTACTGTATCTTCAGAGTCATACACAAACCTTAGCTCAGATCAATGGTCTGAGAAGTGCCTGTTTTTTTTTTCTCCCTAATAACTGGTTTCATAATTTTAAGCCTTACATATAAGTGTTCGGTTCATTTTTAGTTAACTTTTAAGTATAATAGTGAGAAAGAAAAAAAAATCTAGCTTCATTTTCCTGCATGTAGAGATCCAGTTTTTCCATGCTGTGTATGAAGTGACTTCTGTCCCTCCACTGTGATCTTACTGTCTTCATTGAAAATAAGTTAGCAGTGAAATTCAGATCTAACTAGACAACTTTTTAAAAAAAATATTTCAATTAGAACTTTAAAGACCTAATCAAATGTGAAACTAGTATTTATCATTTTTCTAATGATTTCACTTTATTTTGTTATCACAGTGTTTTAGCAATGTGTATTAGTCATAAACAAAACAAGTGTTGTATTAAGACGTTTTATACATGGATACACTATCCTTTTATAAGGTTGTACCTCAGATATCCTCTATTCCCCCCTTTCCCCTTCTGCTGGTCCCCTCTTCATCCCATATAGTCCATCTTCTGTTTTCATGACATTTAAAATTTCAGATACAGTCTTATAACATAGACTGGGCAGTTTTCTCCTTTTCCTGTTCTCTGGAATGTCTTATATAATATGCAGCTGGCAAATTCCTTGAAAGTGTTTTTGTTAACATCTTTTCTTTTCTTTGGCAGTACTAAAGATCAAGCCTGGGGCCTTGCATGCGCTAGGCAAAAGATCTACCACTGAGCTACATCTCCAGGACTGTTCTTTTTTAACATTGATGAAATTTCTTATAAAACATATAGGACCTATTATCTGTGGTCATCCACAGGTGCTACTGATTGAATTTCTTCAGCATTTAGTAGCCTATTCTTTTTTTGAATTAAATTTCAGTAGTTTATAATTTTCAACTGAATTATGGAGCCTATAAAGTTTCCATATTTAATGTTAACATTTGTAACATACTTTAAGAATTTCATTTTCAGTGATATCTCCATTTCATTGTTAATATGGTTTAGGAAACTCTTTATTCCTTTTAAATTCAATAATATCACACTACTGACTTTTAGGGGTTAACAATAACCTTTAAAACTGTTTTGGTTTTCTTAAGTATTTTGATTATTTTTCTTATTTCATTAATTATTGTTTTAATTTTGCTTTCATATGACTTGTAATGTTAGGGGCAGACGGAAAGAGACCCCTGAGAAATCACCAGGATTCGAGATTGATGTCAAAGCAGGAGGTTTATTTCCAAAGCCTTGGGGTCCGCTCCCACAGATTCCTCAAGCGAGGCAAGTGGGAGTGACCCTCAGCACACTCCGAGCATGCTTTATATATGCTTTTCAAAGGCAGAGCTCAGCAACAGAGCACCAGGTACCAGGTGCATTCTATTGGCTACACAGTCATGTAGGTACGGACCCTCAAACTGATTGGTGCTGGCATACAGCAAGGTTGCGGGCTCCTAGAAAATGCAAGCTCAGGGTTTTAGTCAATGCAGGTAGGGGAAACGCCTAGCCCAAGGCCATCAGTCAGTGGTCCATATCTTGTTCATGTCCCAGAAACTGTCTTTTTTATCTTAGTTCCAGAAACTGTTCTGAGTTACCTTGCCCCTGACTTGGGCCTACAGAGTTTTGGTGCTCTTAGAAGCCTGACTAAAGTTTGGCTGCTTTGTTCTTGTCCTTACAGTAACATTTATTTTAACTTTTTGTGCTTAGGCACTACTATTCAGTTATCTTGCTTCATGTTCCATGTGAAACATCTTGTTTTCTTATTTTGTTTTTTGGTGACTGTAGTGGTGTGCTGGTGTGGCAAGTGTGTGTGTATATGTGTCTGTGTGTCTGTGTGTCTGTGTGTCTGTGTGTGTCTGTGTCTGTGTGTGTCTGTGTCTGTGTGTGTGTGTTAGAGAGAGAGAGAAAGAGAGAGAAGAAAGAGGAGGAGGAGGAGGGGGAGGAAGAGGAGGAGGGGGAGGAGCTTCCTGCTCTATCAAGCTACACATTTTTCCCTGGAGATGGCCTTTCAGTGAATTTAGGGCTTGTTTTGGCTAGATTGGCTAGCTCTGGGATCTTCTTGTCTTCATCTCCCATAAGGATGTGGTTACATGTATGGAATACAGGTGGCATCAAGCCATTCATGACTTTTATATGGGTGCAGACATTGTACTCAGGTCCTTGTGCTTATACAGCAAGCATTGTTTCATACTGAGCCATCTCCCAAGTCTTGACATTTTAATAACTATCGTATTGATCACAATACAAAAGTATAGCATATGCCATTAAGTTATAATTTTCATTTGAAAGGTTTAATCCATCTTTGGGAATGCCTCGGAATGCTTTATTAAAATCTTTATCTTGTTTTGATGGAAATATTAATAGGATATTGTTCATTTTGAATTTGAGATTTTTCCTCATTGCTATACTTGAATTATGTTCTACATTTGTAAATGATTCATTTGTTTGAAAATTATATACATCCCATATTTATGGGCCCCAGGTTCAATATATATGTTAACTTACTTTTAGTCAATAGTATATATTCTGAAATTTGTGTTTCTTCTATTTCTGAGATGGTAAGGTTAACATCCCATAGTAATAAAGATTTGTCCACTTTTTTAGTTGGTAAAATCATCCTGAGTGAGGTAACTCAGTCCCAGAAAGAGAAACAGCATGTACTCATTCATATGTGGATATTAGCTGTTAAGCAAAGAACAAAGTTGCTACAATTCACAGACTCAGAAAGACTATGCAACAAGGAGACCCCAGTGGGAACACAGATTTCCTTGGTAAAAGGGAAATAGGACAGATGATGCAGGTGGGACAGGGAAGGTTGGGAATGGGAAGAGAAAGGACCAGGAGTAGGGAGAGAGATGGAAGGAAAGAATATATGGAGAGATGACCAGAATTGGAGGACATGTAGGGGGCAATTGGGAGACCCAGTGCAGTGGAAACTCACTGCAATCAATAAAGGAGACCCTAACAAAGACTTCCAGGAATGGGAGATAGGGATCCTGAACAGGCTATCTCTTGTAATCAGGCAAAGCTTCCAGTGGAGGGACAGGGACACCATCCCAGTCACATAAACTTCAACCTATGGCCTGCAGGATCCTCTGGAATAATGGAAGGGCAGAACCCCATGCTAAAGGAGAGAAACCAATACCTATTCTCCAGGTCAGGCCAGGAACTAGAGACTGGAAAGTCAGGAGAGAACTTCTAAATTTATCCTGCTTTCCTCATGGACTGGTGCTTAGCCCAGTCCTCAACAGAAAGGCTCCCTATGGCAGCTGAAGGGAACAGATGCCAAGGCCCAGGGCCAAACAAAATGCAGAGCTCAGGACACCTCAAGAAAGAAGTAGAGAAAGGACTGCTGGGACCAGAGGGGTTGAGGACACCAGGAGAACAAACCCACAGGGTCAACTAAGCAGGACTTTTAGGGACTCACAGAGCCTGAAGTGGCAGACCTGGAATCTGCTGGGTCCCTCAAATATGTTTTAAAGTTACTTGGCTTGCTGCTCCTGCAGGGCTCGATTTTTCATGCTTTTTTTTCAAAAATTGCTTGATTTTTCAGAGTTTCAGATTTTTGAAAATTAGAATTAAAAGTTGTGAGTAAAAGAAGTGGTTGTGGGATTACTAGGCAGTAAGATGCATCTGATGCTTCGTTCCTCCCTCATATCCATGCATGCTTACTACTCCGTAATCTTTATAGACTTTCTTCAGTCCATTGACATCTTTTCAGGTTCCCTTTACAAGCATTATCTACTTTTCTTCTCTTGACTTGAATGGTAACCTCAACCTTACATTCAGTGATACATTGGAGTGAAAAACACACACACACACACACACACACACACACACACACACAACTTCTTTGAACAAAGGAAAAAAAGCCTCAGTTATAACCCTCTACTAGTCACCAGCTTCATGGATGTGTTTATCTTTTTAACTACCACCCTTTATCTGCAAAATGGGAAGAACTGTAAGAACTACCTCACAGACAACTTGCAAAAATTAAACTACATGTCTGATTTAGATGTTAGCACATTAAAGATAGTCTTAATTGAATACAAGGTTTTAACTTAGATTATCTCCTGGGTTAATCTTTCATCTTCTCTAAATGGATGATGGCTGTAGCTTTCTACTTTATGATCTCTTTCATCACTGTGTCTGGTGCAAATGCAATAGCTGATAGATTCACTTAGTGACCTGACTAGACTTGATCCAAGACCACACATAGTAAACTACCTATTGAAAAAAACAGATCTTAGGAAGATGAATTTATTATAAATTTGGAACAATAGTCATCAGAAAAGGAACTGTTTTTTTATGGGGCTTTCTGAATGTGAGGAGAAGTCAGCATCTCACCCACACTGAAAATGTGGGATGTAAAAGGGTTTTCATAATTAGGCAGTACTTAATTGAAATCCAAGTTCCACTAGAGACAAACTCTATAATATTATGCAAATCAGCAAACACTAAGTGCCTCTGTTTCTAGATCTACAAATTGTGGATAATGCATACTGACTTGCAATGTGTAATGAGGATTCAAAACACAATCACTTAAAAATTCTTAGGACTGACTAATAATAGTTGGAAACAGAAATCTCTTCCCTTCCAACACTTTTGTTTGTTTCCTTTTGCTTTTTTTGGATGTATGGGGGTGATCTGGGTGTGGTAAAGAAGGGAGACTGTAATACCTTCATGAGGATGTTCCCAAGTGTTTCCATCTCTGTTCCTAAGAGAGGTTGAGCATGAGAATGGACACTGTGTGGAATAAGAAGTTCAGTATGCCTCTGCCTAATGAGTACTTAGAGAATAGGTACAGAGAAGTGAACACAGTGTCTTCATAGTACAGACTGATCCATCAGGTACTAAGTATGAATGTTTTATAATAACAAGGAAGGCACATGCATAGTAGGAAAATATAGTTATCAAGGACATAGATTTATTAAACTTGTGTCTAGCTTGGAAAGGAATCTGGAGCGCCCATTCATCAGAGCAAGTGAGAATATAAATTGAGGGATTTGTAGGAGAGATAATAGAAATAGTAATGACATGAGATTAACTTATAAACTCAGATGAAAAATTATGAAACTGAAGCCTATTGCAGACTGGCAGATAGTGTCTGCAAGATTAGCAATGGATATATGGTAATATGGTAGAGCAAAAGATTGAAGATGGTCACATAACGGTCCTTGATTGTAGAGACTAATGAGAGGAATACATGACAGTCAAGATTTTAAAATAGTTCAATTGAACTCTGTTGGCAATGAGAGAAATGCATAAAATTTTTGTTCTATTAATCAATAATAAGTACAAAACTTTGTAAAGACCACATTGCTGAAAAAGAAAGACATGAAGGTACAGAATCAGTAGCCAGTCACAAGGGAGTGATGACTATGTAGGCAAGAGGAAGACACAAAAGCTCATCTATTCAGTCATGCTGAAGTAATAAGGACCAGAAAAAAAGAATTTCCTTAACCTGTTCATCTTACATGCTTCCCCGAGTCACTTCAGGTATAATCAAAGACCTGTAGGGATTCACTATGTCTTCTTAGGATATGACATGTATGAGGCAGACACAGAAGATCAGAAAACAGAGGCAGTATTAGGCAGTGCTGACTGAGGAATAAACAGAGGAGCAGTGTGGAGTCTGAGGTGGAGACATAAAGGCAGTAATTTGGCAGAAGAAGTCAGTATCAGATGAGAAGAATGAGTCAGTTTGAAGCTGTGCAGAACAGTTCAGTCAGAATATTTGTGGGAAACAGCCAAAGTCAGCCAGAGTCAGAAGAGCAAGAAACAGTCAGTCAGCTAAGAAAGTAAATCTGAACCAGAAGCTTGGAGAAGAGTTTGACCCAGAACAGCAAGTGAGTTATCAGTACAGCTAGCTAGTCAGACTGGCTCAGTCAGCAATAAGTATCAGAGGCTTAAATGCACTAGAGTGTACAGAAGCTGAAGCTGAAGCTTTCCAGTTCTAGGCTTAAGATTAGATTGTATGGAGGCCTAAATGCTCCAGGACTCCAGGATTAGGGACCAGGGATTGAATTAGCCAAAGAATAAACAGCCTTTTGCCCTGAATCAACATCTGGCACCCACGTCTACATCTACAGCTACGGTGTTAGAAGCAAGAAAAGGAGGCAGAATGTTGACTGTAAAACAGTGTAATATGAAAGAAAGAGGGTGGGCACCAAGGTGATCATCTGAGGGCAACAAAACAGCTCTGACTTCTTAGCTTTGTGAACCTGAGCAACCTATATAGCCTGTCTGAGCTTTGCTCTCCTCTTCTATAATCTGAACATACTAAGGATGCCCATATCATTAATTTATGGGAACATGAAATGAGATAATTCACATAAAATATCTAACACAGAGTCTCGTACATGTAATTTCTTGTTGTTGTTTTTGGTTTTTGTTGGTAGTGTTTTGCTTTGTTTTTGTTTTCTTCAAGACAGGGTATCTCTGTTGTAACTTTGGCTATCCTGAAACTCACTCTGTAGACCAGGCTGGCCTCGAACTCACAGCAATCTGCCTGCCTCTGCCTCCTGAGTGTGGGGATTAAAGGCATGCATCACCACCACCCAGCAGTACGTGGTAATTGTTAGCCACACTGAATCTGTGCATTCAAATCACATTCACATTCCTTTTAGATTTTGCTGACTACATTCTAGTAAGAATCCCTTTTTTATTAGGCTCCAATTACTAATCACTGCATTTTGTAAGTGTCTAGTGCTTTAAGGATATAGAAAGCATGAAAATAGCTTCATTTAACAATATGTTAAATAAAAGAGTATATCCAAAGAAAATGAAATTGGTGTGTTAAAGAGACATCTGTACAATTCCAGTACTGCTCACAATAACTAAGCAGGGAATGGGCAGAAAAAGAAGCATGTTATCTATTCATAGCTATATACTATTCAGCCATAAGGAAATTGAAATCCTGTCATGTGCAACAACACACATTAAATTATCATGCTAAGCGAAATGAATCAGGTACAGGAAGATAAATACTACATAATCTGAAGTGTGGAAGCTAAAATCTGTCACTCTTGTGGAAGTTGAAAATAGAGTAGTGTCTGGGATAAGGATGAGTGATCTGGAAGAAATTTATCAATGGGTATAAAATTACACAGATAATAAGTTTTTCCTGATTTATGAAACACTAGGGTAAATGTAGTTAGCAACACTATACTGCATATGTTAAAAGTTAGAGGGGTTTTGAATTTTCTCATTGTTAAAAGCTGTTTCAGGCGGTAGGTATGCCAATTACATAATGTATACTTGTATCAAATTTCATACCCTATTGCTTTGCTGAGTATACTTACTATGTATGAACCAAAGTATAAAGTGGAGACATGGAGAATTTAACTGAGGTCTCCAAAGGATCTAAAAATACACATGGATGTTCATGGACTTAGATCTGGATCCTTGGGTTCCTTCCTGATAAGGAATCCTAACCTCTGATCCTCTTTTAGAAATACAGAATCGCCTCCTACAATCACATTGGGTGGGGGGTCAGTTGATTCATGCACAGTTGCTTAAAAAAGAGCAGTGGTAGGTTCAATACAAGGCTGTGCCTACCCTTTCTCTTAATCAAAAAGACTGCTGGTGTCTGAGTCTAACTATATTTTGATATTACTTTTTTCTGTTACAAGGCAGGATACTGAAGGACAAACTAGATCTTTGCAGAGAGGATTTATACAAAGGGATTTAGACTTGAGATATTTGAGTTTCAGTCCTGATACGTGAGTTCTATAACCTATAGCAAATCCTTTTTAAGTCTCAGGATCTTCATCTGTAAAATAAGAATAATAACACTTGCCTTTCTAATCGCATATATTTGCTGCAGAGATCAGATGAAAGCTTCAAGAAAAAAATGCTTTGTGAACTGTAAATATAGTCAGTGCAGATACTCAGAGATCATGTGCTGGGATAACCAAATCAGCTTACTAAGGTTTCTATGACACTTATTAAATAGCTGGCCCTGAGCCACTCTTTCCTGAGTTCTGCACTGATGTCTTCCAACCCACCTTAGGTTTACATTGGCTTTATCTCTAAGACAAAGCCTTGCAAAAAAAAATCCTTATGACTGTCTTGTAACACTTGAGCTAAATAGCCAGTGTCTTTCTGTCCACCTTGAGGCTACATGTGTTTATTTTGGATGGTTGTCCCATTAAACTCCCCATGACAGCCACCATTGAGAGTAAAAAGTTCAATAGTATAGTACTAGTTGTTCAAAACTAAAATAATATCCTTACTATGGTAACTGCAACTGCTAACACGGTACTTAGTAGTGTTGCACATGGTTTAATTTTAATAAGCCATTTGATTTTATCTTCTAACAATTGTAAACAGTGACTACTGTTTTAATTCCCATTTCACAAACCAGACAACTAAGGCCTAGAGAAATACAATGTCCCACTGAAATTCTCATAGTTGTGTGTGGCTGAATCTATATCAAACACAGGTTGTTGAGCTATGGGTGTAGCTCAGTTTAGTGGTAAAGCACTTGCCTGACATACAGGAGAGTTTGAATTCAATCCATAGCACTACCAAAAATATTGTTTAATGAAAGCAAAAGGAGGGACTATTTGCAGGGAGAAAGGGAATCAAAAAAGAGAAGGGAAAGAATGTGGAGGTTAGTACCTGAATACCTGAAGAATAACAGCATAGTATAATGATATGTGTGTGTGTGTGTGTGTGTGTGTGTGTGTGTGTGTGTATGAAAATGAAAATGTCACAATGTACCCCATCACTTTGTCTGCTAACCAAAATAACTTAAAAAAAAAAAAAAAGAAGAAACAAACATGGGTCAATAATGTGGTAATGTTAGTAATTTATTCACGTTGCCTTTCCTAAATATGGTCTCACACAATTGGGGACTGCTAAAGGCTTTTCCAGCCATCTACAAATCTATCCTTTCATCATGCTTATCGTAATTAAATAATTTCGCTTAATTTTGCAAGCTACCAAATGTTAGGCACATTTTCCTTGGGCACGCAAATATTCATTCATGAACTCTTTAGTGTGTTTCAGACAGTGTGATAGGCACTAGGGCAAAACTATAAGTAAGATTTTCCTCATCCCTACTTTGACAGACTTTCTAATTGAAAGGAAATGATAAACAAAAAATAGAAATAAGTGTTTTACAAGGATAGCACCAATAGACAGGCTAATGTGGAAAGGGTGGGGGAAACCCAGATGGTCTCACAAAGAACTACAGACAAGTAAGGAACATGGAGAGCTAGAGAAATAGTCTTCTCCAAGAAAAGCACGCCAATCGATTATCCAATACCAAATGGTCAGCCTCCAAAACATACACACTGATCATGTTGTATTTATGCATTTAGCAATACACACACACACACACACACACACACACACACACACACACACACTCATAACAACAGTTAACAAAGAAGAGGTCATGAATTTGAAAGAAAGCAAAGAGGAATATATAGGAGGATTTGAAGAGAGGGAAGGGAAATAATGTAATTAAGTTATAATCTAAAAAAAGCAACAATAAAAGTTAATGAATTAAAAAGTAGGCATTGTAAATAGTAAAGAGGTTAACTAAGCGAAAGTAGAAAAAGTTAATGGAGAAGAGCTTAGGTTTGAAGGGGCAGCACTATGCACTGTGGCAGCAGAAGTCTCTGAGGAGGTGACATTAAAACATGAAATCTAAATGGTAAGCAGCGAGATATGCAAACACCTAGTGGGTAAACAGATGCTTGCTGACAGTCAGAAACACAAAGCAGAGTGCCCATGTCTACATAGACCACTGTCTGCCGTTGGAATTATGACCTAAGCAGAGGCTAATGATTATAACTGGGCGTGCAGGATATTTGGTCTCTTATCTGTAAGCATTCCTGTCCGTTACCACCCACGTTTCTTACATGACTGTCCCTAGAAATCACCAGCATCCACTAGTCCTTTGCTCTTTCTTCAATCATTCAGAGTACCTTAGGCTGGCTCTGGTGGTTGGGCTCTTTCCAGATGTTCCCTTGGCAAGCACAACAGGAAAGCCTCTGGAACTAACTTCCAAGTCCTAATCCTTCCATATTTCTCCGTCGGGGCTTGGCCATTACTCTGTAATTGACAGAATTATTAATATAGCAATAGCTTCTGCCTTCTTGACTGGTCTCCTGAGACGTTGAGAAAAGCAAGTCCAGAAGCTAAGCAGGTACAACATCCAAGGTGTCTGTAGCAGTAAGCAGAACCGTCACCAATGGAGAATTTTCACTGACTCATACTGAGAGTTTGGGGACTTACACTTTCCATTGAGATGTTTTGGAAACAATTGGAAGAATAAAATTTACTATGAGATATATTTGACTATCCCTCTTTATTTAGAATTCATTTTTGTTCATATTAAAAGTCTTAGCCAAAATTAAGACATTGATTGTTTCCCCAAGTGTAGGAAATCTGGGATGATGTGCACAATGGTCAATATTGATAATAGTATGAATACATTTCGTTTTGTGTTTTGCCACAGCACCTTGTGTATTCAACCATTTAGTCTGATTATAAACTATAGATCACTTTTAAACACCAAGGACTTATTTAATTCGGTTTTATATGATCAATAAAGTTTCTGAATGCCACTCAGTTTTCCACTCATACATTCGCGTATCTGGGATCTCTGTGGTGACTGGTTACCCTGTTCTATGCTTTCCCACTTTTGTCAAACCAAATTGGGTTGTGAAAGTATTGTTTCTGTATTTATTGTTTTAGTTTTTCATTCAATAAATGTTTATTAAGCACTATTCACATATTTGTCATTGTACTAGGCACTGAGAATGTGAAATCAATGATGATATTGGGAACCTTTACATATATTCTATTCTGGCTCCCTAGGGTAGACACACCTGTACTTGCATGATCATGCATTATGCACTCACACACTCTTCCAATTGAAAGGCAAAAACAGCTTTAATTGGTGCAAGCTCATTAATAGCATTTGCAGAAAATACCAGTTATTATGCTTGAAAGGCTAAAACTATTGATTTTAAGACAAGAATTTTGTTTGAATAGTAGACTTTATAGACATATCCCTTGTGGACAGATTCATTTAATTGCATTGCTCGACTGTGCAGAATTTCACAGTCATTTTAAGTAGTGAAATTATTCTTTTTTTTCTAGTTAAATTGTAGTACATTAGGTGTTATTTGAACCGGTTTATGAGCTTCTGTCGTGGCATGATGGGCTGACTGCATGGACTGAAGAACGTTGTCCCCAGATTTAATTATCTTGGGGCACCACCACCGCATAGGCTAACATGAGTCATTCTGTTCACTGCATCTGCAGCCGTTGCTGAAATGGAGGTTATGGGATATCAACTTAAAGGCTAACTCATTAATGCTAGATATGAATGAGGTAATGTGTCAGCAGAGCTAATTGATGCCCAGATGTGTTCAGTTGGAGCCCTGTGCCTGTTTTCCAAGTTGTGATATATTAATGGGGATGTTTTTACCCACTGTCACTGCCTGTACACATTTGAATAATGTAGATGTGATACCTTCTGGGCACCCAGTCCCTTGTACTACTATCAATTCCACAAACTCCAAAGGTCTCACAGTAGCCAGCAGTGAAATTCTGATGATACCATAAAGAGTGTAATTTATACGGATTCTACCCACACATCAGTGCGATCCCTGCCTTCCCTCATAGGTGCTTACTAGTGAATATCGCACTATCCTAAATGCTTGATGGCACAATGCGGTAAATTAGTTCTCTAAATTGTGAAGGTTGTGGATTTATGGCTAGCTGAGAGTATTTCCATCTTCTCAATGTGGAAATGGGTGACCTTTCTAACGTTAATTTCTTTCTCCATCTGTGCAGTGAGTTTTAGGAGGACGTGAGGAACAGATTTGATGACGCACAAATGTGCTTCCAATTCTGTATCGCTGTGCTGGTGACTTGATCAAGGAGTTACCGGTGCCACAGAGCAGGCTATGAGGCTGCCTTCTCACCAGTCTGCCATGAATGAAGTCAGGACATTCAACTGCTTGGAGCCTGGAACACAGAAGTTTGTCCTTCTTGAAATGAGTGTCCTTCTTTATTATGATATTGTGTTGGCCATTTGCACTTCCAAATTAAATTTTCTTCTACTTTTTGTTCCTGGATTGTAAACAGGCACTGTGTACACATATTTAAAAGATTGAGCCACTTTGTACAAACAACTGTGATACGTTAACCATGTGATTTTATGTTCTTCTTACAGCTAACTATGAGGTAGGCACTGTTTTAACATTTATTTTACAGATCAAGAAAGTGATGTTCAGATAGAAGATCACACAGATGATATGTAACAAAGCAAGGAATGTTTTCAAAGTCCTTTTAATTTTATACTCTACGATTTTTTGCTTGTAATACATTGACACAAATTTATAAGAAAACATGTTTGATAATCATTTCAGTCCTTCTCTTTAAAACAAATTGTTCTCAATAACCGTGGCATATTTAAGTCACTGTGGAATTTAAGAAAACCTTAAATTTATTCGCTGTTCTAAGTGGTCTGGACATAGCAGCTATATTTAAAGTTGTATTTAAAAGTTTTTGAGAATTTCATACATGACTACTGGATTGATATCATTTCTCATCCTCCAAATCCACCCAAGTTCCCCTACTCCATTTCAAATGTATGGTCTCTATTTTTTAAAATTATTATTGTTATATATATATATATAATATATTATAATATATATAATATTATATATTATTGAGTTCATTTAATGTTTTTAATACTCATTATTATATATAGTCACCTAATTATACAATAGCATAGTAAAATTTTTTCTATTTAACTGTAACTTATTACAAACCTTATTATTATTTTTTATAAATAAACTTATTATTACCAACCACTTTGCTTCTAACTCTGCCCACTTTCTCATGCCAGCATTTCACCTTCAATATCTATGAGCTCAGCATTTTAAAATTCCACATATAAGTGATACCATGAAGGATTGTCAATCTCTGCTTGGCTTGTTTTCATTTAAGATAGTGATCTCTAATTCCGTGCAACTTTGTATGAATGTGAGAATTGAAATTTTATGGATGAGCAGTATGCTATTATACAAGTGCACAGTTTTTATTTGTTAATCAGATTATGCTGACATATACTTAGTGATCTCTCTCTATTTCTCTCTCTCTCTCTCTCTCTCTCTCTCTCTCTCTCTCTCTCTCTCTCTCTCTCTTTCTCTCTTGCTAATGTGAACTATGAACTGTGATGTAGTGAACCTTGGATATATATATATATATATGGTGTGTGTGTGTGTGTGTGTGTGTGTGTGTGTGTGTGTGTGTGTAATTTCAACATAAATTTCAGAATCTGGTGAAACTTAAAATTCTGGAGTTGTATTTCTACAGACTCTTCAACAAGATAATCACGTTTTTGTGTTCACATTGTGCAGAAGTACACATATGGGGGTACACATACATGTATATGTGTACATATGCACGTACATATATGTGTAGACCTGAAGTTGAAGATGTATTGGCAGACAATATTTCTAGCTACAATGGAGTTCACTGGTTCTGGCTAGTCAGGGAATCCCTTGTGTCTGCCTCCAACCATGATGGCTACCTGGTTTTTATAATAAGTACTAGGGAATCTAAATGTTTGTCCTAATACTTGTATGACAAATGCTTTACCCACTGAGCAATTTCTCCAGCCACTTGAATTCTTTTATTATTTCCTGTTCACAAGGAGCATAGTGACTCCTAATTCTTCACAGGGCCTGAAGAAGAACCTGAGTCTCTTCAACAATCAAGTAGCAGTCCTTCCATAATAGTTAAATACTGTTACCTTTGCTATGCAATCTTGCCTATCAGTGAAATGGTGATTTAGAGTCTTAGACAAATTCAAAAAAACCATATGATGTAAAGGGGGTTTCCAAAGTGACTACAAGAACCATCATATCCCTACAAAGATAGGAGACAGAACAACTTCAACTTCAATTTTCAAAGTTATGAGCTTTGTTCATTGAAGTATACTCTTTTTGTCTCTTTCATACTTATATTGAACATCTGCTTGTCCTGAGTGTGGCCAGTAGCATTGTTACATTTCCTTCATCAGCTAAGAAAGTGTATGGAAGTTTTCTGAATGTCTAAAATACTGGGAAGAAATATAATGGTACTCACAAGTCCTAAGTGGTCAAGGATGCTTAATGTTCTATAATGTTTAAGATTGCCTTGTGCAATTCTCACAACAAAAGCATTTCAATTTAAATGTCAATAACACCTTTGTAGATAAATAATAATATACAAGCCAGGTTTAACATTTGGACTTTGCACTACTGTGTCTGTTATGTACCATCATCCTACTTCTACTGAGCTATATTAAAAGGACTTCTTAGTACATTGTCAAGCAGGTATTACTGTGTCTTTGCTGTAAAAGAACAAAAGTCCATCTTTAACTTTAGAGGGTTATCTATGTAATTCAAAAAACATGCATTTGTGACTAGAATTTAAGAATATCTCTCAAACAACATGGCAATTAATACACATATTCAACCAAAAGTGTTAAGATATATATATATATATATATATATATATATATATATATATATATATATATTTAAAATGACATCATTTTAAGAATCGCATAGAACTCACTCAAAATTCTTGAGACAAAGTTGTACTTCTGTAAGCACTTGGACAAAATAATAAACATTTACATTGGTTTCTATTATAATCCACAAAATGGGTTATTTACCTTTGTATGGTCTAGATCATTATTCCAAATAATATAAGAATGCATTTATCAAATACATCATTGGTAACAAATGTCCAGTAAATGACATTTCTGGTTATAAGAGCATAATGTAATTAAAATTATTTCACACACTGAGAATAAAATAATTTTTATATATGTAATTATTTGAAACCATTGAGTAAAATACAAGCCCCTAGTGATAAACTGCTGTGGGTTGTTTTAGCCACAATTTAACCATTCTACATTTTGTTTGACTATCATTTGAGGCATAATACTTGACTATTGCTCTATAGTGGTTTGAAAGAATATAGCACGTACTTGGTAAAAACATAACACATTTTAGTATTTTGAGAGAAAACAAGTATTTCAACAACATTACAAGCTAACTGTAACTAAGTTATAATCACAGAACATGCCATACAACAATAGCAGAATTCAGTTATCAATGTAGAATATAGTATAAAACAGTTGAAATTTGCATACATATGGTCTGTGACCACAATGGACATACACCAGGAATCAACAACAGAAAGTTATCAAGAAAATTTCCAAACACATCAAAATTAAACAATGTACTCATAAACACTAATGAATCAACGAAGAAACTGAAAAGGAAATTAGAAGATATTTGAGATTAAGTAAAAAAGAAAATATAAAACACCAAAAATATATAGAAGTTTTTGGAAGCAATGTGGAGAAATTAGGAACATTGTATACTGTTGGTTGGATAGCAAAAGATTTCGGCCAATATTAAAAAGAAAATTATGGAGTTTTCTCAAACACTTAAATATAGATTTACCATATGATCAAGAAATCCCATTTCTGAATACATGCCCAAATGAATTAGAATTAAAATCCTGAAAGTAGTCCTATGGTCTAATGTTAATCACAGCACTATTCCTTGTAGTCAAGATACTGAAACTGTGTTTATTTACAGTTTGATGTAACAATGTGGGAAAAAAAGAGGTGTATTGATATAAAGGACTACTATTCAGAATTAACAGAAAGGAAAACCTATCATTTTCAAAGACTTAGAAGAATCTGGAAGACACTATACTAACTGAAATAAAGCAGATAAGGAAAGAATATACTTCATGATATAATGTATACTTTAAAAAGTGAACTTACAGTAGCTGAAAGTAGAATCTATGTTACCTGAGATTCAAGGATAATAGGGGATAGTGACAAGTCATTAAATGGGTTATGGGTACACTTGGAATGAGTCAGTTCTGATGGTTTGAGGTAAAGTAGGGTAGACCTAATCAATTTAATTAGATATTGTTTATTTTTAAATGAGTAGAAGAATATTAAGACAAAGAATAAAAGACAAATGTTTAAAATCTCCTTGGTTTGACCATTCCACAAAGTAGAGATGGATCAAAATATTATGTTCCACAGAAATGTGTATGCTTGCATGAGAAAAAACATTATGTAAATAAAAATTAAAAGCTATTATGAAAGATAAAACAATAAGGAAATCCTGTCATATGCGACATGAATGAACAGTGAGGATATTATAGTTAGTTAAATAATCTAGTCACAAGACAAATGCTTCACAATGGAACTTGTATCTATGAGATACAGAAATATCCAAATTCACAGAAGCCAGAAAGATAATTGAGGTTGCCAGTGTCTGAAAAACAGCACAAACTGGAAGTATAATCTCAGTTATAGATGAGTAATTTCTAGAGTTCCAATTTACAACACAGTGCCTATAATTAACAACACAGTATTGTAGATTTCAAAATTTGCTAAGAGGGCAGATCTAATGTTATATGTTCCTATTTTTACCCCATTTCCTCAAAATACGCATGGGAAAATTTTGGGAGTGGTGAATATATATTATCATAATTGTAGTGATGTATAACACATATCTACATGCAACCAAACCCAACAATTTGAACTCATTAAATATATGTAGGTTGTAGTGGACCACTGATGCATCAATAGAATTTCTGAAATACAATTTTAAATTTAACTAATAGAGTGGAGAACAGTGGGGCATGCATATGGAAAAGGAAGAAGCTACCTCATGTGCTGACATTTTAATTATCTATTTAGGAAATCTCAGGAAATGTAGAAAGATATGATACAACTAACAAATGAGTTCAACAAAACCAGGGGATAAAACGTCAACACACAAAAATTGATTATGACTGTAAATGCGAGTAATGGCAATATCGAACTCAAACTACTGAAGTATATGCATGTGTCTGTTAAAATGGTTAAGTACTACTACTACAAAATGTCTATGAGACCTGTAGCATAAAAAGTTTGGAATGCTGCTGAAAGACATCAAAGACCTAAGCCAAGATATGCAATCCTAGCACTTGGGAGGCCAAGAGGATGGGGATCATGAGTTATGAGTCATTGTAGAATACACTGTGACTACCTATCAGAGAAAGGAAGGAAGGCGTAAAGAATGAAGTTGGAAGACTTGTGTCACTCAGTTTTAAAACTAGCCCCTATTTGCTGATGAGGACAAGGAGTTTCATGATCAAGGAATTTGCATCTCATAGTACTTTTTTTACTTTTCCCTCTCAGAATTTGATTACGCATATTCTCATTTTGTTTAAATTCTCGAAATTTTCTGTATTTCTTCCGCTTATGTTTTGAAAAAGTTTACAAAGAAGAACTACTTTTGTAAGAACTACAAAAAGTCTACACAGTAAGATGAGCATTGTTGTTTTTAAATCTCCTTCCTTTATTAATTTTAAATAAGGCATTAGCTATTAAAGACTTAATAAAATATTCATATATACATATATATTCAACATATATGATACCTATGTCATAAGGGTACAGCTGTTTTTTAAAAGTATGGAAGTTAATGAAGTACATATTTACAAAGAAATAAACAATTGAATAAATGAAACAAGATTGAGAGTCCAAAATTAGAGTTGCATAAGTATAGGCATATGATCTTGGAAACACACCTAAAAACAACTCATCGGTGAAAGAATAGTGCTTTCAATAAATAAAACAAGGAATAGTGCATTCTAGGGTGGACTGTGAAATCCAAGGCTTTGTGGAGAATGGTACAAAACATCATCTTATGGACGTGACAGGGCATTACACTAATAAACTCCCAGCAGTTGCAGGTTCCTGTAAAATATCTGCTACAAGACCAAACCAGTCAACATTCCAGCACGTTATGAGAAAGGTGTTTATTAAACTCCACACATAGATGAGGAGCCCTTTGTAATTGGTGGCTTCTGGAAAAGAGATCGTTTTCTTCAGAAGTGTGGTCCCTAGTAGGTTGTTCATGGTCTAGTGGATGGCCCTATACCCATGGGCAACACTAACTGGTCTCAACGGGTTATAAACAAATAAAAAAGAAGAGGTTATAAGATGTTGAGGCAAATATTGGAAGTCTGATAAAAGTCAGAGGAGGAGTGGATATAATAAAAAATATATTGTATACATGTTTGGGATTCTCAAAAAATAGATTAACAAGACTTTCAAAATAAGAAGTACACAGTCATTACTTTTTCCTGATTGTGGACGTGATGTTAGTAGTAGCTTCAAGCTCTGGCTCTCTTGGTTTCCCTGTCAGAATGGAGTGTACTCTTGATCTGTGAATAAGTTCTCTCTTAGGATGCTTCTTTCAGAATATTTTATCACAGCAACAGGAAATGAAACTAAGACCAAGCAGAATAAAATACTAAAAGTTAATGGCAGATGTGGTGATGTGTAATTCTAATACTTGGAGATTGGGGAATGAAAATCACAAGTTTGAAGGCAGCTGGGCTGACACAGTGAGAACATTTCTCTAAAAAGAAAATATTTGCAAGCTGCATATCAAATAGCTGATATTTACACAGAATATATGCATAACTGAGAATTCAGCATTAAAAGACAATTATAACCCAACCAGAAAAAAAAATGGCAAAAGAAACAAAAACACATTTCACTAAAGAAGTTCTGTAAGGAAAGGATATTCAACATCAGTTAGCCATTAGGTGAATTCAAATGAAAACCAAGGCAAGATAACATTGTACGTCTTTTAGAATGTCTTAAAAATCATGAACTGCAAGTTGTGGGAAGGGTGTGAATTTAATAGCATTCATATGTTGCTACTGTGACTCCGAAGTGGTATAACCATTCTAAATGAATGCTTGCTACATTGAACATGGATTGATTAAATATTTAAGCAATAAAGCCCTTGATCCTTTTTCTTAGAGATGTAAACTTTCACCCGAAGAGGAACATAGACACAAGTGCTAATAGAAATTGTCTTTCTTACATTGAAAAACTGGTAATACCTACATGTTTTTCTTTGGGCAAGTAGTTAAACAAACAGTGGTAATTATATATATTGGGAATACTACCCAATCACAAACTTTCATTATTTTTTCTTTTCAAATTAGTTCTTTGAGAATTTTGTACATTGGGTTTGATATATTAGTTCTTTCCCAGTTTCTTCCAGATCCATACCAATTTCATGCCCACCAATATTTGTATAGTCTTTAAAAAAACTCTCATTAAGTCCAATTTGTGCTGTCCATATATGTTTGGATGTGTGGCCTTCAGATAAAACATCTTACCAGAGACTATGCTCTAAAAGAAAACTGACTGTATGTGTCTCATCATCAATCAATTTTCAATAGTCCCTTAGCTAAGAATGGGAATTTGTACCTGCCTCCCCTTTCCATGCTGAGATTTAATCTGGCTTAGCTTGCACAGCTCTTATGCACCCTGTGGTGCGTGTATGTGTGCGTGTGCATGTGCGTATGCGTGTGTGTGTGTGTGTGTGTGTGTGTGTGTGTGTGTGTGTGTGTGTTTCAAGACAGAGTTTCTTAGTTGTAACTCTGACAGTCCTGGAACTCACTCTGTAGACTAGGCTGGGCTTGAACTCACAGAAATCTGCCTGCCTCTGCCTCATAGTGTTGGGCTTAAAGGCATGTGCCACCACCACCCTGCTTCTTATGCACTCTTATGCACACTGTCACAACCACTGGGACTTAATATGTGCAGTTTCCCTGGAGTGTCCAGAAGATACTGTTTCTTTGTAGTCATCCACTGCTTCTCAATCTTAAACTTTTTCTGCCCCCTTTTCTGTAATGTTCCATGAGATTTGGAAGGAGAGGGCTGATATAGATGTCCCATTTAGAGCTGAGAATTCCATAGTCTCTCATTCTCTGCAAAATGTCAAGCTGTAGGTCTCTGTATTAATAACCATCTACACAACTAGAAGCTTCTATAATAATAGTTGGCAGATATATTTATCTATAGGCATAACAACAAGTCATTAGGACTTGGTTTAATACTATATCCACTTTGCAAAATAGTAAAAGGGCTGAGGACCTGTCTAGTCACATGCTATTGGCCTAATAATGTTGCCAGACATGGTTTCTCTGTTATGGCACAGGGGTTGAATATAATTTTTAAAAAGATAGGTCATTCCCATGATGTTCACATCAGTAATGTACCAATAGACATGTTTTGCCAGGCAAGTCATTATTGTAGCTCACATGGTTCTCATATGTAGCTCACAGCTGGGTAAGCCTCATGATTTTCTTTGAAGGCACAACAACTTTCAGCGCTATAAAAACAAGCCAGTACAGATGAAGCATCCAGGTTAGTACTAGCTTGATTTCTCCATTGTCTGTGGTCAAGTATATGGTGTCTCCAGCAACAGGGTCTTAACAACGAGCTCTTGAGCGTAACCAAGAGCAACAGCAATAGCAAGAACCTGTAATGTTTGAAGGTCTATGGGACCACACTGACGAACAACTCCAAAATAGGTAGCCTCTTCCTGGGCCTCAACATTTTTGTTATCCTGTGATGTCTGGGGCTGGCACTGTCACCCCATTATAGAGTAACTCCATTTTAATTCTGTTTATAAATGCATCTGGGTATATTTCAGGAAGCTTATACAATAGTGGGTTTCCACATAACCTTCTTAGAAAAGTCCTTAGTGTTAACATACCCTTCTTGTATTCTCTCCACTAGCATGGCTTCCTATCATTCACCCCAGTTTAACCCTTCTTGTTTCATTACTTCTCATTGACCCTTTAAACCACTGTATTCTATGCCGCCTTGCTTGAAAATCTCTCTTTAGGGCATTATACTAACTCCCAAAGCTCTATGGGTATTCCAAATAAATGCTGCTTTGGAACCTCCCAAATTCTGAAACAAATGCATGCGTATGTAAAATGTATATAGAGAGGAGAAGGATTGTGTATAAATCATCAGCTCTAGGGAGGTCAAGAGATTGTGACTGCCACGTGGTGAATGAGTCTTAGTAGTGGGAATATGGAAAGTGTGGGGGAAACAAAAGGGGGCTCGTGAAGAAGGAAATATTAGGACATTTATGGGGTGTGATCTGAGCTCTTTGTGAGCTATCACAACAATGGAGACTGGCAAGTTTAAAAATTGATCACATAAAGAAGTGTTTGATTTTAGTAGGAATTTGAGCACCAGTCATGCAGGAGTTACAGATTAAGTACGCTCATAACAAGTTGAATATAAAAGAAATAGCCACCATCTATAAAATACGTCCTCACTGACTACTGTTATTACTGGAGAGACATAAAGTCCTTATTTAACCATAGCTAATTCATAGCATTTTTAAAGGTGTAAACCATTGGTTCACAAATCATGTTGACTTTGTTGCTATATGCAAGGAATAAATCTTTCACAATCATTGTCAGGAGTAAGTGAAGTGGTCGATAAAGCCACCTCTAATTTTAAATTCTTGGAAAGTACCAAATAAGTGATATAACACCAAGCTAATTTGAAATTTCCCATTTGAAGAATTTCTCCCAGATCCCAGGTCACAAATGTGCAGAGAGAAAAGCATGAGCTCTGGGAACACACACACACACACACACACACACACACACACACACACACACATACACACACGGAGGCTAGGCTCCCCACAGTGCTGCAGTTCCACCACCATATCTGCCATCTTTGGCCTCATGGGTTAACCTCTTGGAACCTTGGTCCTGTAAAGTCATCACATATTAAAAGAAAATAGCTGTGTGAATTGAAGAAGATAGTGCAAATTTCTTCCTAAATGAATCAGTAAAGATCTCAGAGACTCAGAAGCGACCACCATACAGGATCTTATTTGCACATAGATATTTTAATAATAAAAATTGAACACACCTCTAGCCATCAAGAAATCTTCCACTGATGACAGTGTAATAAAAGCAAAACCTCTGGATCTGGAAGGTGCTAGCTTTCTGAACTTCTATGCATTACAGGAATATGTGAAGATGTCCTTTGCAAGTCTTATCTACTAAACATTTCATTTGAACAGGAAAAACGAATAAAGAATAAGATTCTGAAAACACAGTCTTGTCTATCAAAATTTTGTTTTACATATATTTGACTTGGCACCAGATAACCAAGTACGGACCCAGAAAATAGTTTCTATTTTCAGAAGGTGATCATCTCAAGATGGTGGCTTGGTGACACTTGGCTCCGTGGTCTGAGAAATACATACAGACTGGGAAAGTTATTATTGGAGTTAGTGAATTCAAAAGCTGGAAGCCATCTTTCAGACAAAGGGAGCTTCAAAGAGGAAGAAATGTAACCAAAGTACAAGTGGGGACTGAAGAAGGGGAGTTGGGAGAAAAGAGATGGGAGATGGCTGAGTTAAAGACCTTAATAGAACGTTTTCCTCATCCAGATACTAAGTGTGTATCTTGGAGTTGTAGCTAGGGAGAATAATGTTCACACCACCACTACCACCACCACCACCACCACCACCACCACCACCACCACCACCACCACCACTGTCAATCATCATCTACTGACGTTAAGAAAAAGAACAGGGTATATCTGGAAATTTCCAAAGAAATATGTTTGAGTTCAAAGTTCTGTAGAATGTTCCAAAGACTTCTTCAGAATGCAGCAACCTGATCATTGGGAGTTCTTTTTAAATTCTTTTAGCAAATTTCCTTTTCAACATCATCTCTTGTGATCCTTGTCTTTAGGAAGGGTTCCCTTGTGGAGTAGAGTTCTCCTGACCATAGCATATATGTTTTGTCAGAGCCACCCTACCAGTATCCAGATCACTTGTACTCAGGTTTGCAGAAAGCAAACAAAAAGAAACAACAACAAAAAAACCCACTGGTCAGTTTAAATCAGCAGCTTCTTGGCTTCAAATGGTGGTTTCCACAGCAAGGAGTCCTGGGCCAGTTGGAAGAAGTTTTACCAGTTCCTGCTGAAACATCCTGGTGGCTAGGCATTCTTTTCCATCACTGCTAAGGGGAAACATACAACCTTTTTCATAGACCCCAAACACACTTGGGTTTCACACACGCAAAAAACAGCAATCAGCAAAATCTGTAACAAAGTAAGCTCTGGTTCCCATGTCTTGTGACCTGGCTATACTGCCAGCAGCAGGAAGGGAGCTTGGGAGAGAGTGTGTCTAGCTGCCCCCCCCAAGTGCACCACATATAGCCATGAAGTTTCCCTGTGTTTGGGTAATCTCAATGACCAGGAAAAGAGGGTGAAATCTTGCTTTTCCCCTGCTCCCCACTGAATTCTTTGTTTTTCCCATGGAAATTTATCTAAAACATTTGTCTAGAATATTCCTAGATGACTTATGAGTGTTCTGGCTCTAACTCTGAGCTAATGCTTTGATGGACCCAGCCAAGGTTCTTGTACTTTACCAGAAGGACTGCTTGCCTTCTCAATTTCTTTCACTTTTTCTAGAGGCTTCTCTTCTGTGGCTCTCACCTCCGAGCTTTCTTCCTCATTTACAACTCTCTCTTATAGCCTCTCCTCTTCCTTCAGGAGCTTTTCTTTACCTTTACTGGGCTCTGTGAGGTCTGGAGATCTCTCCCATTCTTCATTGTCTCCATGTTGGATGCAGCTGGGCATGATTTCAGGTCCCTCATTGGTGCATCACTTGGTGTTGCAACCCCCATGGTGTTTCTCAACAAAGAAGACATGAAGGTATTTTTTTTAATTGATGCAAACCCTACCAGACTTCAGCAGGGGAATCGCTTGTCATGGCAAGAACCATACTGGACAGTAGATCCTCAATCGTCTGATCTCAGGGGTTTTTATTAATAACTAAGCTCCTCAGGTGTTCTATTGATACCAAGTGCAGATGATGAGAAATCAAACATCTTTTACATAAAGCCAACACCTGCAGATAATACAAAATGCCAAGACATAAACAGCTCTGCCCCCATCAATGCACAAAACAACGATTATAAGCATAACTTGAAATAATCTTCTGCAACAGGGAACTCTCAAAGATCTGGGCAGGAACCTAATTTATTATCTTCTGAATCACTTTGTCTTTGGTTGGTGAGGATCTTGCCTGGTAATGTTCAATTCTAATTCTAATGTTTAACCTCAGTAATGTCTCGAGACTTAAAAAATTTTAACTGTAGCATTATTTACATTTGTGTATCATTTTAATTTCCTATTTGGAGAAATTAAACTGGCCAAGAAATTGTGAGTGATAACAGCGGAAATGAGTAAAGCTAAGAGAAGGTTGCAGAGCCCAAGAAACTATAGAGAAACAGTCCTCTATGGTTGTCTTTCTATCTTGCTATAATGTCTACATTAGTACAGATAGCAAAAAAAAAAAAAAGAGAAAAAAAAGAAAAGAAAAGAAAAGCAGTCACACCTATGGCACTATGTCACTTTAATGTAATAATCTACAGCCAAAGGGCAAGGCCCTTCAAAACCAACACTTTGTTGCAGGTTCCTAGATCTTCTATGTAGTTCTTACAGTCATTTCCTTCTCAACATATTCTGATGGGCCCCTTACTCTTACGGGATCAAATTCCAATTTAATAGCTGGACACTGAAGCCTCCCCTATCACAGCCCTTTGCAAATTATTTTAGCCTTGACATTTATCATATTTATAAATCTGCTTTGGGAATTTTCAGTCAGCATTGTCTCTGTGCGAAAGAGGATGATCAAGTCATGAGAAATGAAAAACGTCCACCATTTTAACTCTGTTACTTCTCCCCTGAGGAGAGTGCTGTGGGGCAGAGTCTGGTAGGAGGAAAGAACGTGCTGCTAAGAGATAACACAATTTCTTCATGTTCAGACTGGAACATTGGGCCAGGACCATGTCACGGTGGGTCTGCCCTACATATGTGAGTTTTTCTTAACCATACTAGTAACACTGTCCAATGTCCCTCTATCTCGGTCAGTTTCAGCTTCAGTGTCCTCACGTTGCCTGTGTTAGCCCATTTTCTGGTACTACAACAAAGGAGCTAAGACTAGAGACATAAAAAAGGGAACAGGTTTATTTAGCTCACAGGCTGAAAGTTCAAACAGCATAGCACACACCTGGCGAAGGTTCCTTGGCTGAATTATACAATGACACATGGTAGGGCAATGACAGAGGCTTGGGGAGCGTTAATAAATGCTGGCCAGTCAGGAAGGCAGACTGTGAGGAGAAAGCATTCTCAAGGTCTCCCACTAAACCCAAACCTTGAAAAATTATTACTACTCAAATCTCTCTCTGTGTGTGTATATGTGTGTGTGTGTGTGTGTGTGTGTGTGTGTGTGTGTGTGTTTAGTGTATATATATATATATATATATATATATATATATATATATATATATATACACACACATGCTCAGATCATTGAGCTTGACATCAAGTGCCTTTACTCTCTGAGCAATCTTAGTGATTCAGTCCCACCATGCTTAGTATTTCTATTCGGGGGACCAAGCTTTCAGCACATGAACTCTTGGTTGACAAATTCAAAGAGTACTATGAACTAATTCCTTTATGTATGTTTTCTTTGCCTTCCTCCCAGCAATAAAAGCTTATATTCCTTGAAGTTATTTGTCAAAATGCTTTTCTTCCAAGGAAGTGTCTCTGACTCGTGCTCTCTCAGAATTCCCTAGTCTCCTTCCCTCGAAGAGAGTAGATTTTGTTCTCCATCATGTTGCTACCATGACTAACAAAACTGAGAGCTCCAACTGGATTCAAGTCCCTCAGTACAGCTTCCCACTGTCCTTTCTTTTTTTCAGTATAACCTCAGAACTTTCTTCTCTCTTGGTGCACGCAATTCTGTGTCTTCTAAGAGATTCCACTTCTCTCACCATTTCACAGTCCTTCGGCATCTTTTCTTCTACCTTTAATTGTTGGAATTATTTCATTCACCTGCTTATACATTAGTTTAATTTAGAATTGTATTTGTTATGCCCATGTTTCATATCACAGCTCAGCTTTCATTTACATCGTCTCTGACTCCCGCCACTTCATTACTTTTTTTTCTTCCTCTTCCCTCAACCCTTGTCTACTTTCCTGCACTCCCATTTTCCCTCTCTTCCCTTCCCTTCCTTTCGTTCTAAGACACACTCTGCATTTTCTCTTGTTTTCAACCAACTTGAAAGATCTGAAAATCCCCTAATCCTTATTATTAACCCAAATGTTTCTCTTCAGTTCTAGTCCTACATTTAACCATTTACCAGACAGTCGTCTGAAGATGACCCCAAGCAAATGGCACCTAATGTCAGCTTGGCCTTCGTCCTCCATCTCTATATGCATTAACTGTCTGATGCTGAGTATCATCAATGACTTCCTCATTCTTATCCTTTACAACTCTGCCACAATTTAACCTTCTAAACAGATTTCATCTCTTTATCCCAATTCTCTCACATCTCTTCTGCCTTGGATTTTTCTGGTCTTCATCTTTTCTCCTGTGTAGGGTAGCCAAGTTCCATCATCTTTCATTCCCATTTCACCTACTTCACCCTTAGAGTTATCTATTTAATACATTTGACCATGCAGCTCCCCTGCTTTAGCGATGTTTCTAATGCTTTGCTCTACACAGTACAAAGCCCACCAAGTTTGGCATAGCATTTGCAGAACATCACAGTCTGAGTCCAAATCAATTTTCCAGATACTATTCTTATCCTTCTCTTCACGTGTCCTAGCTTTTAACCCCACTTAAGTAAATATATACCATGATGCAAAAAAATATGTATTTAAACCTTTATCTTATTGTTTCAGATATCCCAATAAGCACCAAGAGGGCCAGACTACTTATTAATAATCTTTTTAGCTCAACTTTTGACAACAGTTGATCATGGTAAACATTACATAGACAAATGAGTGAGATTCGTTTCTTCCCTTCTTTACCAATGTGACATTAATTCGGTTTGCAGCCTTCGTTTTTTCATCTGTGAACTGGGCACAGGCTTACGAGTAAAGGAAGTCACATAAGCTTTTTATATCTTCTCCAGCTTCTCTAGGCCCTCTCCCGTTTTGGCAGACAGTGGCAGAGGCAGTAGGCAGAGGGCTGTGTGGCCAAGCTCTGAGCGGCAGCTGCAAGTAGGTCTGCTACACAGCTACTGCCCAGGCTTTTGGGAACTCTGCAATGTTAACCCTTTGGGTCTAGATCTCGAGAACAGAACAAATTGCTCAGTGTCCATCTCTTAACGACTTAGTTTCTGCATGCCTAGCAGAGATGATTTATCTACCCTGCTGATCCATCTCTTCTAGGCCAGCCCTCTTATGCAGACCACTGATTACAGGCACAGACTCTCCAGTCCATTTCTCAGACAAAATGGCTTTTTAAACTTTCACTATTTTGTCATTTCTCTTGTGCACTTTCGCTTCAAGCACACAATACTTCCAGCATGGCTCAACATGTACAAATATGTGTTAGATTTAATTCTTGACTGTTTGGGACATTCACATTCTGCTCCTGATATCTCAAGTTGTATGGCTTTATTTAACAACTGTGTTGTTTCCTTGTCTTACATCAAGCCATGAGCAACTGAAACAGTTCAGGGTATTTTCACACCAACTGCTGTCATAGCAAGTCATCCTCTGTGTGTGCAAATGGAGCTCTGACTCTCAAAGAAGAATGATGGAGCTGATAAATCTAACATTCCAACATGGTGATATTCTTTGAAGTTACAATTCTGTTACATACCTTTTTGTATCTCATACCTGTCTTCCTCTCACACCCGGCTTAAGTCATAATACTCCATTAGTCATTTGCCTGTGTCTTCATCCATATAACCTGTACATTCCCTACAAATTATTTGTCATGAAGAAAATATATGTAACTTGAAATCTATAATTTTGCCCATTTCAATGCATATAATTAATTGATGTTAGAAACATTTAATGATGAAAATTTCACTCCTGTATAAGAATACAATAAATTCCCACACAACCTCTATCTAGGGTCACTCCCCATTAATTTTATCACATACGAGATTTGAGATCTCTCGTACATACATACAAACATAAATATATACATACATACATATGTATTTTGTACATAGTCTTGCTTCAAATTCTACTTGCTAAAGATATTTATCATTTAAAGTATACTACATCTCTTGGACTCAGCAGTGGAATTCAGAAAATGACGTATGAAAGCATACTTAGCAATAACTACCTGAGTGGAGCAAACATATCAGAAAAAATTAGAGTTAAATGACTAGTGTTTAGTCATTACTGATCTAATAGAAAGTACTCAGTAAGAATCTCCTATGGCTAGAAGCACAATACTGAAAAACTATCACATGCAGTTCCTGTTTTAATGTAGCTAATAATGGTCTAGGGAGACGAGACAGTTTATCCTTTTAAACACACTTTAGATCATATACCACCTGGGCTATTGCAGTGGCTCTTTATGTCTCATTGGCCTGCTCACCTTTCGCCTTGCTTTTTCTGGAAGTCCAGGGGACCATCCATATTATCATCCAAATGATCTCTTAGAAATTCTATATTCATTGTCTTAACTCTGGATGTGCCTTAGAAACACCAGGGAACAGATTTTAAAATGTTAAAATATTTTTGATGCAAGTCAGTTCTGGAATAGTCTCATGCTTGTACATCATATTTTTGAAGACCTCCAGTTCTGGTGCCTGATGTGACCTGACGCCTGGTGTGATCTGATGCCTCATGTGATCTAATGCCTGGTGTTATCTGATGCCTTGTGTGATCTGATGCCTGATGTGACCTGATACCTGGTGGAATCTGATGCCTGCTGGGATCTGATGCCTCATGTGATCTGATGCCTGATGTGACCTGATGCCTAGTGTGACCTGATGTCTGGTGTGACCTGATGTCTGGTGGGATCTGATGCCTGATGTGATCTGATGTCTGATGTGATCTGATGCCTGGTGTGATCTGATGCCTGCTGGGATCTGATGCCTGCTGGGAACTGATAGCCATTGCTGTGAACTGATTATGTCAATTTTTATGCTGTTACCTCTTAAATACCCATATTTTTGCTCTTTTCTGTGTGAGTCCCTTAATGAAGATACTATGAATTTTGGGATCCAGCCTGTACTTCAATTCTTAATAATCATCTTGTAATTATTTATAATCTTGTAATATAATCTCTAAATACTGTTTTGCTTCATGACATATAGTTCAATAACTTCTAGCCTCTATGTGGAATATCCTTTCCTTTCTAGTCTGCCAAAACATAGATCATCATTTAAAACTTAAACAAGAGTTCCTGTAGAAAGTCTATTCCTGCACCAGTTGTCATTGTAGCACGTAAACCTCTGTATTGTTATACTCATCACTTAAAATAAATCCATGGGTTGCATGCCTCTCCTCTTCATAGGCTTTTGGGGCTGGAGTTGCATTATTTACTGCTCTATATCTTCCAGGCTTAGCCACCAGAACTAGTACAGAGTCAGTGCCCAATATGTATTGCAGAGTTTATGAATGAATGAATTTTATACATACTTCAGCATCCCCAAGACAGAAAAATGGACAAGAAAGAATGATACTGATTCAAGAGAAAGAGTTTATCAGTAGAAAATTCAGTGAGAGAGTAACTGTCCTTGGGAAGAAGGGATTTTGTCCAGAGAAAACCAGGCTGAGTTAGAAGGGATAACTAATTCCAGCCAGACAGGCAGCCAAGAACAGGCTGTGGCCAAAGTGCTGATGGATGACAGCTGGAAGTATGGCTTGTGAACCAACTAAAAATGACACATCAATCTGAGCCGCAAAATAAATCATCGGAGCCCCAGAGGCTTTTGTTCTCTTTAAACTCTCACTCTACATGACCATGTAATAAGAACACCTCAAATTGCTATAGCATTTTACAACTTTATACTCTACACAGTCATACACATGACCCATTGAAGCCACCTAATAACCCTCTCTTCTAAGGATATATCAACCTTGCTTCAGGATGGAAAAACCAAGACTCAAGAGGCTTCAGTGACTAGTCCACTGTTGCAAGGATAATAAGTGGTAGTCATAACACAAGGAGGTCTTCAAATAAGGGAGGAGAATAAACAAGGTAAGAAAACCAAGCAATAAGGAAAGGAAAAAACTAAATGATATGTACATTGCGTTTTGTTCTGGGATCTACTACCTGCATCATTGTTGTTCTCTTCCTGAGAGAAATTAAGACCCTCGGGCAAGGTAATAAGGTGATCCTAGGCTAATAGTAAGTAACTATATAGTACAGCATGTATGGTATAGGTCACTTTTCATTTAAAGCCATAGGTAGCCCTATATGGTCAGTATTATTATCTACTATTAAATGAAGAAATTGAGACCCAGAAAGTTTCAATAGTTTACCTAGAAGTTGACAAGAGTTAGGGAAAATGATCCACTTCTTATTTGAACTGAACATCTATGTGGTTAGTTCAATGGCAGCTGGTTCTTTGGTATATTGTAGTACACTAAAATGATTTTTATGAGAAAAAAGCTTTACCTAGATCAATGTTGTGAAGCATTTTCCATGTTTTCCTTCGAGACAGGTGGTTTCTTGTTTCTCACTTCTGTGTTTAACACTATTTGAGTCAGTGAGAGATAAAGATCTTCATGTGGATTTCTAATTTTCACAACACAATTTTATAGAAGAAGTCAATCCCTCATTATATGTTCTTGGCTTCTGTGTCAAAAACAAGCAAAAAGCTGAAAATGCACAAATTTGTTTATGGGTATACTCTGAAGTTACACGATGTGATAGGTCCAGCTTTGCTCTCTTTGTTTAAGATTGCTTTCACTATGTGGGGATCGTTTGTGGTTCCATACAAACACTTGGGATGTTTCCCATTTCTATAGAGATTGTCATCATGACATTTACATGAATTGCATCAAATATGCAGAATGAATCTACAGAATTAGAAAAAATATTTTCAAAGGACTAATCTGACTTGCTTTTATAAAGACATGAACTACTCTAACAAAAAGTTTTATAAAATGTGCACAGGATGTGAATAAAAACTTCTCTAAAGAAGAGATACAAATAGGAAACAGATGCATGAAAAATGTCCAACATCTTATGAAGCACATGAAAATATAAACTACAATGAAACAAACTACAATAAAATACAACTATATTGTCTCATACCTATTAGGGTGGATATTACCAAAAGTATAAAAGATGAAGTGACACTAAAGTTGTGTAGAAAACAAAGCTTTAGTACAGTAATGGTGAAACTGTAAAATAGTATCACTGTAGAGAAGAGTTTGGGAGCTCCTTAAAAGTTAATTGAATGATTTCTATATGATCCAACAACTCCACTCACTATTTCTCTCTCTCTCCTTACCCCCTCTCTCCCTCTCTCTTTCTCTGTGAGTGTTATAAACCAATTATGTCAAGAGAAGATCTTCACTACCATATTTATCATAGCGCTATTAATATGAACTCAACCTAATGATGAACCCATGACAACCAAAAGATAAATGGATACGGAAAATGTGGTATTTATACACAGTGAGACACTATCCAATCATTTAAAAATGAGGCGCCCAGCTGTGATGACATGAGGAAATGTGTGTGGCATTATGTTAAGTGAAATATGGTAGCCAAAGACAGTCAGGACCA
This sequence comes from Cricetomys ansorgei, assembly GCA_026225945.1. Lineage (NCBI taxonomy): Eukaryota > Metazoa > Chordata > Mammalia > Rodentia > Nesomyidae > Cricetomys > Cricetomys ansorgei. The sequence goes on from JAMJFZ010003435.1 coordinate 733,979, forward strand.
CATGATCTCACTTATATGTAGAATCAGAAAACATGTTTCTATGGTATCTGCCAAACTTGATCCTATGATATTTGCCAAACCTGAGATAAGTAGATACAGGGGCAGATGGGGATATGTTAGTAAAGATACATAATTATAGTTATGAAGAATGCATTTCCGGATTTCTATCACACAGTAAGGTGAGTGCATTAGTGATAATATTTTGCATTCTTGAGAAATGTAGAAGTGTCAGTATCATGAGTTTTCATCCCAAAAATAAAACGATGGTGGTAATGGAATTGTTAATTAGCTACATTGAGGCAACCAGTAATGTGTGTATACATACACATGAAAGCACTCACACACACATACACACGCGTGCGCGCGCGCGCACACACACACACACACACAGAAAGAGAGAGAGAGATGGAGAGCAACATCATGGTGCATATATGTATATAATAAACTATTATGTAACAATTAAAAAGAAAACTAAAAAGTGAATGTATTTCAAATACTTTCTTTCTTAACACATTATTTGGGATGCCTAACATTTTTATATGAAAATAAACAGCAATGTCAGACAGCGATTCTTCAGAGGGATAACGTAATAATGAAACTCACTGGAAGAAAGTGAGGCTTGACCTGGGCTTGACTCGAGCAGCACCTAAGTGAGAGTGGGCACCGCCCCAAGCACTAACAGTACGGGGGAAAGTACTGCGGAGAGTGACATCTGATTGAGAGTTAAGAAAGAACCCCCAAACTGTGGGTGGGGCAGCTGGTTGGCTACCCTGAAGGCAATACAAACTGCCCTAAACGTCACTGTTGAAGGGGACTCGTTCTTTCTTCGGAGGTTTAGGAATTTAAGAGATGTTGCAGTTTCTAAATGTATGATGGTACATCAGGTGAGGGCCTTTTGGGAACAAGGAAATTGAATTGCTGATTGCTGGGCTGTGTTATGAAAGAGAACAAGTTGCAAGTTATCATCAGCTCCCTGCAGGCTCCACCGTGAAAACAATGATAACTGGCAAATAGACCTTGAGATAAGAACAAGAGAAGAAATGAGAGATGAGATAAGCAAACTTAAGCTCAAACAAAGTATGTTTTCTAGATTAGGATTTTTTTATTGAAAAATTAGTACATGCAGTTCATTGCAAACTCCCTGGGTACAAACAAATACAATGCAATCCAAAACTTCCCCTACACATGGGAGTGTGTATGTATATAGTTTTCTTCATCGAAAATGAGAATGCATTCTGCACACCTTTGTGAGGTTTAGTGTTTTGGATCTCAATGAATTACATTTGTAAATTGTTTCCTTGCAGCACATTTAGTTCACTTTTATTACCTTAATTGACTATTATTTCAATATAGGAATATAGGCTCATTAATTTACCCTATTCCCTTGCTATGCCCATTTAACCTCATCCCGTATTTAATTCATGCAAGCAGCACTGTAAGAAACGCCCTTGCATCTGTATACGCTTGCATACAATTATGAAAATTGCTATGTCCTGTGTAAATTTTAAATATATTTTTCATATTGTTAGATATTACAAAATTGTGTTCTCCGAAGGGATTGCAACCACTTATAATTCCACCACCAAGGTATGAAATGCCCATTTTTACTAGAACATATTCTCTGTCTTTCCCTTTTGTCTGGTGAGATAGATAGACAAGATATTTCATGAGTGTTTAAACTTGTTCTGCCGCCATCATTTGTGAGATTAGACAGCGTTAGTTCTATGTTTATTAAGTATGTGCAGGTGAAATATGCATGCATGGCTTTTCTCATTTTTTTCTCCATGTGCATGTATTCATTATTCTGCTTATTTGTGAGAGAAATTTGTAAATAACTCATTCTACTTTTATTTGGAATAAATTATTGATCATAGTGGAGTGTTACTCATCAGATTCAATGAAGATATTTTTCTAAATTATCTTCTGTACCTATTGTATATTTGTGAAAAAAATATGTAGAGCTAAATTCATCAGCTTTTCCCTTTTTGTTTTCTGGAAAAGCTCATTCTACTTCAAGATTATGTGAATTTTTTAAAGATTATTTTTTTATTTTATATGCATCAATGTGTATGTGCAGCACATATTCCTGGTGTCTGAAGAGTCAGAAGAGGCTGCTGGATTCCCTGGAACTGGAGATATGGATGATTCTGAGCCACTACATGACTGCTGGGAATTAAACTAGGGTCCTCTGCAAGAACAGTAAGTGCCTTTAACCATTGAGCCATCTTTCCAGCCTCAATTCTAGTATTTTTTATACTGTGTTTTCCATTTCATCCCTTGATATTTCTAGACCTTATTTTTGAGTAGGACATTGGGTAATTTCTATTCTATGACTCTGATTTATAATTTCATGTGCCAGACTCATTGTTTTAATGACTAGAGATTTATAGTTCCTTTGAGTATATGAAAATTTCTTCCAACATTTTCCCCATTTCCCATCATTTTTTTTTTTTTTTTGCTCTTCAAAATTTTTGAGCTGAGGGAAACCATGTCTGGTACTGAAAGCCTAACTAACTACTTAGTGCTAGTGAAGTCATGGTCACTGGAGAAGAATCTACAACCATCATTTTACTAAAGCAGCATAACCACAAACAAGAATCTATAAACATTTGTCCTTATACCCAGAGATAAGTGTATTATTTATTCTCTCATCAAGAAACTTCTTGTTACTACAAATGGAAACCATTACACAAAACCACAGTCAATCAAAATACAAAATTGTAGAGCCCAGTCCTAATGGATACATCTACAACACAACTCCTGCACCAAAGGCTCAGGGATCATTGCAGAAGAGAGGGCAGAAAGATTGTAAGATTCAGAGAACCCAGCAGTTTGCTGTGAGGATGTATCTCCTAGTAATGTCAGATGCCACATCCATAAAGTGTCACCAATATGAATGACCAAATGTGATCCGAACAAGGATGACACCAATGGACATGCCAAAGTATACTGGAAAAGTCAGGAGGCCTCAAGTCTATACAAAGAACTATAGGCAACTAGGAATACTGGGAGTGGAAGAAGTGGTCCTCCCCAATTGTTTGCTGCCAAATGGTCATCCCTGAAAACATGCCGACAGTCAATATTACACGGACTGAAAGGCTATATTTAGGTATATATGTACATATACATATACATATACATATACATATACATATACATATACATATACATATATGCATTCAATAACAACTAGTGAAAAAAGGTCATAAACTTGGAGGAGAGAATAGTATATGGGAGGGTTTGGAGGGAAGAAATGCTGTGATTGCATTATAATCTCAAAAACAAAATACAAATGATTATTTGAGTTGGTTTCACATAAACTTATATTCTTATTTTCCTTCCCTCCTTCCCTCCCTCCCTCCCTCACTCCCTTGTACCTTCCCCCTTTCTCCCTGTCTCCCTTCCTCCATCTCTCTTTGTAGTTATAGGAAAGTTCATTAATCAAAGTGATTGTCAGCTGTTGTCTCAAAAGCAAGAGCATGTACCAGAACTTCCATTTGAGAGACATTCACACATATAAACACATACTACATAAAAGTGTACAAGTAACACACTCGAAAATGGAACAGTTAAGAAATGAAATCCCTGGGATACTAATAATGAAGCAAGTTTGCTAGGATTAACAATGAAAAATACAGAAGGTACACTCAAATTTAAATTTCTGACAAATAATGGACTTTTAATAGAAACATATCCTAATAAATGTATGAGAAGTATTTATTTAAAAAGTATCTGTTATTTGCCTGGAATTTTGGTAACTGTCTTCCACTTTACAAGGAGCACTAGCCAAAAGGAAATTGAGAGGAATCTTGAAAGTACAAAAGAAAGTTGTGTGGATTGATGAATTAACACATTCTGGTTGATAGGAAGTCGTTAATACAGGCGCTTAGACTTGGCTCTGGCAGAAAAATTACAATTCTGGGGTGTGAATCAAATGAGCTTGTTTTGTCTTCCCAGGTTTGGCTTGAAAAATAAAACCTCTTGAATAAAATGTAAGAGGCTCAGTAGATTTGAAAGCTTTGGGGCTTTTTGACTCCAGTTTAAAATGCGTATCAACCTAATGAAAATTAAAATCTAAGATTCTATTATATTTGTATCATACCATGAAAACCTCCGATGTGCAGACTTTCCTTCAAGATTAATATTTCAAGTTTAAATTATTGCAAAATTCACAAATTGATTTTATAGTTTGGAATTGGTAAGGAAATGTTATTCCTTTTAATCACTTTAGATCATAAGTTTTAACATTCATAATGATGTATTAAGTCTTTAATTATTTCAGCAACTAGGTTACTCAGATCTCAAATTAGGATACTTTACAAATAATAAACAGTTGAGTCACCACTTCTTCTACCAAACTTAATGTTTAGAACAAATCCCTGTGCTTGCTACGGAAATATATTAGGAAACGTATTGGCTATTAAGTTAGAAATCTGGATCAAAGTCTCACATCTGCCTCTGAATTGCTTTGTGCTATAAATATGTGATCAATGACTTTGGCATCAATTTTCTCCATCTATAAAATGGACAGATAATCCACGCTTCATGGAATTGTTGGAAGAATGAAACGAGACATACAGCAAACTATATGGCACTTTATAGATATTCACTAATGTCAATTTATTCAGAACTAGATAGACATTTAAAATGTATATATTTGCAATATTTCTTCCAAGTACATTCTTCTAAGAAGTAGTCCAATATTTTATGTTTTTAATTTACTCTATGAGAATTTTCTAGACATATACAATGATCGTACCCAAACGCCCACTCATCCACCTCCTTCAGGACTACCTGTTCCCCAACACATTCCGCTTCTGCCTTCATGTCTTTTTGTTTTTAACTTCTTGAGTTCAATTAGTGCTGCTCATATGTGCATGCAAGGAGCCGTCCATGGTAACATGGGCAACATACCGGAAACTACACTCCAAAGTGACTCTCCTTCTCCTAGTAGCCACCATCTGCTCCTCACCTAGGAGTGGGATGAAGTATCCACCCATGCCAGAATGTTGACTGTCTTGATCTTGTGCAGGTAATCATAGTCACTTACACCATGAGAGCAGAAGACCTGCAAATCCGGCAGACACTGACTTGCAATGTTCACCTCCAGTCTCTGGTTCTTACAAACTTCCATGGTGCTCCCTGAAACCTGGGGTGGTAAATGTCCATTTAGGGCTAAGAAATCCAAGCTCATTTATTCTCCGCACTTTAATCGGGTGTAAGTCTATTTGTTAACTGCCATCCGCTGCAAAATGAAATGTTTCCAGTGAGGACTGAGAGCTGCATTAACCTATGGCTATAAAGATAGATAAACAATTGAGAAGGACGTTTGAAACATTTAGAAAAATAATAGTACTAGGATCTCCTCTAGCCCTACAACCTCTCCAGTAGAGGCTAAAATTTTGTTTGGCATTTGAATTGTCTTTGAATGCAGATGAGTTCTTAATTTCCATAAATATAAAAACTAGTATATAATTTTGACCTAATATTAGTGCACATATGGCATGAAATAAAAGAATCTAAACTATATGAGGTTCTTTGTGGAAATTTATTGATCTTCAATAATGATTTCTGTTTATTTGTTAGAAGAATAAAATCCTAATAGCCTCCTCTTAACTCATGCGGCTAAGATATACCAAATTAGACTCTGAAAGCAGAGTTTGAATCTCAGGACTTTTCTACGGAGGGCACCCTTTGAAATAAGCTTATTCTTGGAGACATTACTTCACAGATGGGTATTTTCAGCTTTTTTTCTTACTGGAAAGATTTTTAAGGATTTGTTATATGTTGTTGAGTGGTTAGATGTAGGAAAAGAGCCCAAGTTCCACGATTACCTTGAGGCTTTTTGGAAGACTTGTGATCTGTAAAGCAGCCAACTGATGGGAACAAGGTGCAGTATCAAAGAGCTACCCAGGACAGAGAAACAAGAGACAAGATTTCCTAGAGCTAGGAGTTGGAGAATCCTATTGGTCACTTTCTTCCTTTTTTGCCATATTCTGAATTAATAGGGTAGCTGGGAAGAAATAAGACTGGCTGGGTTCTGGTCAGCAGCTCTGTACATGTTCTGGAACAAGTTGTTTCAAATTGCTTGGCCTCAGTTTCCTCATATGTAAAATTGAAGTAGAGAGGAAGAGAATGTTTCAACAGTCTCCAAGTCTGATATGAGAAGTAAACAAGACAATAGCCTTCAGTGTTCTCTGAAAAGGCAAATAGTGCCCACACAGTGCAGAAATTATGGTGTATCTGTCCTTCATATTAATAATGGGATGATTGAGAACAAGGAAATAGTGTTCTTGGTCGAGAGGTAAGGGGAGTGTGACCTTAGATACACATGAAAAACCCAATTCTTTTAGGGAATTTTGTGGAGAGAGGAACAAACTATTTTTTTCAATGCCTCTTCTTCAATCATTTTTCTTTCTTCAGTCTGTATTCCTCAGACCCAGACAAACCTGACCCCTACTCCTTGTGCTAATGACTCTGATAACAACATGCTTGGCCACATATCAATAACATTGATGTGAATAACATTGATATGAAAGCTATCATGAGAGGGTACATGATGAAAATTTAAAACCATAAATTACATGTATATGAGTATGAAAATTAAACTTCATGGTTGAAAAAAATCCTCTTGGATAAATTAGGAACAATGAGAGAAATGGCATATTATCAATTTAATAAAAACTATGAGTTATCATAGCATTTCTAAATATCTCTTCTAGCTCAGACATTTTAAAAAATTTATTCTCTTCCTGTATAATACATCCTGACCCATTTTCTCTCCTTCTGTTCTGCCCATTTTTAAATTATTTCTTTTAATTTTGTGATTATAATAGATTATATCATTTCTTCCTCTCACATATACCCTTCCTTGGTCTTTTTTCCATTAATTGCTGTAATAAACATCATATATATGATATATGGAACATATATAAATATATAAGTGTTATATATTCTTAAATACATAATGACAACCTACTCAGTCTGCATAATGTTACTTATGGCTGACCATTTGATATTAGATAACCAATCCCTGTGTTCTTCCTCAGTATTCTTTAGTTAGTTGCAGTTCTTTGTGTAAAGTTGAGACCTCTTGGGCTCCCCTCCATGCCCTGTCCACATTGGCATGTCTGTTGGTGTCCTCCTTGTTCAGCTCATGTTTGGGTGGTCATGCTGGTAAGTCTTTAGGTGTGTAGCTTCTGGCATTCCTAGGAGACACAATCTCACAGTAAACTTACTGTTCTGCTGACTCTTAAAATCTCTTCTTCCCTTTTGCCACAAAGATCCCTGCAGCTCAGATATTCAATAAAAATTCTTGAAAAAAAAGGTCATCCAACATTTTGCCCCTTTCTCCCCTTTTTCTTCCTCCACTGATTGACTTCCTATGTCTTCCTCTCCCAGTTTATTTCAGATTTTCCAAATACAAATCCCATTCCTACTCCATTCATCCACTGAAACTTCTTGCACTTTGAAGTACAAGTTTCCAATGATTAAATGAGTGATTAGGATATACGCTAGATACTTTATGAAATTTCTAATTCCCATAAGTCATTTAAGGTAGACTTTGGTCTCCTACATTTGCAACAAAAGAAATTAAATCTCCTGAAGTTGAAGAAAAGCATACCTGAAAAAAATGTGTTTTCAGCTATATATCTGACAGAAGATTACTATCCAGAGTACACAAAGAATGCAAAAAACTAAGCATCAAGAAACAACACAGTCAAAAAAGAGGGGCTGTGGAACTAAGCACAAGATTCACAGAATAATAAATACAAATGGCCCATAAATGTGCAAAACATGTTGGGCCAGTGAGCTGGCTCAGTGGGTACAGGCTCTTGCCAGCAGGCCTAACAACCTGAGATGGATCCCTGGGACCCACATAGCAGAAAGAAAGAACACTCATGAGTTGACCTCTCACCTCCATACATAGGGCATGGTAGATGTACACACACACACACACACACACACACACACACACACACACATGCACACAGTGGGGGAAAAAGAGAGAGACACTGGGGGTGAGAAAAGAAAGAAAGAAAGAAAGAAAGAAAGAAAGAAAGAAAGAAAGAAAGAAAGAAAGAAAGAAAGAAAGAAAGAAAGAAAAAGGAAGGAAGGAAGAAAGAAAGAAAAAATATTTTGAAATGTTCAACATCCATTAGAGAAATGCAAAGTAAAACTATTTTTATATTGCATCTTATTGCAGTCAGAATAGCTATCACCAAGGGAATAGATGATAGCAAATGCTGACAACCATGTGTAGAAAGAGAAAGAGGAGCCCTGTTGCTAGGAGTATAAACTGGTACGGTCACTGTGGAAATCAGTGTGAAGGTTACTATAAATAAAAAACAAAAAACAAAAACGAAAATGTAAACTAGAACTACCATATGCCCAGCCACAACAATTTTGGGTATATACCCAAAGAACTCTGTGTCCTTCACAAAGATACCTGAACTTCTATGTTTGTTTCTTCTGTATTTGTAATAGCTAAGAAATGAAATCAGCCTAGCGCCTAGCTCTCCATTGACTGATGAGTGAATAATGGTGAATGGTACCCTATATGGGTGGACAGAAACTATGCATATTTTTTTAAATCCCAGTTCCAGAGGTGGGAAGCCTTCATAGGAAGAGTTGGTCAGAGAGGCCCCTAAGACACCAAGACAATACAAGTTATTGCCACTGTTCTCGATTTCCTACCAGAACTAGATGGTAAGACGCTATTGCTGAAGACAGACCATGTTTGCGTTGGAGGGCGTGACTAAATCAAACTGGAACTAAACTGCAAGTTTCCTTCCTATTTAATACATTTTGTAGATACTATTCAGTCTTCTGGAAAGAAAATGCACCAATAGTCTTATCAGGAATGATCCTTCATATTACACGACACAGCTACCAGTCAAAATATGCCCATTGTTCAATAATAGTATGAGTGTTCTTGGAATAACCAGTGACTTTCTGATTGGATTTAAGGGCAACTTCACAGGAGAAATTCATGCCTGGTACCCTCTACTTGCTCCCAAAGCCCACGGCTGGGGAAGCCATAGACACTGGGGGGGGGGGTAGCTAGTACTGTTACTTTGCTAAATGAACATGTTGTGACCATGAAGCTGCCTTCTAAATATTTTATAAACAATAGAACAGTGGTGTTCTCAGCCTTGATTGAAGAAGCCTCATCTTCCAACAGATGGATGCTAATTCATAGTCTCATGATTGCTTAAAGTGCTGAGAATAATTAACTGTTGAGTGTGCAGCCATAAACAGGACATCTATATCATGCCCTCTAAGGCTCAGGGAATATCACAGAAGATGCAGAAGAGTGAAGAGTCAGAAGATGGGGAGAAGTGCTCTGGAGAGCTGACTTCTAAGTGTGACATGGCTGCTGAACCCACGAACTCACAGCCAACAACTGTTGTTACCTGCACAGAACCTGCATGATATTGGGCCCATCAACATTCTATCATGGATGGGATTCTTGGGATTCATGAGCCCCATATATTCCTGAGGAGCTATTAATAGTTAGTGGTTGCTTGGGGGATATTTTCTTCAGGGATGTAGCTACTGGTGACGTGGTATCCATGTTCTGGTAAATAAGCCCCTATCCATTGACATGCAAACAATCCTAATTGAACTCAGAAGAACACACACACGCCAGCACCACCACTACCCCCACCACCACCCCACCAGCATGAAAATAGAAAGAGAACTAATTTGGAAGAAAAAGAAGGTAAGGGGGAAAGTTAAAGTAAGGGGGTAGATACGGTAAAAAGAAACCATGTATGAAAATACATATGTATCAAATTGACAAAATACATTAGTATAAAGTTATCAAAAACAAATACAATACTTTAAACAAAATAAAACATGCTAGAGATCACAGAGCAGTGGCAATGCTAGGTTTTAAATTAAAATTGGTCTGCTTCCATAGTTCAGTTTTGTAATTCCAGGCCCAGCTCACACGTTCCCAAAGACCTTCATCAGACACAGACACCCTCTTGGTTTTCAGCTCAAACATGTATTTAATATAACATTATCTTGTAGGAGATTCATTTTATTTCATATCTCCCCATTCCAGTTCCCGTTAGAGAAAGGCTGTAGCGAATTGCATTCTCTATACCCAGTGGCCAGTTCTGTGATTTGCACACAGTAGGAATTTAATAAATATTTATTGATGAGTGGACATCAGATTGATCATTTGTTCAAAAACCTGTGACTGAGTATTAAATATGTTTTTATCAGTGGAGGAAAACTGTAGCTAGGGTAATTTGTGAGCTGAAGCCATTGTTACCTCTGTTGCTAAGGGAAGTCAGTTACCCTGGGATACTAATTAACTGCAGCTATTGTGGAAATTAAGCCAGCAGCCCCCAGTGGGTTCAGAGAGCTGATGGGAGGAGAGAATCTAGGTGTCAAGTAAGAAAACATATTTTCTGATTTGAGGCGAAGTAACAGAGGGAGGGAGTAGCTTATACACTCTCGGCATTATCGCATCCTTTTAGTGGGCAAAGAAGTTGTTCCCTATAATTAGCTCAAACAGGGGGTGGGGAAGTGGAATGGACTGCCTGTGGCTGAGATCTGCATATCTCTCTCTCTCTCTCTCTCTCTCTCTCTCTCTCTCTCTCTCTCTCTCTCTCTCTCTCTCTCTCTCTCTCTCTCTCTCTCTCTCTCTCTCTCTCTCTCTCTCTCTTGCTAGCCATTGAAGGACAAGTATCTGGGGGGTTTTGACGTCAAAGAAGTACCAATGCTAAATGAAATGTACCTGTCAAAAAAGACGTTTCACTGTTAAGCTTCTGGTGGGGCTGATAAAGAGAAAGAAGGAGATCGATAAAGAAAAGTAACAGATTCTACCTCGGGTGCCTATTGCGTTTAAAAGAGTCATCTACTCTGTCTTCTAAATTGGAGTTCAGAGTTTTAATGAAGGGGTTTGTGTATGATTCTAAAAGAGAGCCTCAACAGTATACAGCCACATACCCAGGACTCAAAGTCACTGGGAGTGGGCTCAAGTTGTTCTAACAGACTGGTTCCACCTAGTGATAGTCTACCTAAATTGCAGCTTGTTTTTCCAAGAAAAGGAAAAAAAACGTGGCCTTTACAGGCAGCCACTGAAGAACTTAACTCATGAAATTATTCAACAGCTGAGACCTGGCTTCATGAGAAGCCCTGGGGTAGAGACAGTGACGTACATCTGAGGAAGAGGGAGTGAGTGCTCTGCATATTGGCCAAGTGAGACAATATTAAAACTTCTGATTAACAGCAGGAGGTGTGAGCACCAGGCCTCCGGGAACCATATAAAATAATATTTAGAGGCGGGTGTGATTAACCCTCTCCCTACTGACTCAAGCTGTTCAGTAATTGACATTAAAACACAACACATCAAACCAAAAAACTCAGAACCTCCCCTCTGCATGAGAGAACGGTGATGAGAAGGAGACGATGAAAACCCCAAGAGGAATTACGGCCAGAAGGATGAGAGCACAAGGAAATGTAGAAGCAGCAAATGGCCGTTTCTTTTGCGTGAAAATGATTCTCTTAAGTGACTGTCCACGTGTACTGGACAAACACGAGTTCCTCTTAGCTCATCCCCAAGGGAACAAGGGCACAAAACAAGTACAGGGACAAATGTGAGGCCTGCTGCTCCTGGTCAAGGCTTTGCTGCTGTAGGGATTAGTAAAGCATCCATACTCTCTGTGCTGGAAGTATGGACAATAAGTCCTGGACCCCAAATTGACAGGTGAATGAGACACATCCATGATTCAGATAGAGGTGAATTTGATAGTGCATCCAGTGGCCTGGTTCCACGGAGTTCATGGTTTACAGGTGTAAGCTCTGTGCACTCACACACATATTTTGGGATTTAAATCTTGAAAGCACTTTCTAGAGTTGCTAACTCCTTTTCTCTATCTTAGATGTATAGAATTCCACCTTGCGCACCCCTGTTTACACAGCTAGTATCCCCCACTTTCACATCATTCACCTTTGACCAGTAGATTCCTACTCCTGCCCAGATTCCACCTCTAACTCCTCCGTGGGACAGCCAACGTGGGTCTCCTGTAGTTTGTGCATCTTCTGTCAATCTAGCAAGCAACCAGTTAGTACACAGATTGCAAAGTGGGTTTATTGGTCTCTTCTAGACTGTGGGAGCAGAAAAGAAAAGGATGAGACTAGAGAATCTGCATCTTAATAAAATTGCTCCAGTTTTTCTCTGGTCTGATCAGCAGGAAAGACACTGGACTGAATTTTGTCCCTGCATTTCCAGTTCCACTTCTAAGAACTTCCTGATGTCATCAGCCTTCGTTGACTTTCTACTTCTTTGAATTTATATAGTATGAAATCAAGGTTCATGGTCACTTAAATGACTCTCAGATTCGATCAATACAAACTGTTATCTAGTAGAGGACTTGCCTTCTAAAGACCTCAACGAATATTTATTGGACACCTACCTGGCCATGTCCCATGATTCTCCAAAAGCATAGAACCCAGCACCCAAGCAGGCAACTGTTTGAAGCCTCATCACTTCCTGGGGAACCTGGGAAGCTAGAAACACCTTTTGCATCTCCCTGATCTCAGATCTTCCCATGTTGCATCCTGAACCCACAATGAAGGATTAGTAACATGTAAACAAGAACTGTTCAAAACAGAGTTCTTTGTTGAAAAAGCATAGTGCTTTTTAAGGGTTACTATCTCGTTGAGAAAACAGTTTGGAAATGTTCTTGGGCTAAAAAGCAGTTTGTAGCTGTTCTCCCGGGTGTGTATCTTCTATTAAGGCGATGATCTCAGGATCCTTGCCACCAAAGCCCAAGCAAAATGCTAAATCCCTTCAAGCATCCCTGGACAGGCAGGTATATTGGTGGTCAGCTGTAGAGGGCAGCTGGGAAACTGAAATCAATCTGCTTTAGCTTCTGCGCTTTAGCAGCGTTTTCTTAAATTGCCCTTCTCTGTTGCTAGCTGCTTAAGGTGCCTTCTGTTCAAAGAGAATTTATGCATGTAAACCTCAAGAAACAGCTACCTAGCACAGAGCCCTAGAATTACAAGGTATTTCAAAGATGGAAGCAGAAAGGGTAATTTTTTTTTCTGGAAGGAAAGAATTATCCCTTTTACCTTGTAAAGGTCACCAGGCAGGACCTTCACTTAAGCTTGCATTAATTAAATAATGACTCATTCATTAGTATTGAATTGAAATCCCTTCAGAGACAGAAAGGGCTCCTGGGAAGAGAATCGATGTGGTTACTGTCATGTTTCATGGCTCCAAGGGTACCGCTGTAATTGTAAGGAATGGAGAAGTCTCCAAAGGATGCTTCCCTGGCAGCAAATGAAACAAATGACATGTAAGAGGTTGAAGAAAAAGATTTGAGACCAGAGCAAGACTGAGAGTGTCTTCAGAAAACAAAATTTAGTAGAATCTGTATGCTTCTATGGAGCTCCAGCCCTGCAGGTCAGGGCAAAAGAAGCCAACGAGGGCTGAAAGCATCAGCCTCATCCTAAGTACTGAAGTGTGATACACAGAGTGGTACTGGTATGGAATTAACTAATAAAGGGACTTGTGATCTATAGATGTAAGACTAACTTGTACAGCAGGCAGAATGAGAAAGCATAGTGAGTCTGAGACGGAACAAAGATAGAGCTTACAGACAATGGATTTAGTTGTCCAAGTTGGAAAATTAAAAAAAAATAGAAAGAGTCCAGGTATCACATTGGGAGGACTAGACCCCAACTGTTTCTTTGGTAAATTCTACCATATTTTCAATATTTTTAGTGGAACACATAAATTTTGCCACAAAACTGTGGAGAAGTTACAAGAGAGTCCCACATATCCCACAGGTGTTTCCCATAACATGAGTAGGAAATAGCCACTTAATAAAAGTGACATGCTGCTGTCCACCGAAGTCCATAAATTAGTTCAAATGTCTGTTTCACGATACTCCAGCTTGAATCCTACATTCTATTTAGTTTTCATGACTTCTTAGGATCCTCTTGGCCAAGATAGAATCTCAGACTTTCATTGTGTTGGATGTCCTAGACAAGGAGACTAGATCAGGTGTTAGAACATTCATGAATTAAATCAATGGAAGATCGTTCATAAAGTTCCATTTGTTATCACATCCTACAATGTATCTGTGTTATCATGACTCATTCTAGATGTTAACCTTGATTACCTGGATGAGCTCATTCTTGTTGGATTTTTTCACTACAAATTTCACTACAAATCCATACTATACTTTTCTGTGGGAAGTTACTACGTATAGCCACACTTACTGAATGAGGAGTCTGTCAAGGCTGAAATGTCTTTATAAACTATTTGGAATTCTGCACAGATTGGTCTTTCCCACACTTCTTAATTTAGTTGACAATTATGATTTGGCACTTATATCAGAGTGAACTAATGGAGATTCATTTTTAAATGACATTTGTATTTCAATATTACTTAATTTTGTTGCCAATATTCCAGTTTGGGGACTACATAAAACTAAACAGGTTTTATACAGCAAAAGAATTAAAGAATTAACAGAATAAAGTGACAGGCTATACAATGGAAGGCAATACTTCCAAATCACATATGTAATAAGGGCTTCCTATTCAAGTTACATTTGAAGCAACAAGTAAAATTTAGTAGCAAAAAAAAATCTAAGAGCCTGATTTTAAAATGGTCAAAAATTGGACCAAAAATTGGTCAAAAATTTAAGAAATGTTTATTTCTTAAAGTAAGGCAATCAAGTGACCAATAGCATATGAAAAGCGGCCACCATTACAAATTATTAGGAAAATTTAAATGTAATCCGTAATGAGACACTGTCAAACCTACAAAATACAGCAAAAAGTATTGACAGGGATGTAAAGGAAAGCAAATCTATGCAGGCACTGTTGGCAATAGATGTATGAATGAGCACAGTCATTATGGAAAACAGATTCTATGTAACTCAAAAACCTAAAAATGAAATTATCCTAGAGATACAATCTCACAGCAAACTGCCTGCTCCTTTCAATCTTACAGCAATCTTTCTGCTTCCTCTTTTTTTAATGATTCTGAACCTGAGGTGTGGGAATTGTGTTGTAGATGCCCCAGCAGGTCCTGGGCACCACATGCTTTCTTCTTCTCTGCATTTTGATTGGCTGTGATTTTCTGCAATAGTCTTTGCCTGTTGCAAGGAGGCATTTCTCTGATGGGGGCTGAGAGATATGCTTGACTGTGGGGATAAAGATAAATATTTACAGTGCAATTAGGGTTTATGCTGGTTAGATAAAGTGGCAGTTGTGATTCTCCTTCAAGAAACATGGCTTCACGTTTCATGGCCCTGGGTAGTTGGCTAGGTTTCTAGTAGCAAACATGATCTCTCCTTAAGCAGGTCTTAAGTTCAATTAGAGAGCTGTTGGTTACTGTCAGGATATGCATGCCACATTTGAAAAAGGACAGAAACAAGAGACATACTAACATGGGAGGGGAACTCTTCCTGTGCTCCAATCCTGGGGGGGAGGATAACTACAGGCAACTAAGGATCTGCTGACAACTGACAAAGTAGCCTTCTGCTCCAAGGAGTAGTCTTCCTCCCAAGGAGGAGCACCACCAATAATTATCAAATAACAGATGGTTGGTCAAATATACACAGAAGTAACATTATACAGATTGAGCAGGATTTATTTATATATTTAAGAATATATATGAAGCCGAGCATTGGTGGTGTATGCCTTTAGTACCAGAACTTGGGAAGCAGAGGCAGGTGAATCACTGTGAGTCCAATGCCATCTTAATCTACAGAGTTCCAAGACAGCCAGAGTTGCAACAGAGAAACCGTGTCTCAAAAAAACAAACAAATTATTCATACATATACACACACACACACACACACACACACACACACACACACACACACACACATTTATGTAATTATATACACATATACATGTATATATCAACAAATAAAGAATAGAGGTCATGAATTTGACAGAGAACAAGGTGGTTACATGAGAAGAGTTGGAGGGAAGAAAGGAAAGGGAAGGGGGAAATGATGTAATTATATTTTAATTTCAAAAAGTGAAAATAAGCTATTAAAAAAGAACAGTAATCTTACTGTGAAACATGTACATAAAAATAAAATTAGTAAGCTGAAGAGATAGCTTCAGTGGCATGTTCATTGGAGAATTATTTGAAATATCCAGTATATAGAACATGTATGTACACACAACAAAATATTCAGCTTTAAAACACTAATAGATTTTGTCATTTGTTGCAACCTGCATAAGCCTTGAGGACATTATACTGAATGAAATAAACCAAACACAGAGAGGTGAATACCACATCATTTATTTATATAATAAAAAATTTATGTATAAAATCTGCTGATACCAGTTTTAAGGTACAGGGCATTGATGTATTAATACTGTCTTTTGCTGCACAAAAGTGCCTTAACTCAGAGTGTTAGGGGTATAACTCAGTGCTAGATCACTTTACCCAACATGTGTGTGAGCTTCAGTCCTCAGTAGTTTAAAAAAGTTTATGAGCACCGTGTGCATGCAGGTGCCTAAGAATACCAGAAGGCACCCCACTGGAACTGGAGTTACAAGTTGTTGTAAGCCATCCAGTGTGGGTGCTAGACACTGAACCCTGGTTGTGTAAGTAAGCAGTAAGTGCTCTTAGCTTCTGAGCTATCTTGGAAACCTAATAAAGTAGAAACGTTGTAAGATGTGTGTGTGTGTGTGTGTGTGTGTGTGTGTGTGTGTGTGTGTGTGCTTGTGTGTGTGTACACGAAGGTGATCTAAACAAAATCACCAAATAATGGGTGAGATAGACTGGAATCCCAGTTGGATGTTTCCTGTCATCAAATGAAGCTTCTAGTAGTGGGATTGAGTTACATATAATTGAGTTGTTGGCCAAAGGGGTCCAATGGAAATCCCCAAACAACCAGGCTATTATCAAGACTAAAGGTTGCACTCCACAAATTGACAGCCAGGCCCCACAGCTGAAGACATCTCCAGATTTACTGAACATGGAGAAGTCTACCTGGTACTTACATAGAGCCTTCACCCCATTGTCCCAGCATGTTTGGTATGGGAAGGTACTCAACACACTACCAAAAAAGAAATGTCAACACCAAGCCAGACGCAAGCCCTCTCTCTACAATGGTTCCCTGGCTGCAAGATGTGCTAGTGCAATGCTGGCACAAAGCTTGTGGGAGTAACCCATCAATATATGATTTGACTTAAGGACCACTCCATGTGAAGGAACCCATATCTGGCTGTACTTGGTTGACCAAAAACCTGAGATTAGATAGCCCATGGACCGAGGGTAAAATCAAATATTACTGGTCTAAAAATAAAATTAGTGATAACATTACTCCTAATGATATTCTGCTATATTCATAGATCAATGTCTTCTTCAGCTATCATCAGAGAAGGTTCCTCCTGCAGCAGATGGGAACAAATGCAGAGACCCACAGCCAGACATTACCCAGAGAGTGAGAAACCTTGGAACACTCAGCCCTGAAAGGGTTGTCACCAAATCTCTTCCTTTGGAGCTCAGGGAACACCATGGAAGAGGAGGTGGAAAGAGTGTAAGAGCCGGAGGGGATGGAAGACGCCAAGAAAACAAGTTGCTCATATGAACTCGCAGAGACTGAAGTAGCACGCCTGTATGGGTCTGCACCAGATCCTCTGCACTAATATTATGGCTTCCAGTGTAGTGGTTTTATGAAATTTCTAAGTGTGCAAAAAAAGAGGGTCTCAGATTATTGTGCTGTCTCTTGAGGCTCTTTTCGTTCTGTTGGCTTGCCTTTTCCAACTTTGATGTGAAACTTTTTGTTTTATCTTATTATATTTTATTTTGTTGTATTGTTTTTAAAATGAAAGAAGGAAAAGTTGAATGAATGAATGAATGAATGATGTTATTTATACCTACTGGGAGAAGGAAAATTAGTTTTCTCCAGTGGAGTGACACTGGATCTCTCAAACACTCATATCTGGGAATAGTTGACCAACTACCATTGTGGACTCCACAATGTGTGTGTGTGTGTGTGTGTGTGTGTGTGTGTGTATGTGTGTGTGTGTGTGTGTGTGTGTGTTGGGGCTTTTGTTTGGTTACAGTTTGTTGCTTTCTTTTTGAGTGCTGTTTTATCTCGTTTTCTTGGTTTAGTGGAGTTTTGTTGTATCGGTTTTTTATTTGATTTTTGAGAAAGAACTTAAAGTCAAGTGTGCAGGGAGGGTAAGAGGATCTAGAAAGACTTGGAGAGGGGAAGAGTATGATCGAACTATATTTAAACTTAAGAATCGTTTTAAATAATAAAAAATAAACAAATTCACCAGCACATTCACAATATTACTTAGCGATTTTTATTACTTTACACAATTTTCATCATCCCCATAAGAAATCCTGAGCACGTTAAACAAGACCTTTCCATCCCCCACCTTAGCTCTGGGTAATCGCTAATGTTTTTCCTGTGTTTATGATTGCATCCATGGGAGGCACTTCTTACAAAGGGAATCATATAATACAAAATGTCCTTTTACATTTAGCAGAGTGTTTTTTGAGTTCTGTTCATACTATGGCATATATCAGAACTTCATTTCTTTTCTGGCTGAATAGTAGTCTATTATAATATATGTCTCATTTTGTTTATCCATTCATGTACTAATGAATACTTAGATTGTCTTCATTTTTTGACTATTGTAGCTAATGCTACTATGAATATTGGCAGACAAATATCTGTTTAAGTACATGTTTCCAGTTCTTTTGGATGTATATGTCTACAAGTGTAATTTGAAGGGATTAATTGCTAATTCTGTGTTTAACTTTTGGAGGAACAGCCAAAAAGCTATCTCCAACAGCTGCACCGTTTCACACTCCCACCAACAATACACAGTGGTTCAAATGTTCAAGTTTCTCTACATCCTTGCCAATGCTTACTATTTTCTGTGATTTTTAAGAAAAGCAGTCTTAGTAAATGCAAAATGTTGTCTCATTATGACTTTTATTTGCATTTCCCTAATAACAATGTTAAGCATATTGCCATGTCCCTTTTGGACCCTTCGATGGTTTCTCTAGATAAATACCCATTGAAGTATTGAAGTACTTGGCATATGTGTTCACTAAAAAAAAAGTATGCATATATATATATATATATATATATATATGGTTTAGAAGTTGAAGTAATTTTGAGTAGATGTTTGGAAAAAGAATACAGAAAGAATCTGGCTTCCTTCTTTTGAAAGTAGATGTGCTACATTAATTTATGAGACATGAAGGTGATTTCTCTGTGACCTCAATCCTCCTGTTTTGCCCTTTGTGTTTGGCTTCATGGCAATATCACTTTTTTATTACTGTGGATGTTTATATACTTAGTTTACAACTGGTAGTATGAGGGTTCCAACTTAATTTTTTGTAGTTCTTTTTAACTATCTGGATACTCTTCCAACCATTTTTATATAAATTTTAAATTCAGCATCTCAGTTTTTTCAAAATTTCTACCAAGATTTCATTAAAGATGCATATTTTTAGAAAGCATTATTATCTCAAATCTATGAAGTTTTCTAGTCTTTGAACACAGAGTTTCTTTCGCTTATTGAAGTCTGCCTTAGTTTCTATAAGCAGTATTTTAGGTTTCAGCCTATCAGTCTTGTGTTTTGGGGGGGGGGGATTTTTCCCTCTTTTATGTTTTTAAGCAGTGGTGATGTCTATTTCTCTTTTTAAGTGTTGAGTTCTCATTTAGTTAAAAATAATTACACATCAGAAATAGCATACATTTTCAAGTTCTTTTCGAAAAAATATTATTTGTTCTTTGAGAATTTTGTACATTTCGGTTATAGTCACTCCTCTCAATTCCTCCAAGATCTAATTACCAAAATGTATGTGGTCCTTTTTTAAACCCATCAAGTCCAATTTGTGGTATCCATATATTATTGGATGTGAAGCCTTCGACTGGAGTGTGGTTGATTTACCAGGGATAACATTCTTAAAGAAAACTGACTCTGTCACCTAACAGCTATACACTGCCAATGTATCCTTACATCAAGGGTGAGATTTTTGGCCACCTACTGTCTCCATGCTTGAATTTTGTCCACCTTGAGCTTGTATATGCCTTCAAAACTGTTGTGATTTTATATGTCCAGACACCCTGTTATGTTCAGAAGACACTATTTTCTAGTAGTCATCTACCTCTTCTGTCTCTTACGTACTTTCTTCATCCTTTTCCTGAATAATCCTTGATTCTTGATAAGAAGGATGTGTTATTAAATTGTGAATCCAATTAAGGGACAATAATTCTTCAGTCTCCCATTCTCTGTACCTTGGCTGTTTTGGAGTGTCTGTGCTAATATCCATCTACTGTTAATAGAAGCTTCTCTGATGAGGATTGAGAAATGCATGAATCTATTGTTTTAGTGATGTGTCCTTCATAGTGGTTTAAAGCTATGTCCATTTAGCAAAATAATACTAGTAGATTCTTCCCTAAGGCCTAAGACTTGACTAGTCACAAGTTCTTGATCTGATTATGGTGCCAGGGATGGTTTTCTTCTTGTGACATGTGAACTAAATTCAATAAGGAAGTATTGGTTACTCCCATAATATTCATGCCACTATTGCACCCATTGACATGTCTTGCTAGGTTGGTCATTATTGTACTTTGCAAGGCTTATTACTGGGTATGATTAATGATTGCTTCTCTCCTTCAGTGGTGTCATTTCAAATTCTAATATCAATTTCTAATTCTTATCCCACTAAATAGTTAAAGAAAGACATCTTAGATCAAAATGGCTAAGAGAAGATGTGTGAGTTCTAGATTTTTCTTTATATATTTTATTATTTTAATTTAAAAATTCAAAGGATGTAGTGTGATAATTTGATGCATGTACATCAATAAAATTAGCACAGCTAAAGTTCCTACCTCTTTAAGTATTCTTTGCTTGGATGTAGATATATATATATTGAAATATCACAAAGCCACATTACTGCTGTTGCTTTCACTAGTTATATTTTAGACCCTTTAAGTACTGATGGATTACAAGGTCTTAAGTCTCTAGTTATATTAGAATTTAAAAGAACTAAGTACATTAATGATATTTAATATGTTCTGTTTTGGAAGTTTATTTTAGTTATATTTAAAATAACTGTTTTTGTGTACTGGTGGAAAAAGGAAAGCATAGACCTTGGCATTTTGTTTTCTTTGCAGGTGTTGGATTTCTGGTAGGGATGTTTGATTGTTTATGATCTGCATGTCCTAGCAATAGAATGCCTGAGAAGTTCTGAATCAATAAAAACACCTGAGCTGAGAACTTGGGTTTCAACTGTCGAGTATGGTCTTTGCCATGTCAGTGGTTCCCTCTGATGAGGACTGGAAGGGTTTGCATGTATGAAAGCACCTCTTTGCCTTCCTTGGTGAGCCCTCACAATAATGAACTACTACTATATTCCAGAAAGGAAAAGACTCCAAATACCAAATCTGAGAAAATAAAGTCAATTCTCAATTATTAATGGCAATGAAAAACATCAAATTGAATGTTACCAAACAGAGGTCATCTCCACAATAGAAGAGACAAAAAAATCAAGATGATGAGTTTTATATTGGAAATTTTAAAAAGACTAAATATTGGGAAATATATTAATACAATTGAGCAAACAAATAATTTCCTTAAATAACAACACCATTTTTGTACAAATTCAATGGGTATGAATAACCAAAGCAGAGTATTACTAAGAAAAATAAAGTGGGAAATTTAGAAATCTCTATTATCCTGCTTACTAGTGAGATTACAGAGCAGTATATCATTGTCAAGAATAAAACAAGTAAGCCCGTAATCACCTCTGTTATTTAATTAGTTGGGTACATTCTACTATAAATAGAATAAAATGAAGGAAGAGGAGATATCAATATTGGAAATGTTAAAAGGTTTCGTTATCCATGGAAATAATTACATAACTTAAGATAATAGTAGAACGGATGCATGTAAATTATTGAAAAAACGGTTAACCAAGTCACCTTCTTCTTACACTTCATTATCTTGGATGTCATGGTGTGACAAAGTTCGAAGGTAGCAAGGCTGAGAAAACAGCAGTAGCGCTAAGAGCTGAGGAGATCATCTGCGTAGTCCAGAGAATGCAAGGACATTGACTACATCAATAAAACATCAAGAATAATGAGAGCTAGGTTTTCCACTAGCAAAGAAGTTATTGACAAATATAGAAAGCAAAAAAAAAAAAATCTCGAAAGATTCCCGAGGTGTTGTGTCCAAATTGGAGGCATTGATATATGTCCAAGAGGTTGATGGAATAGAAGGAGACAGACACATACGCACCCAAAGAGAAGGGGAGAGAGAGAATGACAGAGAAACAGATAGAGATATACACAGAATGAGTATGCTGTGTGCACGCCATATGTATGCATAGTTACTTCTTTCTTCTGCCTGCTGAAGGTCAATGAGCTCATGGATCTCAAGCTCCTCTCCAAGGACTTAAGGAGTCTTTTAAAAACTGATACTATGATTAGAACAGTGAAAGTACAAGATGATTTTGAAATATCCTACTGTGCTAGAAATTAAAGAGTTGACTAGAGAAAGGAGTGTATCAAAAGAACATTGGAGCACATCTTAATTAATATAGTAATCTTTCCTTACAAAATACCTAAGCATTACAAAAGGAAAAAAAAATGTGATCCTTTGTTGGAAAAAAGCTGGATGGCACCTTGCCAAGTAATGAAGATTATAATCACCACTCTAGAAATAGAGTTGCTATCAAATGCCTCCTTGATGTATTTTGTCTACTTCTAGCAACATGCCTAGAATGAATAGCATGAATATGGGCGGGACTAGTTACCAAATAGATCTTACTTAGGAAACATGCTAAATGAAGGATGCATACTCTTTATAAGCAGTCACGATTAAAAAAATCAGAGTACCCAGCAAGATGGCTCTGTGGGTCAAGGAGTTTACTGCTAAGCCTTTTTCATTACTGCTAATGACCTGAGATGATCTACAATGCCAATACGGTAGAAAGAAAGAAACAACTTCTACAAGGTATTCTCTGACTTCCACACATGCACACCTCCCCCTAAACAAACAAATGAATGAATAAAAATGGAAAAAATGAATTAAAAAACAGATGAATGAAAAAAAGGCTAAGAATGAGTCTAGTCAGAAGGAGACTAAAAATACATGAAATCAAAAAGTAGCATGTGACGCTGGGTTAAATCCTGGACCAGAAAATGCAAAGAGACATTGGTGGGACACTTGGCAAATGTTGTATGAAGTAGGTGAGCTGAATGGCCATGTATGTATTTATTTGCTGGATGGGATGGTTATGGTTACGAATATGAATGAAAATTTCTCTGATTTTGTGAAGTATAGACACATTTGGGTGAGACTGGACATATTTGAAACCTGATCACAAAGCAGTTGGAGAAGAAAAAGAATAGTGTGTATGTAAGAGAGAAAAAGAGAAAGACAGAGAGACACAGAGAGTGAACGCACAAGAGATGCATGTTATAAAACGTTAGCAATTGTGGTTGTACTGAAAAGGGATACGAGATCTGTTCTTTTAACATTTTTAGTGATGTTGGGATACTGCAAAAATATACCTACTATATGTAATAATTAAAAAGAAATATGATCATTGATATAAGCAATACAAAAAACGGAATAAAAATGTGTGACCAGCTTTCCTTTGGAAGAAAAAGGTGATTATCAAGATTTTTAAAGTTTTTTCCCGTAGGTGTATATGTATGACATTCATGCCTGTATGTGCTTGAATATACATGTGTGTTCATATCCATATGGAGGCCCAAGGTTAATGTCAGATGTCTTCCTCTATCTCTTCCTACTCCATATTCTGAGTCAGTGTCTCTTGCTGGACTTAGAGCTCCACTAGTTGGGTAAACCTGGTCAGCCAGCTTGTTCTGGTGGTTTGCTGTCTCTGTGTCTAAGGCACTGGTGTTATAGATAGGCCACCATGCCAACACGGCTTTCAAGTGGGTTCCAGGGATTCAAATTCCAGTCCTCCTGCATGTGAATCACTGAGCTGTCTCTTCCACTTCTCAGGGTTTCTATATTAAAAATATACAGCACTTTTGTCCCATTAAGAATAGCAGGATTTGGGCTTTAGGGATATGGTTCACTCATTCATTTACATGCTACAGAAACATGAGGATCAGAGTACAGATTCCAGTAACATATATAAAAAGGCTGAGTAGAAAATACAGCACAGGCCTGTAATTCTAGCACTGGGAATGGAGTCAGCAATAGGCAGATTCCTCAGACTCATTGACCAGTCATTCCAGCCAAATTCTGAGCTTTGGTTTCAAAAAAAGACCCTATCTTAAAAGAGAGAGAGAGAGAGAGAGAGAGAGAGAGAGAGAAAGAGACAGACAGACAGACAGACAGACAGAGAGACAGATAGAGAGAGAGACGCAGAGAGAGGGAGGAAATACATTCAATGTTGACCTCTGGCATGTACATATACATCTGTTCACATGCATACAATCATAGGCAAACACACACACATGCAGTGCTCTACCACTGAAGTTTTTAATCTCTGTCCCTCTTTTTTACTTTATATTTTTAGTCAGAGGCTCATTACATTGCTCAGGAAGCTCCTGAACTTAAAATCTTCCTATCCCAGCTAGGCAGGGATGGAGCACGCCTTTAATCCCAGCACTTGGGAGACACAGTCAGGCAGATCGCTGTGAGTTTGAGGCCAGCCTGGTCTAAAGAGTGAGTTCTAGGACAGCAAGAGCTATAACAGAGAAACTCTGTCTTGAAAAACAAAATGAAACAAACAAACAAATAAACAAACAACAAAATACCCTTCCTATCTCAATCTCCTGAAAGCTAAGATTACAGGATTGTAATTTGTAAGACAGGGAATTCTGAATATTTATATTATCAACATGAAACATATGAGCTGTTATTTTCTCCCAGCCCATAAGTTGTCTTTTTTCTTTCATGCTAATGCTATAAATTACATAGGTTGTCTTCAAAATATATTCCAATGGTGTATTTTGGCAATTGTGCATAAAACAAATTATAAGTGGATATGCAATTAGGAGTACTGGCTCAGAATTCATATTTTGGATCACAATATAAACTCGACTCTTCTGTTTCTTGAGATATTTTTATGAACACAGTTTTGTGTGTTGGTCTGTGTACGGGTCTGTGTGTCTAGATTGCTGTTTTAGGTTGAACCCAGGATTTTGAACATGCTGAGCAGATCTTTTATTGCCAAATTATGCCTCCAACCTATAGCCTATGCAAACACCTTCCTTTTTCTTTTGGCACACTCTGCCTATATAAGCCATGTCAGTCTCAAATTCGAGATCCTCCTGCCTCAGTCGCTCAGATTCTGGGATTCTATATATAAGCCACCTCACCCAATTCCCCACCGTATTGAGGAAAGTATTAAATGTTGAAACTAAACAACATTGCTAATCCATTGGTTAGAGTCAGATTGTGAGAGACTTTTTGTTTGCGCTGACAGCTTTCTGGGGCATAATGCATGTGCAATGCTGTTTACTCATTCAACGCATTTCGTTATCTTAGTATATTCCCAGAGGTGTGCAGCCATCATGACAAAACTCTTGGCCACCCAAGAAAGAAATCCCATGCATATAATAAGTATTTCTAACAAGGCTCCTGATAACATTATTGTACTTTCTATACAGTTTTAATTTTTCAGGACATCTCACATAGGTAAAATCATACAATTTACAGTATTATCTATGTGACTTACTTGTTTGACATGATTTGTTTTGAAGTTTCATCCATGCTGTAGCATGTAGAAGTACTTCTTTTTATAGATGAGTAAAATTCTATTATATGGAAATACTACCAGTTTTTTAAAAGTCATTCATCTATCAGTGGATATCTTTGTACCTACTGGCCATAGTGAATAATTCCTTTATGAACATTTATATACAGGTTCTGGAGTGATCAACTATTTTCATGTTCCCTGACTAAATACGCAGGAAGAGACATTCTGTATTATATGTTTAAATTTTTGAGGGTTTATCAGCTATTTTCCATAGTGGGTGTGTCCTTGTGTGTGTGCACTTGAGCATCTGGTGGGGGATGTGGTAGGGAGTATGGTGGGGGGGCTGTGGTGGGGGGTGGGGGGTGGGATGTGGTAGGGCATATGTGGTTATGCACTGCGTATAGCACCATCTGGAGATCCAAGGACAACTTATAGAAGTTCATTTTCTACCATGAGGGGCACAGGATTGAACTCAGTTTTGTCCAGTTTGGTGGAACATGTCTTTTTGTCTGATGAAGCATCTATCTAGTCCTCTCTAGGCAATTCTGAAACTAATTTACATATTTCTCCAAACTAGCATATAAAATTTTATAGAGATTACCTACAATATGCAGTTTGACCATTTCAAAGAATGGACAAATTTTTATCTTTTGGTTATTGTTTTAGTGAGTAAGATTTATTTTGCAGTTTTGCTTTTCACATTTTATGTAATTTATACATTTTTAATGTTTTCCATTAATTACTAACTTCTTTAACTTTATCACTATCATCATTTAACTATATTATGGATTTTTAAATATTATTTCTTCTTATTTAAGATTCTCCTGATTAAAAATGACATTTTAATCCAATCAGTGTGAATAATGAGAATTTCACTTCACAAAGAAAATTGGAATTAATCTAGCTCAATAATGTCTCCCTGTTTGATACTTTGCCTAATAAATTACATGCTTCTATATCAATAGTTCCAGTGTGTATTATTATAATTTTTACCTAATTCATGCCTTTTTAACTAGAGAATGAAAGAAAACATTTATAATAAATAATATACATTTTACTTTTTTCATAAATACCTAAGTACTTTGCATTACCAATCTTCTTTGTTTTTTCATGTGAATTGGACTTCCTGCTGTCCTTCATTCAGCCTGAATTTTTTTAAGTATTCCTTCTTGGTCAGGAAATTTATTGCCTGCCTGTGAATGCCTGTATTCCTCTTTCATTTCTGAAGTATTATTTCACTAGATACCATTTAAATTATTACCATCAGTTTATTTACTTCCCAGATTCTGCATGTTCTTGCCAATGAACTGATTCTTAAGTAGAGTAACAAGTATCTAAATACTGAGGAAAGTTATGAGCTAAAGTAGTAGTGAAGGTATCAGGACACAGAAAAAGAAAAAGACAGAGAGGTCAGAGAGACCCATGACTTTACATAAGTCAAGACTCCAGAAAGCTTAGGTATTAAGCCTGCCTGGATTCAGAACCTGCACTCTTCCCACCACATTACATTTTGCTATTAAAAATGACAGGAAATGGAGTGGAGGTTGAGGTTAGAGGAAGTAGATATAAAAGGACCCGAGATAGGAAATTACCAAAAATTATCCTTTCTTTTTCTTCCCTGCTCCTGGCACTGGGCGTGAGAAGTCATATCAGATTCTTTCCAGAGGATGGTATTTTCTATATCCTGGAGTAGAATTGTACTTTCCCATCTGCTTCTAATTTTCCACTCACACTCCTGATCAGGTACACAGGGATACCAACATCACAGCCTAAGGTCCTGCATCTCCTTATCTGGCCTTTTCACATGGAACCCATGCTTTGATGGATATTTGTAGCCTGAGAGCTGAACTTCACAGCCTCAGAGGCTATCCTGAGGCCCTGGTGATGGTGTTTGTGTTGTGTGAGAGAAAGAATGTAGATTGTACTCATCCAGCATCTGTCTTAGGTTAAAGTTTCCTAGCGATGGCAACTTTTTATGAATTACATGATCAAATTGAGTATCCATAATTATTTAAACATTGTGATTAACTTCATGTTATATATGAAGAAACCAAAACTTATCGAGCATGAGAAGATGTAAAGTTAAAGGTTGATCGAATAACAGAACTCACATTTCTCAAGAGACTACCTATTGGATATGGCTGGGGAGGGGACAGGGGAAGATATAGGGTATTCAGTGATGGCAATGACTAAGTAGACAGAAGACAGACATCTATCCAGATGGTGTAGACTAATGATTCCCAACACGTTCCATGTTATGACATACTAATTTTGTCTAATTTTGCTAATTCCCCAAAGCAATATGTGGGTTCTTAAAAGTAATTAAAGTAGAATTAAATATTATGTTAATTAAACATGGCTTAAATGAATTTTAAATGATGAGAATTGGTTTTACCCCTTGGGATAGCTACAAATTGCCTATCCTGATTTTGTGACAACTCAGAGTATTAGGAACTGAAAACTTCACCAGAATGGATGAGGAGACTGAGCCAGAATATCTGTAGGATCTGTGTGTTTACTTTAAACTTTCGGTTCCAGATGCCTTTGAGTGCTGGTTTTTAAACCACTGTAATAGCCATCCACTCAACGTCTTTATCAGCCCTAGTACTTCACACCTTCTTTTCTGCAATGTTTGTTCCCTTCTGTAATATGACTTCTTTTGTGAAGCTAGTCTATTAATCTTACTCTTCTGTGATTTCCTATACTTCATCCACAGGTATCTATTGAATTTACCACATCCCGTAGACTCCACTCTAGGACAGGAATAAGTTCTCACATACCTGGTTTCCCATATCACTCTTTTAATTTTGTACCAGAGAACTAGAGGTTTTGCCTAATCGTTCCCTACCAACCTCACCCTTGAAATGGACCTCCCCCTGGTCTGGGAGAGGCTGATTGTTATGTTCTGTGAGCAGTAAGCTGAATGTCCCATCCCATAAACTTATGCCAAACCTCCAGTAAAAGATTTCACTGCTTCAGCCTCATCTTTTTTCTCCTTAGTCAAATTCATTTCACTTCAGACCTCTGTGTTCATGTGAAATTGGATCACAGGAGATAATTCTTCTTCCCAGCAACTTCATTTAGCCTTTACTCCTATTTATGCATTTAATAAAGAACAGTCACACCCCAAATTGTGTTTTTCAATCGCGCTTTGAGCACGTTGATAGAAGCTATTGTTAAGTATATGTTCTTTCAATCAGCCTTTTCAAAGTTCTTTGTTAACAATTAGTCATGAGGGTTCATCCATACACTTTTGTATTATGCAACCATTACACGCAGGAGAAATGACAGTGCTTCGTGACATGCATATTTTCCCAATGTATTTTAAGTGACAAGAGAAGGGTACAAAATAATATCTCATTGTTCTATTACAAAAGCTTTTACATATATACACAAAGCCCTAGGCACCTATTTAAGGGGAAAAAAACCACTAAAATATACCTAAATGCTAACACTGGTTGTCTGTGGATTTGATTTATGTCCCTCTCTTCACCATATTTTCCAGTCCTCAACAATGAGCATGTGGTTCTATAACAATGAGGAAAGGGTGATTTTAGGTAATTCAATTAGTTATCAGGGTCAACCAGCATGTGTGGGAAAGGTGACAATCCTTACTGAAGAGAAATTAACACCTTTATTGTTATGAATTGTTCTGAGTTCCTTTTAAACCAGGAAAATATCTCTAAAATTAAAAAAAGAAATCAGTGGAAATTTATTGAGTTTGAAACAGACATCTTACATAGCACCTTTGGAAAACAAATATAAAATAAAACCAATTTTTATTTGGCTTGTTTTTTTCAAGTGCTTGACCTTTTTTTTTCCACCAGGGCCAGTATTTTTTTGTTCCACAGGAGAAAGGGCTACAACCCCTGTTTCCTGTTGCACCTCTCACCTTTCTCCTTGCCCTTTTCTGTGAGCTTCTCCACAGGCAAAAGTAATTAATACACACAATGCGTACTCAAACTATTCATAGATAGACTAGCACTATCTTTTGTCCAATAATGCCGGCACAGCCATGTATTTGGAATTATACAAAACACCCCTTCATACATCTGACAGAATGTTAGTGTCTAGACCATATAAAGAACTCAGAAAGCTAAATACCAAGAAAACAAACAACCCAATAAAAATTGGCACATTAAACTAAACAGAAATACTTCAAAAGAAGAATACAAATGGCTGAGAAATATGTGAAAGTGTTCATCCTTCTTAGATGTTAGAGAAATTAAAAATTAAAATGATTTTGATATTTCATCGTATACCAGTGAGAATGAATAAGATTAAGAACAAAGGTGACAAATGCTGGTGAGTGTGTAGGAAAGGGGGGCATTGACTCACTGTTAGTGGCCATGCAGACTGGTGCAGCTACTATAGAAATCAATCTAGAAGATTCTCAAAAGGCTGAATATATATCTATCATGTAACCCAGCTATACAATCCCTGGAAATATGCCCAAAGGACTCCATATCTGACAACAGTGATACTTTTCCATGGCAGCTTTATTCACAATAACCAGGAAATGGAAATAGCCTAGATACCCATGAACTGATAAATGGATAACGAAAATGTGGTACATATACACAACGGGATCTCATTCAGTTGGAAAGATGAAATTTGCAGGTAAATGCAAGGAGCTGAAATTAATCATTCTGAGTGAAGTCACCCAGACACAGAAAGGCAAACATGGCATGCTTGTTATCATATTCGGATACTACCTTTGAATGTTAAGAAGTATATGCTTGTACTAGACTACTCATAGACATCAGGAAAGTAGTAAGGGGGCAGAAGGGGATTTCAAGGGAAGGTAGATAAAAGACAAGAGGGAAATGATAGAATGGGAAAGGTTAAATTGGGTGGGTGATAGGAGGATAGGATAAAAAAAAGGATAATGGGGAGGAATAACAAATGCTAAAGACCTTTAAAACTGCCACATGTTCCCTACTATAGTAGAAACATTCGAAATTATAAACATCTATGAAGAGACTTTAGGTGGAGCTACTTTATAATAAGGTGAGAGGGAATCAATGCCTCTCCCAGATACCATAAGCTATCAGATAAAAAGCCTGGTGCCACTTATGGGTTACGTCTTTAGCAGTCTTTATTTGTTGGTCAGTGAGGGCCCCATAAACTGAAAGCCTTATAGGCTATTGCTGCTGCTTTTGATTACCGTTCAGAATGTGATGGTAAGACTGTATTGCTGGTGACATAATGAATTTGATTAATAAAGCATGGAGAAATCAAGCTGTTACTCATCTGAAAACGTCATTTCTACTGGTTGGATTTTGTAATGCTGGAAAGTGTTATGCATGCTACCAAAGCAGAAAAGTAATCATAAATCTTAGCCAGGAATGAATCCTGTGACCTACATTAACTTTTAGCCTAGGAAGACATGCCCATGCCTGTAATAGTAGCATAAGCATTATGGGAATAACCAACCACTTTCTGATTGGTTCAAAGCCCTCTGCACAAGATGGAACTCCTGCCTAGGCCAAATACCATGGCCAGCTAGGTCATAAGTACTAAGGGAGAACCTAGTAGAATTCTGCTAGATTGATGTAGTAATAAACTACCTCCTAAGCTCTTATCTTTATATCCATAGATTAATGTATCTCTCAGCCCTTATCAAAGAAGCTTCTTTTTTAAGTAGATGGTGATCCACAGAGATCCACAGAGGGTCAAGCACATAGAACAAGAGGCTGTAGAGTGTTCATTTCTAAATTGGATATCTATATCACATCCCTGACACCAAGGCTCAGGAACCATTGGGAAAGAGAGAGCAGAAAGATTTTAAGATTAATAGATCTTGGAAGCCAGTCAGCAAAATTCTCCCATGAATAGAATGTTCCTACTCCAATATCTCCAAGAAGCTTACTTTGGAGATAGACAGATGTGTGAACTCTGGGCCAAAAATGTCCTTAATATATCCTTGTCTTAGACATTAGCACAGTCATCCAAAATCTGCAACACAACCTTGGAACCTTTTGGTCCTTGACCTTGAACACCTCAAAACAATCCCTACTTTCCCATATGTACTGATATGTTCCAATGTGAGGACTTATTTGGACTGAGGTCAGAGATGCTGAGGACTGTCTTATCAGGGTTGGTTGCTTTAGCTAGCCCAGAGCCAAATGATGCTCTGAGCACCACCATGTGAAGCAAGACCAGCCCAGAACAGCTGGAGAAGACCACTCTCAGGAAAGGGATTACAGCCTGCTTATGTATTTGGAGTGAGAAGGGCCTGGCTGTGTACAGACAGCTCCCAGGAAAGCCAGGCTTAGTGTCTGCAACTGATCACAGGCAGAAAACAGGGTTTATTTCCTCAAAACATCTGAGGGTGTCAAGCTGCCTTTCCTCTGCTGCTCATCCTCTCTCTTCAACCACTGAGAAGAGCTTTCTAGCCCTGAAAGAGTTGACCTATGCTCTATGGGTGAAATGCCTTGTTTGAACTCGTAAGAGCTGGCACTGGAGCAGCAAGACTGAGAGGGAGAGCTCAGAAATTTGCACAGGCAGTCATTTTCATTGATCCACTATTTATGAGACAAATGAGGAAAACATCTTCTTGGGAGCCTGCTGGAGAGGCTGAAAAAAAACTGAGTTAATGATCCGGAAGGCTAAATTTGGTGATCTCGAGACTCAGAAGGTCAAGCCTTGAGTTTCGTGAACAAAAAGTAAAACCTACCAGGGATGTCTAACTATATCCACTCAGTTTGTACAAATCTGGAGGAGTTCTACTTAAGCCTAGAAAGCCACCGGAGGCTAAGTTTGGCTATGTGCTATGTACACTGGATAAATACCACCGAAACAAACATTGGCAGAAGATCCACAATACATGAAACTTAATTCCTGTATCAGAGATGGGAAAAACATAGAGTCCTACAAGCTATAAATGAAACCTTGAGTCAATTATTGATGAGGTACCAGGTCAGGACACAATTCTAAGCAAGGTAGCTTCATCTTATCATCTTCATCACCTTACAAGGGAGGTTATCTTATCACAATTTAACAAGTAGGGAAATTGTGACAGAGAAATTTTAATTTGCCTAAGATCACAGAATTAGAAAAGGAAGGGAGAATTCCAGTGACTGGCAAGTTGATTCTATTACTTGAACTCTTGTTGTTGTTGTTGTTGATTGTTTTTCTAGACAGGGTTTCTCTGTTGTAACTCTGGCTGTCCTGGAACTCACTCTGTAGACTAAGGTGGTCTTGAACTCAAAGATATCGACCTGCCTCTGCCTCCCAAGCCCTGGGGTTAAAGGTGTGTGCCACCACTGCCCAGCTTACTTAAACTCTTATTGTGCTGTAAATGGAATTTTGAGTCTTGTTATGTGATACTCAAGCAAGCTACTGCAGAGCTACAATCTTTGTCCACAGAATTTGTATCTGAATTACCATGTTCTACTACTAAGTCTTTAAAAGAAACCCTTCTCTATAAGCAGAGATGACTTCAAATTGAGTGATCAGGACATTTGCACAGGTCCCAGAGCTTAGAAGGGCCCTAGACTTGAAGTTTAAGCCCACTTCTATGAAATTTTAATGTACTGAAGATTTTGCCACTGAAATCTACTAGTGGAATTCCATGCACACTCAGAGCTTGCAGCTTCTGACAGCATGTTGTCCTATTTCCATTGCCTCTCTGTCTCTCTAGATCAGGTTCTAGGCTATGACTTCCTCAACCCCACCTGACTTGCCCTAATCGATCCACCATTCTTTACCCTCCAGAAGCCTAAGCATGAGCACAGGCAGGCTTGGTTTGGGGTACAAGAAAGCTGCAAAATATTAGTGCTGGACAGCTATCCTAGATGCAGATTGTCACTGGCATAATATTCTTTGGCAGGTGACTGAGTTGGAACTATTGATAATCTCAATACAGGTACCTAATGCACCTTGTGTAAAACTTGAAATACCTTTGATGGGTTGGGGCAACCTATTCACAGAAAGGTAAAATGCTCAGGTTAAGTTTACCCTCCTGTCCAGCAGCTGGTGGTAGAAGGAACCTGGTATTCAGTAAACCCTGTATAGCTGCACAAGATGTAATAAAAGGTTTCTGGATACCTATGAGGGTCAGCACTTACCTCTAAAGCATCCCTCTGCCTGAAATGGTGTGACACTAAATAGCCAATTTAAAGCACCCTGGCAAGTCGAAGAAAAGGCTGGAGAAAAGGAAAAAGGGATATGTTTGAGGAGCTTTAGTAGAAATGTTTTCTTTTCTAAGAGGCTTCCTCTTCATAGATACATCTTGTGCTGGGTCTGAAAATTATGTTGCCAGTCCTGTGTGAGAGGCATATACATTACTAAAGCACTTTGATAGCCCCTGAGACCTAGGGCTTCCTGTGGAGAAATAATGAAAGTTGATGAGGTCGTAGCTGCCTCTAACTTCTATGAGGTTCTTTAAGATGTATATTTGGGGGTGAACATTTTCAGGCACTAAGGAAGCAGATGATAACTTAGTGTTTCCAGCACAATTCTATGAGGTCCATTTTATCATATCCTTCCAGCTGTAGTAAGCATCACACCACATTAAAGGATAGTAGTATATAGTGCTTGAGGGTTATGAATCAATTAGCCTGAATTCTAATTCTGCTTCTGCCATTGACTAGCTGAGTGATCTCTAGAATATAGTTTCTCCCTTGAGGATACTGTGAAAAGAACAGCTTTTTATTAATCTATGTTTTCTGTGATTGAATTGCTGAAGATATGGCTCAGAGAAAGATGGTGAGAGCCAGGTGATGGTTATGTCATATTGTCTTTAGACAACTCTATTGTACCGTTATGCTTTCAATCTTAAAGATGTTTCAGTGTTTAAAATATTAAAATCTACCATTCTCCATTCTTTCTGTGAGCCCTGTTATCTCTGGCTTCCAATTTGGACAACAGTACATAAGGATGGTTCTTCATTACAGGACTAAATCTACATACATACTTGTATCAGACACTAGAGAAAAACAGAAGTCTGAAGAGGACATCAGATCGATAGAGTGGTTGAGAAAGAAACTCTAAGGTTGGTTGATAGAAAAGAGGCTCAGATTCCCTACTGTGGGGCAGTGATCATCATCCACAAACCCAAAGATTTTGCTGGATTCTGGTGTTCTATGAGATAAAACTTACAACTGTTCGGTTACTGCACAACAGAATATGACAATATATAGTGGAGAAAGTGAACTAAATCAGGAAGGAGGTTGGTTGTGAGTGCATTCCAGTTCTGTTTATTTCTTTTAGCCTATACTAAGTAACCAAGACCTATGTTAGTTTTATGAGTAGAGATAACAGTATCAAACAAACATGTTTCTATCTTTCCAAAGGCATTGAGGCCAGGTGGGCAAAAGAGAAATTAAGTAAATCACTGAGTATTTTTCTATCTGCCAAAGCATCATGAGCCTATAAGAGACATGCAAAGTGCAATTAGAAACAGAATAGTCACTTCTCTCTTAACCATCAGGAAGCGTTATCAAGAAAAAATATGGAATTCAAGTTAGACTTTAAGGATAAATAATACTTACATGAGGAATAGAGACATTTTTGTGCTTTCTCCAGGAGTATGGAATTTGTGTTATAGAAAGGGAATCCATGGAAACATTTAAAGAAAGGGCTGTTACGACTGAACTAGTTTAATTTCTATCTAGCTTTATGCATTGTTCAATAAGATTAACAATTTAAACCTGTAGCTATCAGGTGAAAGTGAATTTGCTAGAACTCAGGGTGGATTCAGGAAGAAAGGGATCTAATCCAGGTGAGAAGGGAGCACCTGGATCTGGAACAGGGATGGTGAAGCAAAAATCAACTCTAGAGGCATGGAGAGAGAACTGATAGGGTATGGTACTTGCTTGAATGTAGGGAGTTAAGGACAGAAAAGGGAGTGTCAATGATTAAGTCTTAGCTTTGGGACTTTAAAAGCTGGATGCTATCACTTACTCAGATGGGAGACGGGGAAAGAAGAAGAATAGGTTTAAAGAGTTTCCATTTTTAAATGTTACATGTGCCAAACAGACTACCAAGTGCTTTAGAATCTGGAATTCTCAGATAATTTGTTTTTCGTAACAATCAAGTAAATTGCATTACTTCCTTGACAAGTAAGAGTAAGGAGACCATAGATGGTTGACTTGTAGAATTATGCAATTCTTTCTTAGAAGTAGAGTCTAAAAATAAAATATTCTTGGAATTCAAAGATTGTGCCCCACCAAAGATACAGGTATTACCTTGACTTTGAGCTTGTTGATAAAGATAGGGATTTGTTTGTTTATTTCGTCTTTGTTTTTGAGATGTGGTCTCACCATACAGCCCAGGCTGGCATTGACCTCACTATGCTGCGGCCACTGACACCCAGCTGCTTTGATTTCAGGTATGTGCCACAATCCCTGACTCCAGATTAATACTACTTTCTATTTTTCCTTGCAGCTTGAGCCAACGGGATTATTTATCCAGAGCTAGTTGTTAGAGTTTGGTCAATTTCCTAGATTCTATTCTTGTTTATAAAATAAAAATAAGGTTTTATATTCTTTAGCTGGTTTTATGAATAGGGATTTTTTTTTCTGGTGCAAACGAGTAAAGATGAATCACAGGGCATCATGTAATCCAAGCAAGTGCTCTACCACTGAGCTATACTAAAAGTCCATTGCTCAATGTATTCAGAAAATATAATAATAGCCATGTATTTGCTGCATAATTGTAAATACTGATGAGTAGCCATGGACTAATGAGTTAATTGGGGTTATATTTACATTTGTGTTTCTGGTTGAAAGAATACTCAATAATAGCAATGAACTTGATCTAGTTCCAATCAAAATTTGTATGCAGCAATTGCAGGTGCAGTTCAGAACTGGATGTCTCACCAAGCAACGATCAATTGTTCTTTGCAAAGGATGGTGAAATTCTAATTAGTGAGGCCCCTCTATTTTGTATTTTTAAGATTTACCCCTACAAATCTCAATAACAATGAACAGCGAGGAGCCTTCTGAATCCTTAGCATTATGGTGCACCAAGTAAATCCTCAGTGTAAGCAAATGAATAAATGATGTTACTTGCAGCCCAGTTGTCACCCCATGCCTTCTTCTGTAACAAGTGGTAAGACTAAATGTTTTCTGACTTCGTTGTAATCTGGAAGTTATTTTAACTTCTAACTAGTGTTATACAGATTCACCAGTCGGATTGACATATTTCTATTCATAAACATAGATATTTCCTTCTTAAATATTTCTCATCAAATTGTCTCAGAAAATATAGATTATTTTGTACATTTAATTTACCCCTACTACATTTCTACTGATCTAAACAACCACTTCTAAGCACTTAGCCAGAGAAACTAAATTGTTCTTAACAAGACTTCATATAAAGGCAAGAAAAACACTGAACAAAATGTGAGTAAGTGTTAGTACACTCTATTATCTCTTGAGACACAAAATAGATCACAGGCTGTGCCTCAATATTTTCTGTAGGGCAGCTTTCACTTCCCTGTTTCTCAAACTGTAGATGAGAGGATTTAACATCGGGATCACCATGGTATAAAACACCGAGATTATCTGATTTCCTGCTTGAGACCCATGCCGAGAGGGCTGCAAGTACGTGTACATGGTTGTTCCGTAGTACAGAGCAACTGCGGTCAGGTGAGAAGCACAGGTGGAGAAGGCTTTCTGCTTGCCAGAAACTGAAGGCATACCCGCGATAGTCATGAATATAGATACGTAGGAGACAAGAATTACCACAATGGAGGTGACAAGGGTAAATCCCCCACAGCCAACCACCAAGATCTGCGTTACCCAGGGATCAGAACATGACAACGCCAGCAATGGCGGTATATCGCAGAAGAAGTGCGAGATGACGTGTGGGTGGCAGAATGACAGCTGTGTCATGGAAGTCGTTACAGTAACCATGTTAAGTAACCCTCCAAAGTAACATCCTGCTACCAAAAGGAGACAGCGAACTCTCGACATGGTAATATGGTAAAGCAATGGCCGACAAATGGCAGTGTAACGGTCATAGGCCATGGAAGCCAAAATATTACATTCGGCAGAAGCGAAGATTATGAACAAGCCCATTTGAGCCAGGCATCCAAAGAAAGAAACTTCCCGGAGCTGAGATAACAGGTTGGCTAACGTTTTGGGGGTTGTGATGGAAGAGAAACAGACATCAAGGAAGGACAGATTCGAGAGAAAAAAGTACATGGGTGTCCTGAGATGGTGGCTGACTTGAATCAGAACCACCAGGCCTAGGTTCCCCAGAACAGTGACAAAGTAAACAAGGAAAAAGAACCCAGAGAGTGGGACTGCAAGCTGATAGTTATCTGTCAGGCCAAGAAGGATGAATTTAGTCTCTGCAGACGAATTCTCCATTGATGACTGCGAATTGCTTCAGACTTGTTAAAAACTGTTTAGAAAAGCTGTGAGAAAATAAAAGAAAACTAGTTAATATGGGAGAAATAGTCCTACCCAGAACACGTAAACCAGGGATATTATCCAACCCTTCTCCTTACCTATATAGTCACATATCAAACCCCTTCCCATCCAGTAGTGCCATTTCCGGATCAAATGTGTAATATGGAAAGGCTGATAGAAATAGAAAATCAAGAAAGAGATTAACAAAACTCAAGAGCTAAGAGGAACTCAGGTAGGAAACAAAGCAGCAAGAGCCTAGGAGGCAAAATGTACCTCGGATTACTTGTCAAAGGAATGAATGAGGGTTTATACTCACAGAACTGCAATATTCTTTTTGTAAAAAGAGTGGTGCAATTGAATTTCATCTCATTTTTCCTCCGATGCCCATGGGATGGACATGAAGCTACAAAATGGCCAATGGGGCAACTAATTTAATCACACACCACCTCTCCACACATCCTTCAGAATCTGGAACACGAATTCTGACACAGTAGGAGTCGCCGTTACTCAGTATTTGTGTTGGTCTTCAAAGAGTTTTCCAAAGGCATGGTCATCTTCTCACCGAAACAATGTTGCAGGCATTAGAACAGCCCCAGATGACCAGAGGATGTTGCGTTCAAATGTGAAGGTAGCGTTTGTATCTTGTGAAAGAGCAACCTAACAAGGACACACCCCTCAGGGCTCACGCAGCTTCCAGCTGCTTGCTCATTATTTGATGATTCCTTTAGCCCTTCCTAAACCAAAGGAAATGCAGGTGCAAAATCAACTAAGCGCACTCGAGTGCACTTAGTGAACAGCCGTATCTACGCAAAGGGCAAAGGGCCAAATAGGAAAGTGGTTGGTGTCAGATGGTATCAGGAGTGCATGGGTTCTAGCACTCACTCTCTCTTGTGATCACAGGCTGTCTCTGGCACGCACTTGCTACCTCACACAAATACCAGGCCCTTGCCCTGGGTGAATACCAGACAACAGAACATAGATCCTAGATGAAGACCAGACAACAGAGTTAGATAGCCGTGGTGGGATGGAGTCTAGAGTGGGTTCCTCAGTTTGCCTAGGAGTAGGGCAAGGGAACTGCAGAAGAGTAATCTCATCCTTGATTAATAGGAACGTCCCAGGACTAGGACATATAGCTTAATGGTAAAGCTCTTGTGGCTATGGATGGGAACCCAAGAAGTTAAAAAGAAAAAAAACTATTTTCATAGTTGTTGCAATCCATCAGAAGACATAGGCTCACCACTTGGGACAATAGTTAACATTTTTGATCGTGCAGCAGTATGAAGCCATCCAGATCTCCTCAGGAGAGCAACAGCTCTGTGACCAAGGACTCAGACTGTGTCACTTTTAGTTCACTCTGTAAAAGAAGGGCAATGATAGCGTCTTTACCTTTGAACTATTGTGAAAATTCAATGACATTATTTTTTGAAAAATACTTGGTACATCTTACGTACTCCCTAAACTATTTTCTCCATTCTTCCAGAACCACTCGTCTGTATTATGTATTTTCTGCCTTGCTTGTCCATATTTCACTGAATACAAGCAGAGGCACCATGTGTGCCATTAATATCATTGCAGATAATCAGAAGGGAGCCTTTGCTGACTAGCTAAAGTATAAATCTCCAGGCTCTACATGCTCCACTCCATTACCATGCTGTCCTCTCAACACACACCCTCAACTTTTGTCAGAACAGATTAAGAGGGGGCCGTCCCTTGTACGTGTCCTAATACTTCGCTGCTTTCGTTTGTTTGTGGCTTGTCTTTGCTCCTCCAAAACTGTTTGGGTCGCCTTCTGCTGATGCACTGTCGCATGGAACATTCCTCAATGTCTACCTTCAAATGGAGAGACAGGAAGAGAAAAGTCGCAGAGAGGGGTGAATGGAAAGAGAGCTGAGTTCAGGGAAAAAAAAGAAAAGAAAAACGGAGCAAGGTGTAAAATCCTGGAACTACTTCGTACTGTAAGTGGATGGTGACAAACAGCAAACAAACCCCTAACTACTTTGAGCCCCACATTTTGTCATCTGTGAAACCAGAAAAAAGAGCAGCCACTATTCCTCTTTTAGGGTTGGCATGAAGATCAAAGAAGATAATGGATGTGGAAGCGCTCTGTAAACTCTGAGGCGTGATACAATACACATGGAACAGATCCCTACTATTATTCTATCTCAGAAGGTGGGAGAGGGAGGAGGAACCCGTCAATGCTCTCACTTTCTGCTGTCTGTTTCAGCTCAGAGCCGCACTCTGCTCTCCCACTCACACCCCCCTACACACATCATCTGATTTGCCACTCCACTGTGAGCGATTTCCCCCTGTGAAGGCTGAAAGTAACAGCTCTAGGCTGTTTGCAGATCTGGGATCTTAAGAAAGCCATGCTTCTTTCGATGTTATTTTACCATTCTTGTGTCATTATTTTTAAAAAAATTCCCATTTTAGGGTAACTCTTTTCCTTGGCGTCTACGTGCCTCGTAAGTATTCAATAACTACATTTGAATGAGTAAGTGACTGCTAGTCTTAAAAACACTGTGAAATCTCTTCTTTTTGTATTTAAAATAAGATTGAATTGCTTTTCTTCCCAAAGGAAATAAACATAAAAAGTAAGGCTTTTATAAAAGAATGATTTGATACTCCCCCTTCACACATGCTGAATTAACTACTGTCATGATGACAACTGAGAAGGTTGATTATTACCCTGGATGATGTGTCTTGAATATTTACTTGTTGGAAACACTCAGGCGCTCCTATTTGTTGAAGAAGTGACCTTTTACAGGTATTTTTAATGCATTCCTGCACTTGTTCGTACAGGCATTTACATTTACAGTACCTATTCTTCAAAAAGTTCATTACCTTTTTTCAGCTCTTCACTTAGGCGGTTCACTGTGACTCTTCTAAAAATAACTAAGCATTTGGAATTTAAAGACACCTTCGCTGAAATGTTTTGAGTGTTTACTAAGTGCCAGGCTTCTAAAAGTCATCTATTCCAACCCAGTAGCTTTTAGTTAAGGTAAAAATAACAAGCATCCGGAAAGGATAAAGGGCGTGGTTAAGAATTCAGTGAGTGTTAGGGTTGAAACCCAGATATTCTGGCCTGATGCAGTGACTCCTTATGTAATACCATTTTGATTTATTCTTAACATGTCTTCTGAAGTTATTCTAGAGGGAGCATTCTCCTTTGGTGCATTCATTCCTCTAATAATTCATTTAAAGGTAATTCTCTGCTGCTGTATTTCTGCTATATGGTCGGAGCAAATTGCTTACTTGTTGCGAGTCCTAGTTCTTTCATCAGTAAAACAGAGAAGCTATACTAGGTGGTCTCCAAAGCTCTTTGCAGCTTTGCTCTCTAATTTCCCATGGCTCTGTGAGTCATACTGTTCAAAGGTCACCAGCCATTCTCAATATCTGATGAAGGGAAGTAGCAAGAGCAAATTTCTATGGTGATGTGCATCGGTGCTCTACAAACCTTTCTGCCCTTTGCTGCCCTTTCCTCCCTCGGTACCAGAAATGTTCTATTGATATTTGCTCTTCTTGCAAGTCACGGAAGACCACTGAGGCAAAAGCATAAGAGAGGTGTTTTCCAAATTTCCTCCTGACCTTAAAATATAAAATACTTGCCCCAAAGATCTAGTCACATCCTAACTGTTGACTTAGCAAACTGATCAACCTCTCTGAAACCCATTTACTTACCTAATGTTGGAAATAAGACTTAATTTTAGTGACTATCTTGATGAGGACTATTACAGAGATCCACAATTGATCAAAACACACTGAGGAAATGTTGTGGGGTGCCCAGCCCCAACAGATACAACTGCAATATAACCCATATACCTAAGGCTCAAGGAAAACTATGGAAGAGGGGCTGAGAAGACAGTAAGAGCCAGACTACCAGGATATCTGCTACTAGGTACTCATCTAGACATGGCAGAGAACCTGCAACCATGAAATCTCAATGATGAAGTTCCTACACAAGACATGCATAATGACAACACCAGTTGATACGCCATTGTGGACCAAGGAAATTCCAGCCATACACACTATACTAAAATAACTCATTATGTTTTTTGTGGTCGTTGTTTAGGGGGGTTTTGTGTGTGCGCGTGTGTCATTGTCTATATAATAATGAGAATTAAAGAACTGGTCATAAAATTTGGAGGGCATTTGGGAGATATGAGAGGAGTCGAAGGGGAGAGTGAGAGACTGGAGTGATGTAGATACAAGGCTCATGCGTAAAGGTCTAAAAGTTTAAATAAATATAAATAAAGTATTTACCAGACATTTAGATGTTTGGTACATGTGCATTTGCATATTCTTGAAGTCAGCTTGTAGTATTTGCTTCAATTTATGTGAAATATTCAGAAATGGGTAAATCTATAGAGACAGCAAGTATACTAGCTCTTACTAGGATCCTGAAGGTGCTAATATGAAGAGTATAGGATTTCTTTTTTTGATGAAGAACATGTTCTACAAATAATCAGAATGATAGCTGTACAAGTGTGAATCTACTAAAGTTTACTGTACACTTTAGATGTATAAATTCATGGTATATGAATTATACCTCAATAGAGGTTTTATCCCAAAAGTTATGATAAAGTCTGAAGGGAATAAATTCATTGTAGATGGATCACCCTTGCTTCATCTACATTCTTTTAGTGACTTATGGCAGAAAGTCCTATACACAAGATACTAACATCAGTTTAGTAGTACTTTGAAAAATGTATTAATGTCAAAACAAGTATATTCAAATGAATAATAAAATTATAAAGGTAGATATAAAGACTTGAATAAATAGAAAGGCACCATATACTTGACTAGTAACATTATTTAAGCAAAACAACAGATTTAATGTGATGTGATTTTGCAAGTTCAAAATATATATATATGCAAGCTATAAATTGATGTTATTTACCTATAAGAAAACAACATGACATGAGATTATTACTTTAAGTGATGAAGGTTAAAAGCATTTCAGCTTTTAAACTTTATTGCAAAGCCATTCATATAAAAGACTGTTTGGCATCAGACTCAAAAGCAAAGATTGATCAAAAAAAGCATATTTCCAAAAAGAAAGAACCAAGTTTGAGGACACATACACACACACACACACACACACACACACACACACACACACACACACACACCAAAAAACATAAAGCATAAACACTTGTAATTGAAACTCTTCAATAAATATCCTAAAACTGTAGCACTAAGATGAGAAGTCAATTAGGTTTTGCAATTTGCATAATACACTGTGTTAAGTTTCAGATACGTCAAGTTAAGCAAACAAATCTATCCTGTGAAACTGGAAGGCAAGAAGAAAAGCAGAACAACACTGTTCTTCAGTTATGTGGGGCCAAAAAAATGAGGAATCTAGTCAGAGTGATGTGTCCAGAATTAGGATGATGCGTTCAACATATGCTCAAAAATCTTTTGAATCCTTTACCATAAAACAAAACAATAACTAAAAGGCTCAAGATGTAGTAAGTAGAATTTTTAAAACACACTACCTAAAACACATGAAGAAATGAAAAAAAACATAAGACTGCAATGTAAATAGCTCACTTGATCCATTCTCTTGGTCAATTAGAACTGGCAGCATGGACTGTAAGGAGCACAGGGACTATATAATCATATGACAGGGAATACAGTCTCAGAAAAGTATGCACTGAAACACAAAACTTCTCCTAACACAGTATGTACGTGTGCCATAAAGGTTGCGGTTTGTCCTTTTCCTAAATAATTCTGTTTGAAGAAATATACACACAAAGGT
Source organism: Cricetomys ansorgei (assembly GCA_026225945.1). Lineage (NCBI taxonomy): Eukaryota > Metazoa > Chordata > Mammalia > Rodentia > Nesomyidae > Cricetomys > Cricetomys ansorgei. The sequence continues at coordinate 777,816 of JAMJFZ010003435.1, forward strand.
ATGATGCAAAATAAATGTTAATTACTCAAAACAGATCATCACACTGTTTTTTAGGTATACATCCGCTGTATTGATAAGTCATAACGGTAGGTGCTTAGGTGATTCACTTACATGTAAATCCTAACTGTTGCCTGAAAAGAACCTTTAATTTAGTATGGAAGGTAATTGCAAGTATAAGTACTTTCATGATTTAAAAAAAAAAGACAAAGAGCTATAAGAAAACAAAGAAGAGGGGCTGATTTCACTCGTGGGAGTGGAGCAGGGTGACAGAAGGGAGAAGGCAGCTTTCATATGGGAGATAGGGCTGAACACAGACCTTGAAAGGTGAGAAGCATTTGATGAAGGATGCGAACAGTTGAAAGAGAAAAGGGCAGTCAGAGAAAAATTGTAATTGCCCAGTAACTGGAGGATGGCTAAACATACTATTTGATATTAGCAGGCTAGGTGGCCATGTAATCACTAGAAACAACAAAAAGAAATATATTTGTGATATAACCTCGGGCCACATAAAAGCATGACTGTACCTTAAAAAGGTCAGACCGGCACTCAGACTGCTGGATATCTACAATGTATGACTCAGTAAAGTTCTGCAATTTTAAAAAGTCAACACTATATAAAGGTGAGTGTTAAGTCAAACCTACAAGTATTTACTCTGGTCCATGTAGGGGATTAAACTCTCAGGGTCAGGATGGCTGTGGGCATTGAGTTCCTGCAGCATCCTTCCAGAAATGATAAGATGTGGTAGCTGCTTGTTGGTTCCTGCAGAAGGCTGGAATTTGTGAATCTTCCCTTCTCATATCTCTTACGAACACGAGTCATCTGTTTGATATGCTGCCTCCCTCCCTTCAGCCTCTCCCCCATCTCACACCTTAGCCCACTAAATCCTCTTCTATTTCACCAAAGCAATCACAATGCCTAGTCTTCAAAATCCCTGAGTAATAGACAGGAGTTAGAAGGACTCAGAACATCTGTCTTGTCTTACTAAGTCTACTGACAGGGAGAAAGAAAAGCACACAGAATTGGGGACCTTAGTTTATGTAAGCTTGGAATTCATCAACTCTGATTTCTGCCTGCTACATTCTTACCCAAATTTATTGTGTGTTCCCTCTGCAGACATAAAATAGAAATGTGAAAAGCAATTTAGAGTTACTCAAAGAAAAACTCTCTGCCTGAAGTTTTTCGAGGGATAGGCCCTAGGCAAACATGTCAAAATAGATCCATTTTTATTGTATGGCCTAAATCAACAGCTCTCTGTGAAAGAACCCACCCAGTCTTTGCTCCCCTCTACGCTGTGATTACAAGAAAAGACACAAGGCCGGTCTACTCACCTACAATTTCTTATTTTTTTCAAGGAGACTGTTAGCATTCCATTCATTTCCCTGCATTGTTTCTTACGGAATGAATGGGACATTGAACTCTTTGAACTTATCTCCAAATAAGCAGCCAATTATGACCCAAATGTGGAAAAAAAATGTGCACCATATAGTAGAGTCAATTTCTCCTGAGAGAATATTAGCCTAATTGAATGATACAATGTAAATGGGATCTCTTTGCACTGCTTGTGCAAGTATTCTTTCACCAACTTTGTTCCCTAAGTCAGTTCCCATACTACAACATGTTTATTGTCCAAACGCCTGGAAGATATGTACTTTCCATTTGAACTAATTAGTACATGGTCCTACCTTTAAGGTACCTAATCAGAAAGAGCAATGGGCCTCAAATATGACCCTAAACAGCAATCTTGTTTTTGGTTAATAAAACCTGTTTTCTGGTCTACTGTTTCTCCATCTTAAAAAAAAAAAAAAAAACAACTACGAGAGATTGGTAGTAGCAAGAAGGCTGTGAAGGCAAAAGAGCTTGCTGGGAGGGCTTGATGAGTTGAGTTCCATCCCAGGAACCCAGAGTGGAAGCAGAGATCAGACCTTCGAAACTTATGGCACATGCCTGACCATTTCAAAAACACATATACTAAACAAACACACACATACACACACACACACACACACACACACACACACACACACACGAGAGAGAGAGAGAGAGAGAGAGAGAGAGAGAGATATGCCGGGAGGGAGAGAGAGAGAGAGAGGAGAAATATCACAATATTGGACAGAAGATTTGCAGTCTTCCTCTTAGAAGATACAACTCTAATTAAACTATCATTTCAGAGGCAGCATTCTATGTACAAAAGTCTATATTATAAAGTAGAAAATACACAGGACTTGTAGGAAAATAAAATTGGCTCAAATTCTCGTATTCACTGCCAACTACTAGTGTGACTTTAGCTAACTTACTCTCTCTGACTTCATCTTTTCTCCATAAGATGAACATAGTAATACCTTATACTAATGCTGTGATTAAATTTTAAAAAGTTAAGTTAAGGCAATGGTGCATGATAGAGTATCATTCAATAGAACACATTGTAGTTTTCTATCATAAGTCTATTTTAACATAACTTATTTATGAGTACTTTTAGATCTCAAAATAAATATGGATGTGGGCCTTCTACACTTCCTTGGAGAATAGATTAGCAAGACTGCAACTGCTACATAAACAGCTTGATTTTGTGTGCAGTTAGATTGCTAGTTCAGTCATACAGTGATCGGGCACTGTAGAACCTCACAGTCAGTCATTCTCTGATTTCTGATCAGTTGTGGCTTTCTGTAAGAGTCTCTGTTCCAAAGAGAAGCTTCTTTAAATGAGGGGGGTGAGTGTTGTAGAAGTTTATTTTTAGTTGTGCTTAAAACAATTGTTTTATGCAACACTGGATGAGGGGCTGCCTACGTTTTGATATTGGGAATTGCCTGCAGGTCTTGGGTTTATATGGGGGATGTTTGATCATGCTAATGATCTGCATGTACTATCAGTAGAAATCCCGAGGAGTTCTGAATCAATAAAACACCTGAGCTCAGAGTCTCAGGGTTCCATTATCCAGTATGACATTGGCCCTGACAGTGGTTCCCTCTGCTGATGTCTGGCAGGGTTTGATATGCCTCCTTGTCTTCTTTGATGAGCAATACAGTAGGTGTACTGCTAGAAATGGTGCTTATAACTTGGGGCACTTCATACCACTTAGTCAAATATGGAGACAGGGAAGAAGGAAAAGAAACTCTATGCCTCACAGAGTTTGTTTTGTTTTGTTTTCTTTTCTTTTCTTTTTTTTCTTTTCTTTTCTGTAAACCTGTCCAGATACTGATGAGGAGAGGTGGTCCTGACAGAACACATCTACTATGGTGACAAGAACTCCACCCCATGAGGGAACCCTTCCTGCAGTCAAAGTGACCAGTTGTTTTTCCTTCAAACTAGACTGTCTTAAAATCTGGAAAGTGTTTCCTCAGGGTTACCAACACCAAAGCTGTCTACCAGAACTGACTGAGGTTGTATCTCATGCTGGTAGCCAAACTTGGTACTGTAAGAGTCATCCAGGTGGTGCTGGTTTTGAAGGTATGAGGGGGTCTTTGGATAGCAACTGAGACTTGGCACTATGAGAGTCCAGGAGAGGCCATTGGTGAAAGTGCAGCCTCAGTAGTAGTTGAAGGTCCAGAATGAAAGGGTCATGTAAAGAAGTTGAGACTTGGCACCATGAAAAGAGCCCAGGAGAGGCTATTGGTGAAGTTGAGCAGAGGCAGTGGAGGGAAGCCAGCCAGAACCTAGGGACAAGCTGTGTGTATTGTAGAGGGCAGAGCCAGAGAAGTGACCCAAATCCTTTGGAGGAGCCCAGAAGATTGTGAGTGAATCCCAGATAATTGAACCTTGATAATTTTTTTTTCTGCTATCCAAAAGCTTGACAAATGTTTGGTATCATTTGGTCATGTGCATTAGAAGCCTCACAATTGTTCCTCTTGTTTTGCTGGTGCAGTATTAAATTGTTCAGAAAGGGGGAATTGTTATAAAAGGCTATTTTTAGTTATGTATTAAATAATTACTTGTGCATTATTGGGTGAAGGGCTACCTAAGTCTTGGCGTTTTGTATTGTTTGCAGGTGTTGGATTTATGTGGAGGATGTTTATCAGTAGAACACCTGAGGAGTTCTGGATCAATAAAAACACCTGAGCTCAGATGCTCAGGGTTCCACTGTCCAGTAAGGCGCTGGCCAAGATAGTGGTTTCCCCTGATGAGGTCTGGGCTTGCACCTATGAAAGCGCCTCCTTGTCTTCTTGGTAAACCTCTTCTTGGTAAACTCATATATATGTTTTCAGGTCTGACCACTTTGTATTGAATGACATAACTAATTGGTGTGTTCTACCCTGTTGAAGAATGTTTCTCCCAATTTCAACATTCTTTAGTTCCCTGTACTTCTTTGTGTAGTGTTGAGACCGTCTGGTATTTCCCACATATGCTTTAGCAAATCTATTGTTGCTGACCTTGTTCAGCTCATGGTTAGGCATTCATGTTGGTGAGGCTTTGTGAGTGTATATTCTGACATTACTAGGAGGCATAACTTCATAACAAACTCCATGATCTCTGGCTCTTACAATTTTTCTGCCATCTCTTCCACAACCCACAATACCTGAGTCTTGGGTATGGGAATTGCATTGTAGATATATCCACAGGGACTGGTCTCACAACCCTGCATTTTGATTGTTTGTGATTTTTTGCAATGGTCTCTGTCTGTTGCACAGAGACACTTCTTTGATGAATGTGTAAGGACACAGGCTTAGGATGTGTAGTCCTCACCCCTCATCAAAGAAACTTTTCTTTGCAATGGAAAATGACCATTACAAAAAAATCACAACTGATCAAAATGCAGAGCTGTAGAGCTCAGTTTCAAATCACACATGTGTAATACAACTCCTGCACCTAAGACTCGGGGATCATTGCAGAAGAGGGGGTGGAAACATTATAAGAACCAGAGGAACAGGGAATTTACTGTGATATTTATCTCCTAGCAATGACAGGGAAGCTACATCCATGAAGTCTCACAAACATGGTTACCAAACCATGATCTGAGCAAGGATGATACCAATTGACATGCTAAAGTAGAAGAGAGAAAGATCACTTATTTGTGGGTACAAGGACAAATATTTAGAATATAGTTAGGTATCAGGCTGGTTTAGTAAAAGTGGCAGTTGTAGATTCTCCCACAAGATTCATGACTTCACCAGCCCTGGGTAGCTGGCTAGATTTCCACTACTAAGCATGATTAACCCTTGTTGTGTGGGTCTTAAGTTCCAGTTGGGAGCCGTTCATGGCCTTAAAGTTATCCACATAACTGCTGCACCCTCAGAGTTAGTATGCCCTGCTGATCGTTGATGTGGCTCATAATTGGATAGAACTGAGAGATGGTTCCCTTCTTTGGAAGCTTGCATGACACCTTCTGGTACCATGAAAACTAATCCTCATGGAGGAGGCTTTTGGTTCAATTCTAGCACAGAGGCGTCTGAGCCCTGTATCTTAAGTGCAGGATGTCTTCAGCATGTGTGTGTGTGTGTGTGTGTGTGTGTGTGTGTGTGTGTGTGTGTGTGTGTGTGAGTGTGGAGGAGGGGAGGTTCTTGGAGGGAGCACTGTCCTCCCTGGTGGGAAATTTTCATTTAAACTATATATGTTATTTATACACTGATTACATGTATAATGGGTACTTTTAGGTAGACACTGAGGATTTTATTAGATAAGCTACAGTTTGGGGTCACTCACCCTGTGTGGTTTAGCTAACCATCTCTTAATATATGCATAAAATGGTGTTTCATTGTGGCTCTTTTTCAAACATCTTTAGTGCTATTTATGTCTCCTTCCTTCCTCTCCCTCTCTATCCCCCCTGCTCCCCTATTAAATTTTCCCTCAGTTTTCCCATTGTTCCTTTCAAAGCACGTGTATGGGACCTCTTGCATTTAACTAAGATTGCATCCAGGGCTGTGGGTGAAGGATATATATCTGGGCAAAGGGAAATTACCAGTAACAACACAACTGAACAAATATGAATTACCCCATTCTAGCAACTATTAACTGCCTATAGCTCTTCCAGGAGTGGTAAAGCCATATGAATCTCTCCTCCATTCATGATAGTGTGTTGATAGGTCCAGCTTGAAGCAGGTCTTGTGCAGGTAGCCACTGCTTCTATGAATCCCTGGGTGCAATGGCTAGTCCATGTCCAACTTTTAATAGGATTTGTGTCCATGACCCAACTCTTACATCCCCCGAGACTTGCATGGAGTGATATATAAATCCCATTTAAGCTAAGCACCACACATTGAATAAAATTAAACTTGACACAAGAATCAAAAGGTATCTATTGTTCATAGGTTGGAAGAATCAGTATTGAGAAGACGCCTATCCTATCCAAAGCAATCTACAACGGTGCTCAGAAAATTAGGGAAAAAATACTATAGTTACAATGAAATCACAATGAAACCTAAATAGTTCAAAGTACTTTGACAATAACAAAATGGAAGCCATTATAGTATGCGACTCACTAAGGCACAGTAATAAAAAACCCAGCACAGGATTGATATAAAAGCAGACACATAGGCCAACAGAAACAACATGTAGATATGAGTCTACGAATCTACATTAACCTGGCTTTTGATAAAGGTGCTAAGAATATGAAATGGAGAAACGATTTTTTTAAAAAATTTCCATTCTTCTGTTATTGGAAACCTCAGTTGGCTCTATAACTTAGCCATGGTGAATAATGTTGCAATAAACATTGGTGTGCAAGTGTCTCTATGATATATTGATTCAGAATCCTCTGGGTGAATTCTGAAGAATAATATAGCTGGGACATAAGGTATATCTAGTTTTAATCTTTAAGGCAAGTCCACATGGATTACTATAGTGGCTGGGCATTTCCACCAGATTTGTATAAGGGTACTTTTTCCTAAACATCCTTATAAGCATTTGTTCTTATTTGTTCTCTTAGTGACTGTCATCATGACTGGAATGAGGTAAAATATCAAAGTAGCTTTGGTTTACATTTCTTTGACATCAAATAAAGTTAAACTTTTGTTTTCATATGGTTATTATCCCTTTACACTTTGGCTTTTGAGAACTCTTGTCCATTCCATTCATTTATTGGGTCATGTGCTGTTCCGGTTTTGTTTTTAGTTCTTTGCATGATCTAGATATTAATTCCTGTCGAACAGAAGGGTGACAAACATTTTCTCTCATTTTTTAGACTGTTTATTAACTTGAGAAACCATTTCTTTTTCACTGCAGAAGTTGTTTTATTCCTACTGGCCATTTTTTGGCACTATTTCCTGGTGCCTTACTCAGAATGTCTTTGCCTATAGCTATATTTTGAAATGCTTTCCCCTAGCAGTTTTAAATCTCAGTCCTCCTCCTGCTCATTTTCATTCTTATTCTTCTCTTCTTCCTCTTCTCCTTTTTTGTCTTTCAAGACAGGGTTTCTCTGTTGTAACTCTGGCTGTCCTGGAACTCACTCTGTAGACCAGGCTCACCTTATACAGAGCTCTGCTGCCTCTGCCTCCCAAGTGCTGAAATTAAAGACATGTACCACCACCACCCGGCAAGTCTCAGTTCTTACAGTAAGGTATTTGAAACATTTGGAGTTCTTTTATACAGGATAAAAGATATGGATCAAGTTTCATTCTTTTTCATATAAATACCAAGTATTTCCAACAACATCTGTTGACAGTGATATCTGCTCTCCCTCGTAGGCATCTTCATCAAAACATCAAGTAGCTGTTGCTAAATGGGTTTACATCTGGGCCCTCAATTCTTTTCCATTGGTCTATGTCTCTGTTTTGCTGTGTGTGCCATACTGTTTTTGTTAGTATGTCTGTAGAATAATTTGAAATCAGATACGGTAATACTGCCAACATCAATATTTTTCCTCAGAATTTGTTTAGGTATCAAAGGCTGTGTTTTTGTGTTTTCGTTTTTGTTTTGTGTGTGTGTGTGTGTGTGTGTGTGTGTGTGTGTGTGTGTGTGTGTGTGCTTCCAATAAGACTTAAGATTGGGCTTGCTATTTTGGTGAAGAATGACATTAAAATTTTGTTAAGGATTGTCTTGAATCTATAGGTTTCCTGTGGTAGGATAGTCATTTTTACAAAACTAATTATTAATATCCATGAGCGTAGGTAATCTTTATATCTTGTTCTACTTTCTTCAAGTTCATTATTCAGTGATTTTTGTCCTTCAGTGTTTTGTATTTATTCTTTGAAAATTTCATGCATGTGCACAATGTATTGGAACACAGTCCAAGAATGGAGATATATAAGGACATTTCTAAGTGCTTATGAGAAAACTCCAAGAAAACAAGACAAGAGTCTCATGACCTCAGTTTCTTCAAACCATAGAATTGTTCTTAGATTATGTTTCTGTGTTCTTCCCAGGTGTAGCAGATAGGAGAGAGTTCACTTCAGATTATTCGTTACAACTGGCTCTTGTTATTTGTTTTCTATGCTTCTATGGAAAAGCATGCTTTTCCATGTGCAACTTGCACATGTGTCTGCCACATGTGGCTTGCCGCTGTTATTGTACACTTATCTCATGTGGTTCCCCATAGCCCTCAGAGTATAAATTGTCCGATGCTGTAAATAAAGCTGGTTATTGCATAAGGCTTTATTTTCCCTCATTTATTGACTCCACTATTCCAACTGCCTCTAGAGTGGTATACACTCCACTACCTCCTCCCAATTACCCTGAGACTCCTCCAACACATCTCCTTCCCAATTTCATGTCCTCTTCTTAGAAATATATAACAATTGAGCCAAATTATTGCTGCCCATATGAGCACAGAGGTGGAGTCATCCACTGAGGAACATGCTATCTACCAGCAGCCATGTCTCCAAAAGAGAGTGACTACCTGTCCTTAAGCAGCCATCAACTGCCCATATTTCCTCAGCCTGAGATGGGGCTTTTGGAGTGCCTCCATCCCCTTTACTGTAATTTTTAACTGGCTTGAGGCTGTGTAGTTCTTGAGCAGTTCCCCAAAACTGCTATGAGTTCATGTGTTCATCATCAATGTCATGCCCAGAGGACAGCATTAGCTTCCTCTCCCATCTTCTTGCATTTTCCCACACTCTCTTTCATAGCGTTCTCTGAATTTGCATCTGAACATTCAAAATTGTTTCTCCTCCCCCAACATTTTGAACAGATATGAGTCTCTGCATTAACCACTTCCCACTGCAATTACAAGCTTTTCTGACAAATTTTGGGAGCAATACAAATCTATGAGTATAAACATAAATATTAAAAAACTGTTTAACAAAATGACTATTTAGCAAAACAGTAACTATACGGTTCTCCCCTGTGATCCATGAATTCTCTGCCCCTGGGTTGTAATATACTGTATTTAAAAAATTAAGCATGAGATAGAACCCTAGCCTAACCACAGAACCTCTCTCTCCCAGAGACCTACATCCGCCACACTAGGCTAGGACCCAAGGACACTATAGCTCCCACACATGACTGAGACTTAGAAACACCACCACTGCCAAACATGGCTAGAACACAGACAGCATAACATCAAAAAAAAAACCAGAATACCCCAAAGATATATCTATAACAAGAAATAATTTGGGCACCGTAACTCCAGATTCCTAGAACTCAGTGCAGAAACAACCAAGAAAATATGCTTCCTCCAGAGTTGAAAACTCTATTGTCATAGGCCCTGGGAAGAAATTATGGGAATTTTCAAGAACCTTAAAGAGGATGTGAATAAATGCCTTAATGAAGATGCTGAAAACACAGAGTTTAATGAAATTCTTAAACCAATTCAAGACATAGAATTATAATTTAATGAAAAAGTAGAATCACTAAAGAAAGAACAAATGTAAAATGAAAACAGAATCTCAACTAAAACCTCTGATGCAAGCCCCACTGACAGATGAAAAGAAATGGAAAAGAAAATTTCAGATCTTGAAAATGAGGTAAAATAAAATGGATAGGTCCATCAAGGAAAATTTTAAAACTGAAACAAAAAATCAGGCATAAAAACATCCAGGAAACCTGTGACATTATAAAAAGTCCCAACCAAAGAATAGTAGGTATAGAGGAAGGAGAGTAAAGCCAGTTAATAAACAAAGGAAATGCTTTAACAAAACTATAGAAGAAAATATCTCCAATTTGCAGAAAGTGATGGCCATAACAGTACAAGAAACATACAGAATGACAAATAGACAGGACCATAAAAGAAGCTCCCCATAATACATAACAATTGAAACACTAAATGTACAGGACAAAGAAATAATTTTAAAAACTACAAGGGAAAAGACCAAGTCCCAAATAAAAGCAAGCCCATTAGATTATAATCTAGCTTGTCAAAAGATTCTAAAAGCCAGAAGGACTTGGAAGGGTATTCTACAAAATCTGAGAGACCAGAGATACCAGTCCAGAATACTGTACTAAGCCAAATTACCAATCCCAATCAATGGAGAAATAAAAATGTTTTACAATAAAAGTAAATTTAAGCAACTTCTGTCCACCAATCCAGCTCCACAGACGACACTAGAAGCAAAACCTCAGTATGAAGAGAAGGTTAAGTATACTTAAGGGGACACAAGGAATAAATAATATCAGACCAGCAAATCAACAGAAGGGAAAAGCCCAAACCATAGCAAAATAACGGGAATCAACAAACATGGTTCATTGATAATTCTCAATATAGGTGATTTTAATTCTGCAATAAAAAAACACTTAGACTAACAGATTGGATAAGAAAACAGGATCCACTTTCCTGTTGCATCCAAGAAAATACATCACCATTAAGGATAAACATCACCTTAGGGTGATAGAATGAAAAAAGTTATCCCAAACACATAGAACCAAGAATTAAGAAGGCATAGCTATTTTAATATCTGTAAAAATAGACTTCAAACCAAAACGAATTCAAAGAGATAGGGAAGGACACTAGATAATCATTAAAGGAAAAAAATCTACCAAGATGATATTGCAATTCTAGATATTTATGCATCAAACTCAAGGCACCCAGATTCATAAAAGAATAACCACTGTGGCTAAAATCACATGGTTGACACTTAGAGTGATAGCTGATGACTTTGATTCCCCACTCCTACCAACAGGTCATTCAGATGAAAACTGATCAGAGATATACTGGAATAAAGAATATCATAAGTCAAATGAACCTAGCTGTCATTTGCAAAAGTTGCACCAAACACTAAAGAATATAGGTTTTTTCTCAGCAACTCTTAGATGCAAGTCTCACAACAAAGTATAAGAAAGTTGAAATAATACTGGGCATCATATCTGACCAGTATGGATTTTAAAGCTAGTTATCAACAACAGAATCAGCACTGATATTCAAAATTATGGAAAATGAACACCTCACTACTGAATTAAAATTCTAATCTAGAAGGAAATTATAAACTTTTCAGAATTGAATGAAAATTAAAACAGAGTGTATGCAAAACTATGGGACACAGTAAAAGCAATTTGAAGAGGCAAGTCGGTAGCACTAAGTATCTTCATAAAAAATTGGAGAGATCTCATAATTTAATGACACACTTAAAAGCTTTTTTAAAAAGAAGTGGAAATAATACTAAAAGAGAAAAAAATCCTATGGGAAAAATAATCTCAGGGATGAAATCAATGAAATAGAAAAAAAATACAAAGAATTAATGAAACAAATCAATAAACAGTACTGACAAGCTTTTAGCCAAATTAATAAAGAGATGGGGAGAAAAGATCCAAATTTTAAAAGTTGAAGAAAAGGAAAACATTAAGACAGAACTGAGGAAATTCAGGGAAATCATAAAAACATACCTTAAAATTCCATGTTCTCTCAAACTGAAAATCTAAAAGAAATGTATGAATATCTTAATATATACAACCTACACAAGTTAAATCAAGATAAAATAAACAATTTAAACACACTCATAACATCTCATCAATAGAAGCAGTAATTAAAATTCTCTCAAGCAAAAACCACCCATGGTCACATAAATTCAGCACAGATTTCTACCAAATCTTCAAAGAAAAATTATCTCTAAAACTCCGCAAACTATCCTGCACAATAGAAACTGAAGGAACATTTCCTAATGTGTATAAAGCCACTATTACCCTGATACTAAAACTAGTCAAAGACCCAAGGAAAGCAAATTATACAACAATATTCCTTATGAACACATATACAAAATTTCTCAATAAAATACTCACAAACTGAATTAAGAACACATCAAAAAGATTATTTACCATGATCAAATTGAATTCATCCCAGAGATACACAAATGTTTCACCATTTGTAAATGAATAAATGTGGTCCACCATATAAACAAGTTAAAGATAAAAATAACAGGAAGACTTCACCAGATACAGAAAAGGTCTATGACAAAATTCAACATACCTTCATTAAAAAGTCCAGGACAGACTTGGGACAGAAGGGACATACTGCAACATAATAAAGACAATTCACCACAAGCTCACTACCAGCATCATAAATAGAAAGAAATTCAAATCATTAATACTAAAATTGGGAACAAGGCAAAGATGTCCAGTCTTTGCATACCTATTCAATACAGTACTTGAACTCTTAGCATGTGTAATAAGACAGATGAAGATTATCTAAGCCTTAGATCCTCAGGGATACAAATAGGGAAAGAAATCACAGTATTATTTGTGGATGATATGATTTTACACACAAAAGATTCTAAAGACTGCACCAGGAAATGTGTCTACAGTTGGGAAACTCAGCAAAATTAACATGCAAAATTCAGTAGACTTCCTATATAAAAATGACAAATGGACTGAGAAATAAATCAGAAAAACAATACATCTCATAACAGCATCAAAAAATTATGGAATACTTTTAACCAAGCAAATAAAAATACTTGTATAATTAAAACTTTGAAACATTGAAGAAATTAGATAAGACACCAGAAGATAGAAAGATCTCCTATGCTCATGGATCAGCAGGATTAATATTGTGAAAATAGCCACCCATGTAAAATAATCTATAGATTCAATGCAGTTTCTATCAAAATTCCAAGAAAATTCCTCAAAGAAATTGAAAAAAGCTTCAGCATCATATGGAAACACACACACACACACACACACACAGAAAAAAACAGGATAGGTAAAATAATACTGAATAACAAAAGAATTGCTGAAGACATAATCACTCCCAATCTCAAGCTGTGCTTCAGAGCTATAATAATAAAAACAGCATGTTATTGGCATAAAAACAGATACGTTGATCAATGGAATCAATTTGAAGACCCAAATGAAAGTCCACACACCTATGGGTAACTCACCTTTGATAAAGTAGCCAAAAATGCAAAGGGGAGAAAAGACAGCATCTTGAGCACATGGTACCGGTCAAACTGGACTGCTATATGTAGACAAATGTGAACATATCCATATTTATCACTCCTCACAAAACTTAACTCCAAATGGACCAAGGATCTCAACATAAGACAAGATGATCTAAATCTGGTAGAGGAGAAAATAGGAAATATGCTTAAATTCATTTGCAAAGTAAAGGACTTTCTGAACAAGATGCTGATAGCACAGGTATTAAGACCGACCACTAATAAATACCTCATGGAACTAAAAAAAGCTTCTGTACAGCAAAGAACACCATCATTTAAGTAAAGAGGCAGCCTATAGAACAAATAAAAATCTTTAGCAAGTATACATCTGATAGAAGGTTAGTATCTAGAATATATAAAGACCTAAATTAATCTGAATACCGAGAAAAAACAACTCAATTTAAAACGGGGGGGAAGAACTAAACAGAGTTCTCCAAAGATAAAACACAAAGGACTTATAAACAATTTTTTAAATGATCAAAATCCTTTGTCATCAGGGGAATACAAATCAAAACTACTTCAGTATTTCATCTTACCACAGTTCGGATGGCCAAGATCAATAAAACAAAGGACAGCTCATGTTGACAAGGATGCAGGGAAGGGGACCATTTATTCACTTCTAGTGGGAGTGCAAGCTTGTACAGCCTTGATGGAAATACTTACAGTGTTCAATATCCTTAGCCATCAGGGAAATGAATAGTAAAACTATCTTAATGTCCCATCTCATATCAGCCAGAATGGCCATCAATAAGAATACAAGTAGTATCAAAGACTAGCATGGATTTGAGGAAGATGGAACATTTTTACACTGTTGGTGGAAGTGTAAACAATAATTGTTAAAGGGCAACCCCTCTATAAAAATACAGTCATAGTCAAAAACCAATCACCAATCTCCAGTAATTTAGAAAGTAAGGGACTACTTTTTATGTGATTAAAAATTATCATAGCTTATTAGAGTTGCCATAAGCTATGTTAACACAAAGTCCATTGGTTTGGTTTTTAGTTTGTTTTTGTTTTTCTGTATTATGTATTTTTTCCTTCTATTGAAAAAATATTTATTTCTCCTATAATATATCTTGACTATATTTTCCACTTCTCCCAGGTCCTTTCCATGTTCCTGCCCATCCATTGTTGTTGGCCAAAGAGGTCCCATGGAACCCAGAAACAACCCAGGCTCTTGTCAAGACTATAGGTTGCTCTCTACAAAATGACAATAGTATATTTTTTTCTGGACAAGGCTTCTCTGTTGTAACTCAGGCTGTCTTGGAACTCACTCTGCAGACCAAACAGGCCTTGAACTAACAGAGATCCGCCAGCCTCTGCCTCCTGAGTGCTGGGATTAAAGGCATGCACCACCACTGCCCAGAAGGAATCTTTTAGATTTAACATTTTCTTGGAGCAAGGTGTTTATTTCTTCTATAGTGTCTTCAATGCCTGAGATTCTCTCCCACCTTTTATATTCTGTTGGTGTAGCTTGCCTTTGTACATCTTCTTCATATGTCTAGATTTTTTCATTTCCAGAATTCGCTCAGTTTGTGTTTTCTTTAATGCTTTTATTCCCATTTTCAGGTCTTGAATAGTTTCATTCATCTCCTTCAATTGTTTGCTTGTTTTTTCTAGGATTTCTGTAAGGGATTTATTTATCTATTCTAATTGTTTGTTTTCCTGGGTTTCTCTAAGGAATTTATTCATTTTCTCCAGTTGTTCGTTTTTTTCCCTCAATTTTCTTTGAAAGATTTACTCATTTCTTCTTTAAGGACCTCTGTTATCTTCATAAAGTTGACTTTAAGGTTTTTTTCTTGTGCTTTAGCTCTGTTGAAATGTTCTGGACCTGTTGTGGTAGAGACATATTGCCCTGGCTGTTATCTTATACTGTTGACTAAGCATCTGGGTTTGGGGTGATTATAGGCCCAGTGGATGATTTCTGGGTTTGTATTTGTTCGGTGGGTGTTTAGTTCCTTGGTTTCTGTTTCTTCTCTGGATTTTCAGATTGTGCTGGGTTTGTTTTACCTGGTTTATTGGCCTTTTCGGGTGGCATAATCATGAGGAATGCTTTCTGGAGTTGGGGGCTGGAGGAAGCAGAGGTGTGGACTGGGTAGGAAGGAAGGCTGTAGCTAATATTCTATTGCAGTGCTAGGGAAGACCCTTAGAAATGTGTGGGGGGAGCAGATACAATGAGGAAGGTTTGCAGACAGAAGACTCACACCTAGTATTCTAATAGGCATGGTCTGCACTTGAGCAGGGAATGTTCCCTCAAGTTGAGAGCTGGAATACAGCAAGAAGAATGATGGGAGAGTCTATGGAGGAATGAACTGTGGGAACCAACACAAGAGAGTGGGGAAGCTCCCAGGGGGCAGCCTACCTGTTCTTCTAGCTAGAGTGGACTGTATTTGAAAGGGGAATGTCTACATGAGTTGGAAGCTGTGATGCAGCAACAGAGGGAGAGGGCAGGGACTAGTTAGTAATGGGTTGAGGGAACTGAATCAAGTATTCCATGGTAAAGCACCCTGCCTGTTCTTCTGTCTTGTATGGCCTGTACTTGAGTGGGAAATGTATGCCCAAGATAATAGCTGGGATTGACATTTCAATTCTTCACATCTATGCTCCATAAACAGTGTCATCCACGTTTGTAAAAGAAACATCACTACAGCTTAAATCGCATATGATCCTTGCACACTGGTAGTGAGACACTTCAATACCACACTCTCACCAATGGACAGATCATCCAGGCAAAACTTAAACAGAAATACTAGACCTAAAATATTATAAACCAAATGGACCTAACAGATACTTAAATGACATTCACCCAAATACAAAAGAATATATCTTCTTCTCAGGACCTCATGGAACTTTCTCCAAAACTGACCACATATTCAGTAACGAAGTAAGTCTTAACAGTTACAAGAAAATTGAAATAACATCCTGTATCCTATCAGACCACCATGGATTAAAGCAGGCTACTAACAACAATAAAAAAAACAACAGAAGGCTTACAAATTCATAAAAACTAAACAGCACTTCACTAAATGAAAATGAGTTAAGACAGAAGATAAAAGACTTTCTAGAAGTCAATGAAGATGAATACACAGCAAAATGCATGGGACACAATGAAAGTGGAATTAAGAGGAAAGATCATAGCACTAAGTGCCTACATAAAGAAATTAGAGAGATCTCAAATTAGCAGTTTAGCAGCACATCTGAAGGCACTAGGACAAGAAGAAGTAACAACACTCAAGATGAGCAGACAGCAAGAGATAATAAAACTGGGGGGTTGAAATCAATAAGGCAGTAAAAAAGAAAACAACACAAAGAATCAATGAAACAAAGAGTTGGTTTTTTTGGAGAAAATAAACAAGATAGACAAACTCTTATTCAAATTACCTAAAAGGCAGAGAAAATATTCAAAATAACAAAATCAGAAACTAAAAGGAAGACATAACAACAGACACTTCGATGTGATTTTTTTTGTATTATTTTCCCGTGTTTTGTTTCTATTTCTTAGAATCCTGTTCTTTTCTAATGAGAGACAGAAAGGAAGTGCATCTGGATGTGAGGGGAGGTGGTGAGGAGTTCTGAGAAGTCGAAAGAGGGGAAGCTGTAGTAATCGGGATATATTGTATGAGATAAGAATCTATTTTCAACAAAAGGGGGAAAAGAATAAAAATTTCTAAGAAATATCTCAAAAACTTTCATCATCACTATCAATCAGGAAAATTTAAATTTAAAAAAAATTGTGATTTCAGCTTACCTCAGACAGAATGGCAAAGATCAACAAAACAGCTTATAACAAATGCTGGAGTGGTTGCTGGAGAAAAGGGAAACCTCATTCACTGGCTGGATTGCAATCTGGTGAGGACATTATGGAAATAAATTAGTGTGAAGAACTCTCAAGAAGCCAAAATAAATTCACCATATAACCTAGCTGCACCATGCCTTGGCATATGCCCAAATGACGAAACGTACTTCTCCATGCCTTCTTGCTCAGCCATACTCATTGGTGTTTTATTTGCAGTATCCAGGACACAGAAACAACCCAAAAGTTGTTCAATTGATGATTGGATAGTGAAATGTGATAGAGACATATTATGGTATACTGTTGAGCTGTTAAAAAAAATGAAATCATGAACTTTGCAGGTAAATGGATGGACTTAAAAAAGATCATATTGAGTGAGGTAACCCAGACTCAGAAAGAAAACTTCACATGTTCCCTCTTACTGGAAGTTTATAGCTCCAAATCTTTAGATCTAAGCACATACCCTGGAGTAACTACAGAAACCAGGAAAGTAAAAAGAGACCATTGCCTGTGAGAGAGGATGGTGCAACAAGGCAGCCAGCGTACAAGGGATCTGATTGGAGAAATGGGGGACTCTAATTCAGAGGAGGAGGGAGACACATACAGAATGTGGAGGAAGAAGGATGAAGCTTCAGTAAAGATGTCTGAAAAATTCATAAGGAATCATACTGTTAACTTACTACCAAAACCACAAAAACAAAAATCAAACTATAAAACATTTACGTCTGTGTATAAATTAATACACACACATAGTTAAAGTGAATTTTTTTTCACCTGGGCTGATAATGGTTTCTCTAAGAACCAGAGACTAGCTAACAAAAACCCCATAAGAGGCATGAGAAGCCCAATTTTGTGTTGTTGGTCAGGGCTGCCTCAGAGACTCCCAAAACATTACAGGCTATTAGTATTGCCCTTAGTTTCCCCCTAGAAGTAGAAATTAAGTTCTTATCACTGAAGACACTATGTACTTCAAACACAGTGCCCAGAGGCTCCTGAGCTGGAACTGACCTGAAAGGACTACCTTTCAAGGGAGTAGAGAGCACCATGCAAGCTTCCAAAAGCAGAAAGCAACCCACAGTCCTACTCAGCTAAGACACCTATGAACCAAAGAATGTGCAGCATGGCACAAGACGCCTAAGGGTGTAAGAGTGGCATGCATATCTTCAAGGTAACCAACAGGTCTCTAATTGTACATAAGATCAGCTCAACAAAAGCAAAGTTATGCTTGGAATGCAAAAGCTAGCCAAGTATCCAAGGCTAATAAAGTCATGGATCTTGAAAGCAAATCTACAACCACCACTTTATTAAAGCAGCATAATCCCTAACTACACTCTTAACGTTGTCCCTATCCCCACAGAAAAGTGCAATCCTCACACCCCATGAAAGAAACTCATTTTTGCAACGGAGAACATAACAGAAAACTGCAGCTAATAAAAATGCAGAGCTGTGGAGCCCAGCTCTACTGGATGCATCTACAAGACAGCTACTGATACTAAGGCTCCAGAACACTGTAAGAGTAACAGAAAGATTGTAAGAGCCAGAGGAACTGGGCATTTGCTGTGAGACTGTGTGTCCCAGTAATACCAGAATCTATAGCCACAAAGTCCCACCAACAGGACTGCCTAAATATGTGCTGAACAAGGACAACAATCGACATGCCAAAGTGGATATGAAAAGCCCAGGGGCCTTCAATGCTACAGAAAAAACTACAGGCAACTAAATACGCTGAAAGGGAAGAAATAGGCTTCTGCAAGGAAGAGACCATTTGGTTAGCCAGTACCAAATGATCAGCCTTTAAAATATATATAGGTGTAACATTATACAGCCTGTGCAGGTTATATTTAATAATATATGTATATATGTATATGAATGAAACAAAAGTTAGTAAGAGAATTGGTCATGAATGTGAAAGAGATCTAGCAGGGGGATTTGAAGGGAGGGCAAGGAAGAGGGAAATGATGTATTTATATTGTAATCACAAAAAAAGTTTTAAAATGAGAGAGTTAAATGCAAAAAAGGAGTGACACAATGTCCATCTAGATGCAATCGTTTTTATTCATAATGAGTTTGACATTCCAACAGATATGTCATAGAACATAATAAACCATAATAGTGAGAAGAAAAAAAATCTCATAACTTTAAGGTGCAAAGAATTGTTTGGAATAAGTGGCCACCACAGAATATAGTGGAAAAACCTTTCCAATAATTCACAAGAACCAGAGTAGCTGAAGATATTGAAGAAGATGGAATATGTAAGAAAATAGAAGCAAGTTGATAAGGATAACAGCTATGAGAATATTACCCCCAAGAAGAGGAACTTCAATGCACCCTGTCAAAGTGTACAACCAAAGTGAACTCCATCAACTTTGATCACGTTTTTCTCTTATAAGCATCTCCATGTTTTTCTTGAAGAGAACAGCGGTAAAAGAAAGAAGGCATCAAAGAAAGTTCAGGACTGAATAGTGAAGAAGAATTTCACCCAAAGGAGAAAAAGATCCATAGTCTCTCCCACTTCGGTGTGTTCCTTTGGATCCTCTTTCAGCCTTGCTTAGGAAAATCTCCTTGGTCAATAAGATCTCCCTCACTGTACTGCCTCATCTCTCACACTGGCGACCTACACAGGAAGAGCCACAGCACTCTTAGTATATCGAAAGGGATTTCCTAAGTGATTCTACTTGATTTGTGTGTATGCTGAGGGTTTTAATGGTGAAGCACAGCCTTTGAAAGGAATTTCCAAACCTGCCAAAGTATTCACTGATAATCTAGACTGATATTTAGATATATCCCTTCAGATACAGGGATAAATAACTCAGATTCTAAAGGAAACATTTCCCTTGTTTTTGCCTCCACAACAAGATTCAAGTTAATTTCTTTCTAGTTAGTCTTCAGGTTTAAAACATTGACTGTGTATATAAAACTTGTTTTTAAAACTTATTTTAATTAAAATAAAATTATTTTCCTGCCCCCTTCTCTTTTATCCTCCTAAACCCTCTCGTGCTTCTTCACTATCTTTTTCAAATTAATGACTTCATCTTTTGCTTATTATACATACAAATATATATGCATATATGTGCACAAACATGTAAATACAACCTGTTTATTTCTTTGTGTGTTTATAAATCCAGGGTTGGCCACTTTGTATTCGATAATCAGCTTATTCTTGGGAAAGGCTAATTTTCACACTCTCTACAATCATTAATTGAGAGAACAATACAAAAGAAGGGGCAGAAAGATTTTAAGAGCAGAGGACCAGAATTGTGCTGTGAGACTGTGTCTCCTAAAAATAGCTGCCTAAACAAGACTTGAACAATGACAGTATTGATGGAAATCAAATTCTTTGACACAAGAGGGTGAGAGATAGAGTAGAACTTAAGTATCTTGTCATCAGTCTCAAGAACTGAGAGAGAGATTTGACCACAGTGAAACATCAGGAGTGTACCAAGTGCAATTGCAGTAGTTGGCCAGGATATCTGCAGTGTCATGTAGCTGAATTATTATTCAAAGAACCAGTGAGGAGGTTAAAGCAAGTGCATTTTAGTTTGATGTATTCTTGCTGTATTGATACAAATGAGCTGTGTTTTCATAACTCATAGAATGAGGATCAATAAATACATGTCTTTCCTACCTCAAAGTTGAGACTTTCCAATAAATTGATGGGTGGGTGAGATAATGTGAAAAGAATAGATATGTTCCTGTAAGTCGTTACTGTTTCCGGGAAAAAAAAAATACAGGTAAGATTTCCTCCTAGTCAACTTGTTGTCTCTTTTCTAAGTGTAGGTATCCCGGGAACTTAGTAGTTGCAATTGTAAGCAAGTATTTTTTTTCTGCCTGTTACTAGGGACAATATCAGTCATGGAAGAGCTTCATAATCAGCTGAAATATTGGAATCTATTTCTTACCATCTCTGTATTCCTGTCAATAAGCCCCTCTAAGAGCACATGAGTAACCCATTCAGCGCTGCCAGAAATGCCCATAAATACCTTAAGCAGGGTTAGTGCTGAGTGATGTCTTCTCAGCTTCTTTCACACCCTAACTGAGGCTTACGAATCTATCATCTTGGTACTTAGTACTAAAGTATGCTTCAGCAGTCTTTTCCTATTTACGGTAACAGGCCTAACTCTTTTATGTTAGCCAGGGCTCATACAGAAGCTAAAAAGAGCTTAAAATTTTTAATGATTTCGCTTACAAAGAAAAAAAAAATTTTAACAATGATCAGCCTAACCCTTTTTTAACTTAAACACACTTCTTCTTTTAAGCAGAATGAAAATTTACTTCATACACGTCTCCATACCCTTTCACTGCTACACACTCTCGGCTTTTCATACCTCTACATCTTCCATGCCTCCACGTACCCCAAAAGTAACTTAAAGTACATATGAAACTATGTTATTTTCAGGTATAAAAGTATGGAGTTCTGAATGAACATATTTCCTGAGTACTGACATACACAAGATGGAACGTGGACAGAGAGTGAGGAACGAGAGGAGAGGACAGACATTTATTATGCAGTTCTGGCTGGTCTAGAAATCATTGTGTAGACCAGGCTGACCTCAAATTCACAGTGATCTGTCTCCCAAGCCCTGGGATTAGATATGTGTGCCATAAGCAACTTATCTAATAGTTTTTAAATAGTTGGAGGCCACTGAGAGATCACAAAGACTGAGAGATGACAGGGAGTAATAAATGGGAGTAGACAGAGGAAAGAGTACATGCATATCAACATTGGGGTATAGAATAAAGTAACATTTGGGTGTGGTGTGAAAGAGTCAAGATGGAACTGGAAGAAAGGTATAGGGTGGCAAAGTGAAGCTTTGGAGGAAGTCAAATTTTCTGTCTAGATGAAAATGGTTATCTTGTGATGGTGGCATAAGTTGTTTCTCGACACATTAGTAAGTTCACTGATGCCACATCCAACTTCATTCTGATCCGTGGTCTAGGAGTAGAGGCCAAATGAATGTGGGCTAGTCTGTATGATGCCATCGTTATGAGGACAAAGGAAATACAAGGGCAAAAGAACGTGGAGAAAGCAGCAGAGAAAAGTGGTGTACTGAAGAGGAGCAACGCAGGGAGATAGAGCCAAGCGATCAGAGAAGAAGAAGGTGAGCAACGAGGGACTGAAAGGGAGGCAGTGGGGGACTTGAGCAATGTCCCCTCCTCCCCAGGTTTCTAAATGCTGCTTTACTTACTAATTCCCTGCACTTCCACACCCCCTGTTAACTCAAGGCACTGTTTCTGTCTCTGTCACACAGCTGAGCTTATTAGAGAGTGACCCAATGGGCTGGGGATGATCAAATCCTTCTTTGCTGTAATGTGACTTCTCCATCTGACTTCTTGAAATTGTCTTTCCCCTTCTAACAGCCATTTTACCTTGATTTCCCTCTCATGTATCTGATTACTCTTTTATTGTAACTTTTCTTGTTTATAGTAAAGTCACCAAAGTACAGTGCAGGTCTGGCTTCATCTCCAGTGCAGTTTCCTTGTCACCTTCCTCATTTCTAACTCCTAAATGTAAGTATTTCTAGGATTTTAGTAGCATTTAAGATAAAAATAGTGGCAACAAACATCGAATTTTGAGTGGCTTCAAACAGCATAGGTTTATTTTTTTCTCGTGCTACATATTCACCAGTGGTGGGACTCTGAGCATTGAAATTCTTCAGGCACCAAGCCTCATGGGAGATTCTCCCTGACGTGTGCTTTAATGACGACAGGGGCTAGACAAGAGAAACTTAGTTAAGATCGGAACTGCCCCTTAAGCTTCTGTTGGAAGAGACAGAGCCTTTTTGTTTCCTGACACAGAGCAGGCTAAAACAGTCACATGGTGATGCTGTCTTACACATGGAAGGATATGAGAGCTAGAGTAATTGTGAAAAATTCCAATGATCACTGTTATCCTTCCTGCTCATTTCTATAACTTTATTCTTTATATAGATGGTCATCTCTGACCTTATGAGTCTATCCAATTCTTCATACCAATAACGTCTAAATATTATAGCTAGAAATCTTTAATAGTTACAAAATTGTATGGCTTCCTGAACCCTAATCTGTAAGAAATTAAATTTTTTTGGTTTATTTGAGAGAGATGTTATGTAGTTCTGGGTGGGCTGACACTCATTATGGAGCCCAGGATCATTCAAGCTCATGACAATTATTTTGTCTCCGTCTCCTGACTTCTGGGATTACAGGATGAGCTGTCATGCTTTGTTAATTAAAAAAAAAAATTATAATGTCACTTGTAACTATTCCATTAAAATACTATCAGTTTCTTCTCTACTCTTGATAAAGACACCTAACTTTTCATAATAAAGCATACTGGGAAACTTAGTCACCATCCTTTCTCACTGCGCTTTCCCCATCTGACACTAAGCACACTGATTTCACTCTATTGTCTCTCCTTTATTGATATATGTTCATTAAGAAAGTATTGGTGGGGTTGGGGACATGGATCAGGAGTTAGGAGCACTTGCTTCTCTTCCAGAAGGCCTGGATTTGATTACCAGCACCCACATAGCAGCTTATAACCACCTGTAACTCTAGTTCAGGGGATCTGATGTCCTTTTCTGGCCCCCTCCCATAGCAGACATACATGGGGGGAACAGACATACATGTAGAAAAAATACACATATACTGTTAATAGAGTTGAATAAATAGAGTTGAATTACATAAAGGCATTGACAGGTAAGTATGTCATATGCTTTGACCGTATTCACTCCGTGCCACCCTCTTTTCTCTTCCTCCCCCTTTCCTAGTGTCCTTCCTTCTCTAAACCCCCATATATAGAGATGTGTGTACATATACGTGGTTTTATTTACCTATATAAAGTCTCAGATTCACAAATGAAAACAAATTAGATACTTGTCTCTCCGTGTCTGGCTTACTTTGTTTAATAGGAAGATGGTTCCATCCATTCTCCAGTAAATGCCATAATTTTTTCCCTTATACTCGATTAAAATGTATAATATATGTATGCCACATTTTCGTAATCCTTTCATCAGTTGCTGAACACCTAGGTTGATCCAAAGAATTAGCTATTCTGATTAGTATGGAACATCTCTTTAATATGGATTCTGTTTTTCATCTTATGAACTCCTCCCTTGTCAAAGTCATCTGTTCATCTTTTGCATAGACTCTTTTTCCACCCTGCTCCTCTATGTCCAACATTTCTGCTAGAGTAATTTTGTGTTTTGATCATATCTATGCTATACTTCAAACCTTGTTTCATTTTTAACTTCCTACTGAGCTAAACCCTTCCTCTCCTTGAGTAAATGAAATTTAGCAAGCAGATATTGAGCACCTGCAATGTGCGTGACACTGCTAACTGCTGTGTTTTAAAGCATTCTGTGCATATTTATATTAGAACACTCTTTATTAAATTGTTACTGTTGGTTTAGAGATGTGTTTGGCTACTAGGTGGAGATATAGATTGTGATTTCCTTTTATGTGCTTATCCAGTGCTTAATATAATATTAAGGACAGAAATAGTACTCAATAAATTTAGGAAAAGTAGTATGTAGATCTTTTTAAAGGAAACAGAGACAGAGGGAAGACATTGCACCTGCCCATAGTAGGTAAGAAAGATGAATTCTGAAGATATGAGTTTAAACTAGTCCAATAAACAGCTGTTACTCCATGCTACAGTATTCAGGTTAAAAAGGGGAGTGGGAGCGTATTTTAATTAGAGGCTCTTTTGTCCCTTTCCAAATTATTTCTTAATAATTACAGCTGTTCTATTTATGGTTCCAAATATTCTGTATTGCTTGCAAGATGATTTTAATGTTTCAGAGTTCCAGGATTTGATGGTCAGATTTATGTTTCTGCTAGTCAAACAGTAGACTGAAGAATAAATATTACAAAACAAAGTAGTTTTGTGGTAATTGCTAGGAAAGGAAGAGGGAAAGGAAGGTAGAGTCAACCAAATTTTCTGAATCCAACACTGATATAGAGAGTAAAGGATGAGTTCACTTTTTAGAAACCAAAGTGGAATATCCAAGGAATTATCCTACATATTTGAATTATGAGAAACAATAGGACATGCTAAGGTATGGGTTTTCCAGGCAGACATGGGTCTGAGTTTTAGTCTTGCTACTTCCAAGTGAACTTGGTCCATCCACTTAACCTCTCTAATAAAGTTTAAAACAATTTCTAACTCAGAGTGATGTTGTGAATATGAAATGAGATTGTGCATAAAATGCTATTTTGGTAGACAGTAAACATTCAAGTTTATTTTTAGACTCTTATTCTTACAGGAGCCTAAATGAACTGCTTAGGTGACATAGGTTTTAACTGAAAGTTAGAGAAAATGACCTTTTAGGTTATTACAGGCCTGTGACTCTGACTTTAAAATTCTTTGGCTAGGAGAAAAACAAACTTTACTCATCAATGACCATGCTGATCTGATAACTCCAGACACACTGCATAATTCCCCGACAGCAATAACTCAGCTGGCAGTTCCCAGGCAGAGAATGGGAGAAAGTCCGCTATCTGAGGAGTGCTAGCATCTACAACATCCTTAGTTGGTTAGTGAAATCTAACCAGATAAGAGCTGTTAGTTAATAAGAAGATCTCTGACAGAAAAGCTCCTGATGTCTCTGAATGTAAGTGTATGGATGACAAATACGTGAATGGATAAAGTTAATTTGAATAGCCACTTATGATTATGAGAAATGTGGGGAGGGGGTTCTTCATATAACTGTTGCACAGACTGAAATATGTCTCTTTCTACAAAGAGTGGTAGCTTGCCTGTTATGTAAGGGTAGAAGTCTCAACTTTTAGGATTGGTACTGAGTCATCTCCATGTGGTACCCAAAAAGAAATCAAGTCTCAATTCCTGGTCTTGAAAGTCACACGATGTTCTCATCGAGACTTTTACTTGAAGGTTAGAAGTATTTCCAACAGTAGTCAGACACTTGAATAAGAAAGCAAATATTGTGATGAAGACATTTAATACCTATACATCCTATTGCCAAGGAGTTCTTGTCCTTTAGAAACCCAAGGGACTGAGTGCCTGAGACATAACTCATTGTTTCCCTTGACTGTTTTACAATGACTACAGATACTATCCAGGTAAACATTCTGATAACTAGATTCTTCAAGTGAGTCATCCCACTTTCTTCCCTTGAAGCAATTTCCTAACTGTGATCATATGCCTCCTTTTTTCCAAATGTCATGGAGAAGTGAATTGTGTGGTTTTGACTCCATAAAATGTCAGGAGCTCACTTATGAATCCTGCTCCTTTTGTAAGAATCCCAGGTTATGAACATGATAAACACTTTAAAAAAAAAGAGTTGGCATGACTTCAGTAGTTTGTTGCGAGCTCATTGTTGTCAGGCAATTCTCAGCTGAAATCCTCCCTTTGCAATTTTCTAATTGTGCGAACTCTAACAGAAGTTCCGGTTCTCGGTTTTTCACCTGGAAAATGAGTGCACAGAAGTTCCTGATTCAAGTGTTCACTGAATGGGACTAGCTGTTATTACTACTAAGTTCATTTCTTTAATAATTCACTGAGCGAATGTAACTGGGAAAGTAATTGTGTTTATAAACATTTTATTAAGCTTGAGGTAATTATGAGAATATGGCATATCTCCTGTTTAGAGACATAAATGACATATCTTATGTTTAGAGGTGTGTGTGTGTGTGTGTGTGTGTGTGTGTGTGTGTGTGTGTGTGTGTACATGCACACAAATATGCATGTTCCTGTGGGGTTGTAGTTGTATTTCCTTTAGGACCCCATAAGCTTCTTAGATCCAGCTATATTGGAAGATGTTTGTACAGTAGCCATTTGGAATTCCAAAAGTCTAAAGGCACTGAAACATGGCAGGGATGTTGTTCCCTTAATGGTGTTATATCAGGACAGGATAACCTGGGAGACATGACAGTCACAGGTTGGAATTCCCTTTTTCACTTTTCCTCATATGTTGTTAACCCACTTGGAAAATAGAAATGACTGTCTAATCCTTCCCATGGAAGGACCAGCCTGGATAAAATGGAGAACAAATCTAAAGCATTCTGTATAGATTTTCCATTGTAGCAAGAGTTAGAAACACAGTTGAACTTCCCTACCTGAAGAAGACAGAAGACGAGAAGAAATGGTGGATTGGACTTGAAGTTCTAAGAATGTGGAACTACTTTTGCTTTATGAGTGTCAGTTACCTGGAACCAAAAGTACTTGCCGAGTCAATGGGAATATAAGTTTACTGCCCACAGGGATTTGAAACTCAGCTTTGGGCACTGAATTTTGCCTTTATGGAATAGATTTTCCTTCCACGACTGAAATGAAATTTACATAGAGTGAAACAGAAAATATAAAACATGAATTTTCAAAAATGCATATGCATATGCAAACACAATGTCGCTAAAATATGCAACATGTCTATAGAACTCATTCCTTTGGATCACCTTATAATCTCCACTCTCAAAAACAGCCACTGCTCTGTCTTCTTTCTCCCCAGGATGACTTTATCAGTCTTTGAACTTCTTATGCAAAACAAAAACACACCATCCATACTTCTGTACATAGCTTTTTCACGTAACAGTTTTGAGACTTACTGATGCTACAGCACATGGTAGATTTTTAAAAAAATTAGTTTGCATGGTTCATCATACACAAGGCAATAATTGCAATAAACCACAGAAATGGACATGAAGATAAAAATCACAAAATCACCTCAACAGATGCAGAAAAAGCTTTTGACAAAATCTGGCATACCTTCATGATAAAAATCCTAGAAAATGTAGGGCTAGAAGGAACACACCTCAACATAATAAAAGCTATTTATGAGAAGCCCATAGCTGACATCATCCGAACTGGAGAAAACATGAAGCAATCCCAGTGGAGAAGTCATGACTGAGACAGAGTTGTCCATTTTCCCCACTCCTTTTCAATATTTTGCTCAAAACACTAAGTGGCCCAATAAGACAAGAAAAGAAAATTAAAGGAATACAGATATGTAAAGAAGTCAAAGTGCCCCTATTTCCAGATGACATGGTATTTTATATAAGGAACTCCAAAAATTCTACCACAAAACTTCCAGAAATTATAAAAAAAAAACTCAGCTATCTGGCCAGAACATAAATTCAACCTGCACAAATCAATAGCTGAGATCGTGGACACACTCCCATTCACAATAGCCTCAAAGAAAAGAAAATATCTGGAAACAAACCTAACTAGGTGGT
Source organism: Cricetomys ansorgei (assembly GCA_026225945.1). Classification (NCBI taxonomy): domain Eukaryota; kingdom Metazoa; phylum Chordata; class Mammalia; order Rodentia; family Nesomyidae; genus Cricetomys; species Cricetomys ansorgei. The sequence goes on from JAMJFZ010003435.1 coordinate 806,004, forward strand.
GAATGACTTCTACGATGAAAACTATATATCTGAAGAAAGAAATAGAAAAGTGACTAGAAAATGGAAAATCATTCCATACTCATGGATTTGTAGAACTAATATTGTGAAAATGACCATTAACCAAAAGCTATTTACAGATTCAATGCAACCCCAATGAAAATACCCATCTCAATTCTTCACAGACATAGAAGTAACCACAAAAAATAAAAATCAGTCAGAGATGTAGACAAATTCAGAGCAAGAGCAATTTATTCTTTTGTCTAATTAAATCACTGGTCCTTAGTCCTGGAGCCCTGAAGTGTTTCGGCCTCCTTACAATCTAGTCTTAAGCCTAGAACTAGAAGGTGTCAGCCTCAGCTTCCCTACAATATAGAATGTTTAATCCTCCCAAGGCTTACTGCTGACTGAGCCACTCTGACTACCTCCTTCTGAACTCAGAGCTGTACTGAAGCCAACTAACTCCTCTAGTTCAACCCAATCCACTCACTGTTCTGGCTCCAAGCTGACTGATTTGGATCCAAACTGACTGATTCAAACTGACCTTCTGAGTGGGCTGACTGTTTCTGACTGAACTTTTCTGACTCTGGCTGAGTTTGATTGATTCTTTGACTGCCTCATACTGAGCTGCTCAGCTTCAAACTGACTCACTCTTCCCATCTGATACTGACTTTTGCTGAACTGCCTGTGTCTCTGCTTAAGACTCCTCTCTTTGCCTCTGTGTCTTGCCCCTCTCTGAGCTCTCAATTGCTTTATACTGTCTCAGTCAGCCTATCTTCTTCTGTGCCTTATCCTCAGTCAGACTGCTTCATTGTCTCTGTGTCTTGTCCTCTCTCTGCCTCTCTGACCTCTGTCTTCCTTAGCAGAGAGTCTGCTTTTATATCATGAGAGTGGATGTGTCCTCATTCTACTAATTCTTCCTCTGATTTGTCACTTTGCCTGCCATTCACTCTGATTTATCTCAAATATCACATCCTGTCTGGCATTGACTCCTTCTGAGCTCTGCTTCCTGTCTTTGCTTCTGTTTTGGTGACTATGGGTGTGTGCTACCACTGCCTTCTGAATACTGGGATTAAAGGTGTTTGCTACCACTGCTTTCTGAAAACTGGGATTAAATGTGTGTAGCAACATTTTCCTACCCTAGAGCAGCCATGCTGCTAGATTAAAGGATTAAATATTCCTATACACAGAGACAGACAAAACAATTCTGAACAAAAGAAGCAATACGGAAGGGATTATGATTCCAGCTATTGAGATATATTACAGAGCCAAAGTAATAAAAAAATATAAAGTAATAATTTAAAAAAACAGACAGATAAATGAATGGAACAAAATCAAAGACCCAAAGTTGAGTAATTTCAGCCACTTAATATCTGACAAAGATGCTAAAAACATAAGCTGGAGAGATAAAGCATCTTCAACAAATAGTGCAAGGAAAACTGGATGTTCACATGCAGAAGAATAAAATTAAATCCACATCTATCACCTTGCACAAATCTTAACTCTAAATGGATCAGATATCTAAATATGAAACCTGAAATCCTGAAACTGATACAAGAAAACATAGGCAATCCCTATGTACATAATACAAGGGTTGAAAAGCATTTTCTTAATAGGACTCCATCTTCCTAGGAATTAAGGTCAACAAATGACAAATGGGGTTTTGTTAACCAAAAAGCTATTACATAGCTAAAGAAGCAATCTGGTGAAGTGGAAGTCAACGGGATGGGAGAGAATTATAAAGGTGACAGAGGGTTAATATCCAGAATATATAAAGAACTCAAAAACAAAAAAATAAAAAATAACAACAGAAATATACAACAGAGAGAGAGAGAGAAAGAGAGAGAAGAGAGAGAAAGAGAGAGACAGAGACAGAGAGAGAGTTGATAAACCACAGTCCATGAATCAAAATTTGTCTTGCAGCTATTGCAAGTTGTTTTGTGTTTTCACAAGCTACAATTGTTGTAAAAACAAATTATTGGAGGACTTAGGGCATATCTTAGTGGTAGAGGTCTTTTCTAAAATGTATTCGGCTCTGAGTTCAGACCCAACACCAGGAGGAAAAAATAGATGCTTTAGCTAAGTGAAGTGGCACATAGATACCTGTAATTCCAGCACTTGGGGTGTTGAGGCTGTAGGATCATGAGTTGAATGCACATCTCAGCTACGTAGTAAGTTAAAGGGTAGACTGTGCTACAGATATGATAGTTGGCTGAATACAACCACCACCACCACTGCCTCCACCATCTCCACAACCACCTCCACTACTGCCAGCACCATCACCACCGCCTGCACCTCTACAACCACCACCTCCACCATCAATATCCCTACCACCTCCACCTTGACCACTGCCATCTCTACCATCACCCCAAGCACCTCCAACACCCCCACCATTGTCACTCCAAAGAAAGAGAACATCACAATGATACCACATGATATGCAGAATTTAAAATGCTATGTAGCCCTTTTTACAACTTTGCCCTACTCCTAAGTCATATCATCATCATCATCATCATCATCATCATCATCATCATCATCATGATCACCATTATCATTATTTTTAGTTCCATATGGCAATTTCATACCTGTTACTTTAATGGCCATACAATATAACTAAGATGTCATGAAATTTATAATGCTCGATACTTTTCATTCCATTCTGATAACCTGTTTCTATCTGTTCATTTCTGCTCAACTTGGAGAACGTACTTATTTATCCTAAGGAAGTTATGCTGGGAAACAATTTGTTACTTTGCTTTTCTTTCATCTGAAGCTGATTTTACTTTGTGATTTAAAGAACATTCTCATTGGAGGGTATCATTGGGTTGATGATTTGCTTCATTGTTTAAGAACTTTAAAGATATTTTTCTGTCAACTTTGTGCCCTCTATGCTTTAAAACAATTTCTTGAATTTTTTGAGATTATAATATAATGCTATCATGTCTCTCTTCCATTTCCTCCCTCTTACCCCTCTAAAGCAAGCTTCCAAAGTCAGGAAGCACGCCACAGTCCTACCCAGCTATGGTTCCTATCAACCACAATAATGACCAGCATGGCACAATAACCCTTATGGTGCAGTAGTGGCACACATATATTGGTGGTAACCAGCAGCACTCTAATTAGAGTTTGGTTCAACAAGAGGGAAATCATTCCTGGTACTAGAAACTTAGACAATTACCCAAGACGAGTGAGGTTATGGACCTTGGACGAGAACCTACAACTCCCACTTCATGAAACGAGCATAATTCCCAATTACAGTCTCAATATTTATTCTTATAGTCACAGGCCAGTGACTTTATGCTTTATATTTTTTATGAAAATTTGACCATTAATCTAATTATTTTTCACGAGCATGTGAAGTCATTTTGCTCTACTCGCTCTTGAGATTTTCTGTTCTTCCTTGGATAAGAACAATTAGGTGATTATAGTCTTTTGCATGCTCTTTTTCATGCTTAGTCTACTTCATGATTTTAGACACTTGGAATTACAAATGTATTTCTGATGTGGTTGGGAAAGATTCAGCCCTTTTATCCCCCATATATTTTTTCTACGTTCTGTTTTCTGTCTTCCGTTATTTTATGCCTACAATTACACATACGTTACTCTTGGACTTTCTCCAGCAGAGCATTGCATTCATGTTTCTTCTCTATGATATTTTTCTCTGTGTTCTTTCACATTGGTCCATCTTCAACTTAATAAGTCTTTCCTTTGTCATCTCCATTTTATTAAGTATGATCAGTGAATTCAATTTCAGGTATTGAATTTTCAACAATTCCATTTGGTATTGTTTTGTTTCCATTTCTCCCCGCCCCAGACTTTCTGTTTTATTTGTTTGATGCTCTTCTTCATTGAGAATAGCCAGAAAAATCATACAAAATTATTTGGCAATTCTATCCTTTATGGTGCTTAGATGCTTTTACTGTTTTTTTTTTCTGAATTGAGGATAAATGATGTCTCCTGTTTCCTAATATGTTGGTTGAAGTTTGGATCATATCACACACACATTGCAAATGCTGAACCATGGAGAATGTAAAACTTATATTTCATTCATGAATGCTTCTTTTGTTTTAGCTGATAACTGTCTTGCTTAGACTCAAACTACAAGTGATAATTTTGGGATGGACTCTGCCATCTTATTTCATATCTTTTATGTTTGACTGAGCTATTTGAACCTTTTCTGTGGTTCAGCATCAGCCAAGTATGTGTTCAGACACAATTTAGGGAATCCTTTCCTTTGTATTGTGCTTCCGGCACATGCCATTTTAGCAGTATGGTGATTCTGATAGATTCAATTTTCTACATTCCCAGAAGAGAAACAGTGCCCTCCCCACTGTGCTGTTTATGCATACCCTTGAGAAAAATCCTATGAAAGTGGGAATGCATGCTGTAAACACCTTTCCTCTAAGTGTGGATCTTCTTCAGATTATGCCTTTGATTCCTTTTCAGGGTCTCTACACAGCAACATTTAAAACTTACCTCTGGAAAGTGAGCCACAGTGTTAGTTCAATAAGATTTTAGTCAGCTATTCCTCACTCAGTAATTATCCGTCTCTATTTTTTTTTCATGATCTGGAAAAACAGAGTAATCTTAATCATTTTATTAATATGTTCAAAGAAAATTTTTAATTGTATTCTTTTTCTTTTTTATCCCTCATCTGTGTCTCCTCTCATTTATATTAATTTCTCACTTCCCCTTACTCTGTATTTGATCTTTTTCATATCTTTGTAAATGAAATATAGATAATTTTAAGTTTACTTGAAATTTTTCCTATTTTTAAAACTATAAGCATTTAAGCTATATATATATCTCTTGAGACATTGCTTTATCTTATCTTTATCTCACAGATGTTTATGTTGTATGTAGATTTTCTTTAAGTCTTGGCTCTAATGTTTCCTGAGATCATCCTTTATCTGTGTGTAACTTAATATGTGTTGGTCAATTTGTGAATATAAGGAGACATTTGAGGATGTCTACTGTACTTGGTTTCTAATTTATTTCCTTTGTGACCAGAAAATATGTTTTGTAAGACTTCTATATTTGACATTTATTAAGATGTTTTATAGACTACTAGAATTTTATAATTTTGAATTCAGTTAATGTGATTGACAGTCATATAAAACTCTTCTTAATATTTTCCCATATGGTATGATTTATAATCTCTGAATTTATTAGCCACTTTCACATCATCTGCAAGTAGTGAAGATTTATTTTAAATATATATATTTTAGCCTTATTGTTTCTGTTAGATTCTTTGTAATTGTTTGGATGCCTATTCTAATTTTTCTATTGGTCCGTATATTTCAACTACTGTTTTTAAGTCCTTGTATATGCTAATGATAGTCTTTAAACATCAGCCATAATTCAACACCTACACTCTTAGGGTCCTGATTTCTAATCATTTTTTTATTATGTCTTCTTGATCGAGTTTTCTTTTCTTCATGTCTTACAATATTTAATTTTTAATGAATACCTGTGATGATACTGTATAGAGATCAGTAATTTTCATATTTTCTTAAGAGTGTTTTGAATTTCAGTATAGTTGACTTTTAAATTACATTCTGATTACCTTGATCTTTTGGTGCCTAAATTTTAAGCTTTCTTATATGGCTATATTTTTAATCATGATATGAACCTTTAATTTTTGGATATGCTTTTTACTGCTAAGTTTTAGTAGAAAGGTAAAATACTTACCAATGTCATCCAAATTGGAAGAATTTTAGCCAAAATTTCTCTCTTGCTGTGATGATCCACCACTAAAATATCTTCTAATGTTCGGTCTTATTTCTTCTTCTCCTCCTCCTCTACCTCCTCCTCCTTCTATTTCTTCTCTTACAAGATAAAGCATCTAAGTCTCTACTATGGTCTAGGAATGTCTGTACAATCTGTCTCTTGGTTTTCACTGAGCTCATCCACTGCTTACCTCCTTTTCTTGCCCACGCATCTATAGTTATACTGGCCTTCCTGGTGTTTTATCATATAGTTTGTGTTCTTTTCCTCTTTAGGACCTTTTCCTGGAAGATGATATTCCTACATATTTACACTGTTTCTCTCCTTGATAGCTAGATTTCAGGCTCTCGGTTGGGTCTTTTCTGATCACGGTATTTTATATTGGTGGCTATATCTTGCCATTCCTTACACTTATTTTTTTTAACTTTCATATGTGTCCTGAATTTACATAATTTACTTCTTTCTTCCCCTCCCTTCAACTCCTCCCATGTCCCCTCCTCATGCCCTCTCCAATACATGGTCTCGTTTTCTTTAGTTCTTATTATTTTATGTATATCATATGTAAATAAATACATGAATATAACCAACCTATTGAGTCCATGTTTCTCACATGTATATATTTTTAGTGTTGACCAATTAGGATTGGATAATCTATCACAGGGTTTGTCCCTAGAGAAAACTGATTCTCCTTTTTTTCAGCAGCCATTAATGGCCTGTAATTCATTATCTAGGAGTGAGACCTCCTGAGATTTCTCCATCTATACTATTGCCATTATTTCTTAAAAATTCATTCAATTTTATGCTTTATATGCCTCCTGATAAGCTTTCTGAGTGTAAAAACAATTTTATTTATGTCTCTCAAAAGTCTAGAACAATACACAATACATCTAGTGGATTCTCTAACCTTCTCTGTCTTGGTATATGTCTACTACCACAGGCACATAAGTTTGTGTTTATGCTTAATGGTTATAGTTGAATGAATGAGCAAAAAGATGATATAAATCATCTTCTTCCTCTTCTTAAAAGATACCCAACTATTTCCTTCTTTGGAGCCTTTCTAAATTTCCCCCCTTCATTCTTACCATATTCATTTCCTCACACTTCAAACTTTTTATTAGCATTAAGTCGAGTTACCTAATTCTTCTCTTGAGAATTCTTACCTTGCAATTTTATCCAAAATACTCACTCATGACTCTTTGTTCAAGTTTCTTATTTTCCTTCAGAAGTATTTTAAAGGTTCTTTCAAGTGCTTTATTTTTATATGTGATAATATGTTTAATATCTACATTTTGATTAAACTCCTTTGTCGACGTCCTGTTCTACAGATACTTGCACAACCATGTTCATGGTTGATCTATTCACAGTAGTTAGGAAAATGAATCAACTTAAATGTTCTTCAACTGATGAATGGATAATGAAAATGTGGTATATGTACACTACAGAATATTATTAAGCTGTAAAAAATTAAAACATGAACTTTGCAGACAGTTAAGACCTGCTCAACAAGAGGGAAACCATGCCTGGTACTGGAAACCTAGCCAACTACTCAGGACTGGTGAGGTAATGGATCTTGGATGATAACCCACAAGCACCATTTTACTAAACCAGCACAATCCCTAGCTATTTTATGAAACCCAGGAGGCTAGCCTTGAACTCTCAAGCACCAATCCTGCCCTCCCTCAAGAGATGCTAGGATTACAGGCATTTGCCACCATGCCCATCATAACTATTTTCTAAATATTTGTCTTTACACACACAGATAAGTGTAGTCCTCTCCCATCATCAAAGAAACTTCTCTTTGAATTAGATGGAACCCACTACAGAAAGCCAAAACCAATAAAAAAAATGCAGAGTTGTGGAATCCAGTTCCAACAAATACATCTACAACCGAACTCTTGCACCTAAGGCCCAGGATCATTGTGAAAGTTGAGGAGGAAAGAATATAACGGTCAGAGAAACAGATCATTTGCTGTGAGACTATGTCTTCTAGAAATTTCAGGAGCTACAGCCATGAAATCTTACCAACATGACTGCTTAAACATTAGCTGAACAAGGACAACAACAATAGACATGCTAATGTGAGCAACCGAAAGCTCAAGAGACTTCAGCCCTAGACAACATACTACAGGCAACTAAGGAACAGGAACAGGAATAGAAACAGGAACAGGAACAGGAGACAGTCTTTCCTGGAGAAGAGCACACCAACTGGTTATCCAATTCCAAGTGGTCCTCGCTGAAAACATATACCAAAGTCACATTATACAGATGGAACAGGTTGTAGTAGTTATTTAGTAACATACAAATACACACACACACACACACACACACACACACACACACACACACGAACATGTAACAATGATTAAAGAAAAAAAAGTAACATGAATTTGGAAAAGAGCAAGGAAATGTTTAAATGTTTAAATGGAAATGTTTAAAGGGAGAGAAAGAAGGGAGAAATGATGTAATTATATTCTAATCTCAAAAAAATGAAAATTCAAAAACTGTTGTGGTTATGCTCCCGTGCATTTTCTTCACTCAGCTGTTCCCAGCACCCTCTTTCTTCAGTGTTGTTGATTGTGATAGGTCAGGTCAACCTCCTCAAGTTGCACTGCGATTTTGGCCCACCCTATGAGGAGACGGTGCATAAAAAGGCAGTGTTGCCTGTCATCAGCTGCAAGTCACAAAGTGTTGCTTGACACAGACAAAAAGTTTAAACAAGTTTCCCTAGCAAGGGGGAGTTCACAATGATTGCCCGTTGAGTACCCAGCATTTAGTAATAGAGGAAAGACTTGAAAACATTGAATATAAAGGTTGCTATCACACATATCTCTATCAGATAAGGTGTTCATTTTTATCGTCTCTTAAAATTTTTGTTCATCAAGAGTCCTGATTTCATGCCCAAACCCTTCCTGTAGCTTTCTCTCTGCCACCAGATGTAGCATATTTCTCACTCTAGAGAGAATCCTGCTTAATGTCTCCCAGAGGTAATCAGAAGGAAAGACATTAGTTTACCTGTCTAATTTCCTCTCACAGCTAAAAAGGTCCTTGCGTCTCCCCAATAAATTTCTCGCTGTCAGCAAAAGGCACATCTCATTGCTTGTTCTTCTCAACCTCCTCTTAGTACCTAATGAAAATGATCAAACTCCAATAAGTATTATTAGTCTAGCTGTTTTATTCCTTCCCCTTTTTCATTTGAGGAATCACGTTTGTCCCCACCTCCACCTGTGGAGTTTGACTTCATCTGTTCACTGTGTCTTGTTAGTTAACAGTACAGCGCCTATACTTTTTGAAGTGCTTTTAGTTAAATAAGAAGGATTGGAAAACATCAGAAATTAAATTTATGCAAGAATCTGTTCACTTTGTGAATTTTCAATACTGCAACAAAATGTGCACAACAGAACAGACACTGTTTTTACAGCATTCCTTATCAGAGTTCCCGTGGCTTTCTCCGATCCATGTGCATTTACAAGAGTCTCCAGTCAGTTTATTTTGATCAACAAATATTTATTATTGACCAATAAGGTATTTATTCCAGGAATTCTTAGTAGAGTCAAACAGAAGGGCACAAACAGGGTGCCTGTCTCCCAGGATGTATCTCAAAGCAATGGCAGATTCCATGAAAGTTGAAACAAATTTGGAGGCTTTTGTCAGTTATGTATTATTAAATGTAGCATTGGTTTTGGTTTGTTGTTTCAAATTGGGGTGGTTCATCATCATTTTGACTTAACTTCAATCCCCTTGAATTTTAAAACCAATGGCCAATGTAGTTCTCAGAACCTACGATAGTTCATTGTCATTTGGACTTAACTTCAAGCATGTGGAATTTCCAAATACAAATGACCAATTTACATATGAAAGCCTGTAGTCATTTCCCAAATTATCTTCTTAACCCCCAACAGAGAAATTTCTTTTTTCAGTAGATGACAATTAATATTGTGACCAAAAATTAACTAACTGGCTTGCATGCAGAGAGTAGAGGACACCTATATTACCCATGTCGCTCCAAGGCTCAGGAATCATTATGAAAGTGAAGAAAAATTATAGGAGACAGAGGTAGTGGACATTTGTAGTGAAACATTATTTGTGAGACATTACAGGACTATTGCACACATGAACTCACAACGGTGGCGACTGCATGCATCAGACCCTCACATGATCAAGGCAGCCAAAATTACTACATAGATGTGGTGAGAGACTCTTGAAGTACCTATTTGAGGAATGACTGGCAGATGGTGGCTTCTCAGGGAAGGAGAGCCAGTTTTCTTGGGGATGAGGAGGTGCGGTAGGTTGCTTATACCCCAGACCTATTCCTGTGCAAACACTAGAAGCACTAGGTATACTCTGGGTTTAAAAATGAGCCCATGAAATTGGCAGGAGAAAGTCACTACAGGAGGATTTGGAGGGGTTTATTTGGAGGTTTATTTGACCAAAGCACATTATACATAGGTATAAAACTCTCAAACAATAAATCAAAAAAGAAAAAGAAAAGAAAATCCCTCTTCCCAAATCTAAATGACCAATTTACAGGATATACATAATGAACCTCATTTGCTTCCTTTTTATTTAATTTTATGATTCATTTTTGGAGGTTGGAATTCAAGTGTAATATGTCATGCATGCCAGGAAATCATTTTATCATTAAGTATAGACCCAGAATGTCAATTTTGTCTATAATGAAATAAATTGAAATAATAATAATAGACACATAATTTGTCAGTATGTTAAGCTATCGTCAATTACTTTTAATAATGCATTCATTGTTGCTATCTACATAGGCAAATAGCCACTTATACAATAGATAATAAAGAATGAATGAATGATCTTGTTTTCTGTTTCGGCTCACACATTTGTCATGACTATGGTGTGTTAGAAGTTATGATAGCAACTCCGTCGCTATTACGTCACTTAATTTTCAAGATAAAAGTGTGAGGGAGACATTCTATAATCCCTATTTTTAAGAAATAAATTTGAAGCTTGAACTTAGAAATTAATTCAATTGTGGGGGAAGATCCAAATATATGCCTATGTGATTTTAAAATGTATGAAAGCCTCATTGAGTGATTATAAGTGATTTTCTATTTTTCTTTGTTATTCTAACCTATTCCAAATAATGAATACTATAGATCTTATAGTCTAACTTCACACTACATATTTGTTTATTTGGGTTTTTTATATTTTTTCTTTTTGTTTTTGTTTGTTTGTTTGTTGATTTTGTTTTGCAAGACAAGGTTTCTTTGTTGTAACTCTGTCTGTCCTGAAACTCATTCTATAGGCTGGCCTCAAACTCACAGAGATCCGCCTGCCTCTGCCTCCCAAGTGCTGGAATTAAAGGTGTGCACCACCACCACCACATGACTTTTACATATTTTTTGAAGACATTCTTCATGAGCTAAATTTTCTCATACCTTTAGAACAAGTTAGAAGTTGGAAGCAGTGTACACTGACAGAAAATACTCTCCTATTTAGAAAAAATACTCTCCTGCAATTTAGGATTGTTGAGACAACCATAGAGTAAAGGAACCTATTGCCAAGCCTAATAGATAACCTGGGTATGATCCCCAAGATTCAATGTAGAAGGAGAGAACTGACTCTTGCAAGTTATTGTCCGACTTCCACATGCACCATAATAATGCATTATACACAACACATACACACACACACACACACACACACACACACACACACGTGATATATATCAGGTTCTGAGCTCATCCACAGTTTTGGAGGGCTCCTTGAGTCAACAGAATACCTTCAATGTGGAAATTCACAAAGCAATTTTCCTCCGTTTTAGTCAATAATATCCATCTGTTTAAATCTGTGTTATAGTATCTCAGAAAGAAAATACTGAAATAGCAATTGTTCCTTATGCAATTCTTAGAATACTAGCATATTTTTCATGTATTGAAATAAAATCAGATTCATGATTAAAATGTACAAATAATTATTTCATTAAAAGCCTCTCAAAATTGTATCTTGTAATTTTCTACTTAAATAGATGGCATTGTAAAAATTTAATAAGTCTTTCTCAGTGGAAGGATGTTCTATTTTATGTACTTGTTGTAACTAGGAATAACACATTTCAATTACCTTTCTAAAATATAATTTATTATTTCTACTTTGATATTTTTATAAGTCAATAACAAACTGTTGGTTACATAAGCCTTGATATATTCAAATATTTTTAGGTTTCTATTTAGTTTTTCTTAGGGCATTTTTACTTGCTTATCTGTCAAGGTATAAGTCAGGGAATTTAACATGGGAGTAAGTAATCTATAACATTGAGAAAGCTTGTTCTTTTCTGAGATTCCTTTCTAGTCCATGTGACTGGGTGACAAGAGTAAGTAGGTTCACAGTGGGTGGAGTGAGCTTTGAGCCTGGCCTCCACATAGCAGATTCTGACCATATGGTGACCACATTGTGGAAGCAAGAAGTGAAGGTGATGTTGTCTGGCCAGCAACAAGATGAACATGCTGAGAAGCAGACTCAGAATCACACTGACGATGATGTCTGAGCTGAGAAGCTTTAGCCTGGCCTGTAATTCACAGGGGAGATGATCATGATGTCATGACCACAAAGATGGGCAGGAATCATCAACTGCTGTGATTGCTACTAAGAAGGCACTGGTCCAGGTTCCCAAGGCCAAAGTATATGAAGATGTGATGATTCGCAATGAGGGTGTAAAGCAAGTATTTGGAGATCTGCCATAAGCCACAGCAGCAAGGAGGAGATACTGATCTTTAGGAAGTGATGTGGTCGTCTGGACATTGCATATCGTATAGGACATAGCTGAGGTAGTCTCTTATGACACTGAATTGCTGGAGTAGTCGATACCAAGGAAAAACAGGTTGCCTTAGAAGCAAACACATAGAGGCACAAAGCTCTGCATCTGCTTTAGCCACAACAATGGTGACGTGCATCAATGAGATCTGGTAAACCACCACCATACTGCAATAAATAGCAACATGAGATTTTAGATGATTAAACAAGCCCAGCAAGATGAACAGTCACTGCATGGCCATTATCAATAACCACAGTGTCTCTTTTCTTTTATCTGAGAAAGAATTTCAATTCATTTTAATTTGGAAAGCATACATTGAATTGTTCTTATGTTGTCAATCACTATATCAGATGCTATTAGGAAGACATGTCTATTATAGACATGTCTATAATGGTGCTTAGAAGTTTATGTTCTAAATTCAGAGAGAAAGCATTCTTAAGCAGCACAAAATTAATTGACAAGGTAGAAGAATTTGTTGTGTTAATTCCTTCATCTGTAAAATGAAGGGGTTGGGCTCAGCCTGAAACTTGTTCTGAATGTTCCCCTTAAATAAAATGTACTCTTTTTCTTTTTCCACTCAAATGCAATCTGGTTCTTGAATGACAGAGGTGTAAATTGTCTTTAGCCTCCTATGGATATTTGTCTTCACAGAGTTCACACTCATTACATAAAGTATGTGTGCAGGTTGTTCTCACTGCTTCCTCACACTGCACACCAATCAATCACCAAGTCCTCTTGGCCCTTCATTCTACATGTATTTCAAACTATCAATATAGTCTATATTCACAGAGTGGCCAGAATTACATTTTTAAATGCATATAAATATGGCCATATGATTCCCAGGCTCAGAACTCATCTATCTATCTATCTATCTATCTATCTATCTATCTATCTACCTATCTATATCGAGAGGGGGGAGAAATGTGTCTCCATTCTCTGGCAACTCAGAAGAACCTAGGTGCAGACAGTTTCCTCTTCCCTGTGGACCCTCTCAGCCCTCCCCACTAGCCCATCCCATTCCCTTGTATCAGTCACTGATTCCCAGAGACACTTTCGATCTGAGACCCCCAGTAGCCACACTGGCCTAAAGCTTAGGAAAGCTGTTTTCACTCTGCTTCATTGCTAGTTTTCAAATCTGTCTAGTCTCACCCAACTCCCTTAGAAGTGTGCTTGTAGGTGCCCCCATTCCCACCTTTCTTCTATCCTCTGATGACTCCACAGAACCTAAGAGAAGACCTAGCTTTCCTTTATATGGACCTTCTCAACTCTCACTTCTACCTCATTCTCTTTCCTCCTTGCCAAGCAAAGATTCCAAAGATTCACTTTCTACCTAGGAACACGAGTATGAACACTGAGCTGGGATTCAGGTAGGCAATTTTAACTCTCCTTCATATCCTCCTTTATACTCTCTCCAGTCTCACCCCTGCCCTGCAGCATTTGCTTGCAGGTACTGCTCCTCCCACCTGAACTCCATTCACCTACGACTCCAACATTTGGTACAGACCTCAGGTCCCGCTTGCCCTTTCATTCCTATCTCTCTAGATTATTCTTTGTTTTTCTTCAGCATATTTTCAGGAGCCCCTCCCTATTACACTTCAAAATCTCTAGGAATCCTGTCTCTTGGCCTGGACAGAATCCCTTTAAGTCTTTCCTATAATCCCTCTACATTTAGCCCATCTCCATCCCTCTCTGCCACACACCAACATCCATAAGTACTCTCTACCACAGGTACCACACTCTTCTAAGATACAAAGTGCATTAGAAACCAAGGAATAAAACACCTACCCAACAAAGACAAGTCCTAATATTAATACCCAGAATCACCTAAATTATCCTAACTCCAGATGCCAAGACAAAGGGCAAAAACACTCAAGACAATGTGTCTCTTCCAGAAACCAGTACCCCAAAAGAGTAGACCCTGAGAAATGTAACATAACTGAAGCACAAGACAAAGATTCAAAATAGACATTCTAAACATGTTGGAGGACATTAAAGAGAATAGACATGAATGCCATAATGAGATTTGTCAAAACACAAAGAAACAATGGAATGAAAAATTTTTTAAAGTTCAAGATAAGAAATAAAATCACTAAAGAAAACCAAACTCAGATAAATCTGGACATGAAAAATTACTTAAATAAAGCAAAAACCTCAGAGGCAAGCATCACCAGTAGAGTACAAGAGATGTAAGAGAGAATCTCATGCATTGAAAACAAGATGGGAGAAATGAATATCTCAGTCAAAGAAAATGTTAAATCCAAAAAAAAATCCAGGAACAAAATATCCAGGAAATCTAGGACATTATAAAAGGGTCATATCTATGAATACTAGGGTGATAGGAATAAAAAACTCAGGTCAAAGGCACTGAAAATATTTACAAAAAAAGAAGAAAAATTTCCCAACCTAAAGAAGGAGGTAACTATCAAGTTACAAGATGCACAGAGAACACCAAATAGACTGGACCAGAAAAATAAATTCCTCACAACACATAAAAATAAAAATACTTAATGTGTAGAACAATGAAAGTCTATTAAAAAGCTTAAAGGGAAAAAGACCAAATAATATATAAAATCAGACCCATCAGAATAACACCTGACGTACTTAAAAAACCAGAAGGGCCTGAGAAGATATTCTAAAAATTCTAAGAGACTACGGATGCCAGTTAAGACTATTATACCCAACAAAACTATCAATCACAACAGAGAGAGTAAGAAAAACATTCCACAATAAAACTAAATATATGCACTATCTATCTATAAATCTTGCTTTACAGAAGTAACTAGAAGAAAAACATCAATGTGAAGAGGTCAACCACACCAATAAAAAACACAAAGAAAAAAACTGCAGAACATCAAATCCAAACATGGGAAAATCCACACCATGACAACAAAATAACAGGAATAAATAAACACTGCTTATTGATAACTTTCAATGTTAATGGTCTCAATTCCCCAGTAAAAAGATACAGACTATCAGATTGGATTAGAAAACAGGACAAATCTTTCAGCTGTACTCAAGAAATGTACTGTACCATCAAGGACAGACATCCCCTCAGCATAAAAGGATGGAAAAGGGTATTTCAAGTAAATGGACCCAAGAAGCAAGCAGATGTGGCTGCTTTAATATGTAATAAATCATAATTCAAACCAAAACTAATAAGAAGGGATAGGGAAAGACATCACATATACATCCAAGGGAAAGAAATCTGCCAAGAAGATATTGAAATTCTAAAACTTATACGTCAAACCCAAGGACACCCAAGTTCTTAAAAAGAAACCTTATTATAACTAAAATCACAATTGACACTCACAGAGTGATAGTGAATAATTCCAATACTCCTCTCCCACCAATAGGCAAGTCATCCAGACAAAAACTAAACAGAAAAATGCAGGAGTTAAATGATGTCATAAACATGGACTTGTAGATACTTACAGAACATTTCACTCAAACACAAAAGAATATACACTGTTCCTGACCCCAAACTGTATTACAGAGCTATAGTAATCTAAAAAGCATAGCATTGGCACAAAAACAGACACTTTGATGAATAGAATATAACTGAAGACCCAGACATAAATCCGAACAATTATGGACACATGATTTTTTTATAAAAAGGCCAGAAATATACACTGTGAGAAAAAGACAGCACCTTCAACAAATGATGCTGGTCAAACTGGGTGGTGTGTGTGGAAGAATGCATACATCCATACTTATCACCTTGTGCAAACTCAACTCCCAAATGGATCAAAGATTTCAACATAAAATCAGATCCATCTGATAGAAGAGAAAGTGCAGAATAGTCTTGAACTCGTTGCCACAGTAAAATACTTTCTGAAGAGAACGCCATTAGTACTGACACTAAGATCAACAATAAACGGGACCTCATGAAACCAAAAAGCTTCTGTAAGACAAAGGATACTATGACTCAGAGAAAGCCATAGTCCACAGAATAAAGAAAGAATGTTACCACCTCCACATCTAATATCCAAGATCGATAAAGAACTCAAAAAACTAGATATCAAAAGGCCAAACAATCAATTAAAAACTGGAGAACCCATCTAAACAGAGAATCCTCAATAGAGTAATTTCAAGTGTCCAAGAAACACTAAAAGAAATGTCCAAAATTCTTAGCCACCATGGAAACGCAAATCAAAACTACTTCGAGATTCTATCTTACACCTGTCGGAATGATTAAGATAATAATACAACTCGTGCCAAGGAGGATGTGGAAGAAGGAGAACACTTATCCATTGCTGGTGGCATTGCAAACTCATACGGAAGTCAGTGGGAAGGTTCCTCAGAAAGTTGGGAGTCAATCCACCTCAAGATCCAGCTATACCACTCTTGGGTACATACCCAAAAGAAGCTTCATTGTATCTCAAAGATTCTTGTTGAACCATGTTCACTGGTGCTCTATTCATAATAGTCAGAAATTGGAAACAATCTAGAAAGCCCTCAACACAGAATGGATAAAGAAAACATGGTACATATAAATATGGAGTATTATTCAGCAATTAAAAAATGACATCAAGACATTTGCAGGTAAATGAATGAAACTAGAAAAAAAACATCCAGAGTGAAGTGTTCCAGACCCAGAAAGATAAATATGGTATGTATTCACTTATATGTGGATATTAGATGTTAAATTAGTGATATCCAAGCTACAGTCCATAAAACCACAAAGGGTAGATTTAGAGTAGGGCTAGAGAGAACAGATAGATCTTGTTGGGAAATGGAAATAGAATAGATAATTATAGATACATGGGAAGAATGGAACAGGATGATCAAATCGGGAGAGGGAGGTGGTTGAACATAGGAATATGAGGAGAGACAGCTAAAATTACAGGGCATTTTGAGGGGTAGACTGGAAACCTAACACAGAACAAATTTTCTAAAACACATTCATATATGAAGGTGATCTAAATGAAATCATCAAAAAGTGGGGAAGACAGAGTCTCAGCTGGCCATGTCTTATCACCAAATGAAGCTTCCAGTACTGGGATTGAATCATATCTAATTGAGTTGTTGACCAAAGAGATCCCAGGAAAATCCCCAAACAACCCAGGCTGTTGTCCAGGTGATAGGTTGCCTTCCACAAACTGACAGCATGGCCACATTGCTGAAGATAACACCTTACACAACTCATTGAACATGGAGAAGTCAGGCTGGTGCCTCCATAGAGCCTTCACCCCTATGTGCTAGTGTCTTTGGAATGTACTCTGCACAGTACCAAAAGAAAAATATAAACAACAACCCAGAATCAGTCCCTTTGATCTACAATGGTATCTTGCCTGCAAAATATGCTAGGTTAATGGTGGCACAAAGCTATGGGAGTTACCAACCATATTTTATTTGGCTTAAGTCTCTACTCCATGCGATAGAACCCATCCCTGACACTGCTTGGGTGGCCAGGAACCTGAGTCTAGATATCCCAGAGAGCTAGTATAAAACCAAATACCACTGGTCTTAAAACAAAAACAGAGTGATAAAATGACTTCTAATTACATTCTGCTAAACTCATTGATCAGTGTCTGGCTCAGCCATCCCAGAGAAGCTTCCTCCTGCAGCAGATAGGAACAAATACAGACTCACAGCCAGACATTTACACAGAGAGTGAGAGACTTTGGAACTCTCAATCCTAAATGGGAAGTGTCCATCAAATCCTTCCCCTTAGAGCTCGAGGAATCCTATGGAAGAGGCAGGAAGAGTGTAAGAGCCAGAGGGGATGGAGAACACTCACCAAGAAAACAAGGCCCTCTAAATCAACATGACCAAAACTCCATATGAACTCACAGAAACTGAGGCTGCATGCACAGAGCTTGTAAGGGACCGTACCATTTCCTCAGTGCTTATATCATGGCTTCCAGCTTAGTGTTTTATGGGATTCTTGAGTCTGCTAACAAGTAAGTCTCTGATTCTTATGAATTCTCTTGGGCTCTTTTCCTTATGTTGGTTTGTCCTGTCCAGTTTCAAAGTGATAGTTTTGTTTTATCTCGTTGTATTTTTTTATTATCCCTCAGAAGTCTGTTCTTTGTTAATGAGAGGCAGAAAGGTAATGGATCCAGATGGGAGAGGAGGTAAGGAGTAGTAGGGGAAACTATAATCAGGATATATTATGTGAGAAAAGAATCTATTTTCAATAAAAAGAAAATATTTATATTGTATGAAAAAGTAATAAAAGTTTTAAAAACTCACTGGAGGATTTTAATTACACTTGGAATAAAACTAAAAGCATTTTCTGCAATATGCAAGATGTTAAATTGTCTGTCTCCCAACCTAATATTGTGCTGCCTCCCCTAGGATCTACTGTGTTCCAGATACACTGTCTTCACGAAACCTTATGAATTTATTCCCATCTTCATGCTTTTGCACATTGTTCTCTCTTTCGTGAATAGTTTTTGCTTCTTCTTTGCTTGATGAATCTAGAATCATCCTTGATATCTCATACTAAATGATCTTACTAAAAATAGATTTCCCTCCTCGCTTCCTACAATA